>JAJOZX010000726.1:487500-1087500 GCA_023014485.1 Bathynomus jamesi | reverse complement strand
AACACCTTGCACCTTGGTGTATGTTCTATTTATATACGGTATACAAGAAGTTTGTAGCTCTTCTCATTTTTTTTTGTTCAGACCAAGTTTAATATGACAAAAATTGGTTAATATTCGTTTTAATGCTCCCTTCGTTTTCGATAGGAGACATTATATGACAGTTTAACATATAAATTTGTATTCAGTTCCAAAAAACTACTATTGTTTGCTGTTCCTCAGAGAGACGCAACAACTCTTGTTGGCCTGATCCAGTATTAAGCCTGGGACTACAATCTATTCCGACGAGTGGCGTGCATATTCTCAACTCGGAAATCTAGGGTATATTCACAGGACAGTCAACCATTCACAGCAGTTCGTGGAAGACACCGTTCACACTCAAAATATTGAGCGTTGTTGGAAAGACGTGAAGAGCTGGATATTACGGTGTGGCAACAAAACTCCATCCTATCCAAAGTATTTTGCATGGTACTTGTTTAACCGTGAATATCCCTCTCAACAACGTCTCAACAAATTTATGTTGGTCGCCGCTGATATGTACAAACATCCCAATGCTGCTATTTAAGGTAAGAAATTGCGAAAAACGGGGGGGGGGGGTTAGGTTAGGTTAGGTAAAACACATTTTTCTGGTGTTTCTTGGTGTTTTTTGTTTAAATAGCCTTCATTTCTTTGGAATATGAGCATTTTTTAGAAATTTTAAAATTGAAAATTTCTCAAAAACGGCTCATTTCCCAAAGAAACGAAGTTCAGATTTGAACAAATCACACCAAAAAACACCAGAAAAATATGTTTTGGTCCAGAAAAGAGTGAAAAAAAGCTATATAGGGCTATGGGTTGATTGCCTGATACCCTCATCCGTTGAAAATTTCCAGCAGACTTCAGTGGAGAGTTACCAATAAAAGCCCTATGTTTTTTCGTTAGTTATGTATGTGTAGGTCTTCAAAGGACCTCTTTATATTTAATTGTTTTCGGGATTTGGACTACCTATATGTGAAGAAAGGAATTGCCTTACCTTATTATTTCGTTGGGCCTCGCTTCTGTTTCGATGTAGCCGCAGTGGCGGCTCGTCGGTAGACACTGCGGAACTGCAGCACCCCTAAATTTTTTATTTACAATTGAAATAATCAAGAACAATATAAGGATGAGCTCACTGAATAACTTTTTCAATAACTTTTGAAACTTTTATTCATTGCTCAATGCTCATCCTTTTATTTCAGTAATTATTTCAACCCATTCTTAGAAACAGCACCCCTAGAATTTTTAGTCACGAGCCGCCACTGGATGTAGGGCCGTGGTACCATGGAGTCGCGTAATGAGTTCACTCGATGTAACTAATACAGGCAGTCACTATTTAAACCCCTGAAGGAATAGGCCTATCCTTTTTATGTTATTAGGTTTTATATTATAAGGAATTCACTCAGAACTTTAGGGAAGACAAAAGCACATCTTCCCTGTTTAAAGCATTCGCTGTAACATAAACAGCTCCGAGGCCACTCCTTTAATATAATCTTTGTATTTTAGTATAAATTGCTGATTTGGCAAAGGTTGTTGACCCTTGCCTTGATGTAATTCTCACGAGTTAGCAATGGAAAATTTAGAACACGAGATCATAATTTTGTTTCTGTTGTTGTCATGCAGGCCTGAAGCCTACATATGGGTTCTATGTACGTATGGCAATTATTTCATTCCCAATAGGCAATGTCGCCAATCCCGAGGCAATTTTGTATGGATATTTAATTCAATTAATTAATAATTTATATTTAATTATGAAGTAAAGGTATCACATACGATACCATGTTGTAAGCGTGTATAGTTTTTCTATATACTGGGGAGGGGGGGAGAAAAATTTGTGTTATAGATCAAATTTTTTGACAAACTGTGTAAAAACATGTAAAATTGATTAAAAGAATGAAGTAGGAATTTAGGAAGAGCAAGGTTACTCAAGACCTATTTAAATATAAAAGTTCAAAAGGCCAACTTTTCAAGTTTAAAGTTATGTCAATCAATTTGACCCCTTAGGTATAGGAAATTTATGGAATTAAAGTAAAGTTATTAAGCATTTTAACTTTGCTCATTATCTGTGTAAATTTTATAAATGCTGGTTTACTGATGTGGTTTTGGAGTTTTGTCATGTTTTGTTTTGTTAACGATTTATGTTTTAAAGTGACTTCTACGTTGGTGAGTTAATTGAAATGTACTGTACTTCCATGTTGTGTTGTTTGGTTAAAAGAATTTGTACTGTATTCAAACCTCCTACCACTTCAGACGAGTCAATACCCATAGTTTTAGTAGAGTAAATGTTACTCCTCCACGGCAGGGCCGGATTAACCATTAAGCAAAATAAGCCCGTGCTTAGGGCATCAAGGGAAGGGGGGCACCACAGAAATTTTCCATTGTCGGATTTACCATGGATTTATTATACTATTATAATCGCGGCTTATAGCCTACAAGCTGTTGAAAACTGAATTATATATATTCATATATAGTATTTATTTTTTTTCATTGTTTGAATTTGTAGTGAACAACAACCCTTTTGAGAGAATAAATATATTTCGTTGTAATCACACACTTTACGCTTTGCGTTATTATTTTGTTTATATCAAATCTTTGAGCGCCATATTAAAAATACATATAGATTAAATATTTTCGTGTGCTATAGTAAATGTAAAAACAAGATTCAGTCATGCTGAACTTTATAAAATAATTGTAGAAGACAATATTGAGTGTGCCTTCCCAAATGTAGAAATTGCCTTTCGTATATTTTTAACATTAATGGTCACAAATTGCTCAGCTGAGCGTTCATTTTCTCAGTTGAAGTATATTAAAAATACCAACAGAACAACTATGCAACAAGGCAGGCTGGATGCCTTATCTCTACTAAGTATAGAAGCAGATGTGTTACGTAAGATTAGTTTTGAGGATCTGATCAAAGACTTTGCAATTAAAAAAAGTAGGAGAAAACTTTTCAAATATAAATGAAGTGGAAGTATACAAAAATAAACATTATTTTCCATCTTACTGTAAGTTTTGTTTCATTTCAAAAAATAAAATTTTATTTTATGGTTTATTTTTGTTTATATTTTGAATTACATATATATGGGGCACCAAAATCTTTTAAGTGCTTAGGGCCTCTAAAGGTCTTAATCCGGCCCTGCTCCACGGGTAGAGCTGGAGAGCTTGGGGCTTTGAATCCTGTACTGTTTTTGTGTTGTTTGGTCCCTGGCCAAGGGAGGCCACACGACCCCTGTTGTTTCGTCCCTGGCCAAGGGAGGCCACAAGACCCCTGTTGTTTCGTCCCTGGCCAAGGGAGGCCACAAGACCCCTGTTAAATGCAAAAAACTTCACTTTTTTCTACGTGAAGGTCAAAATATGAAAATAAAAACCCACTCTAATAGACAGAGTTTATTTCCATAACAGTTTCGACGCCCACTGGCATCCTCCTCGGGTGGATACAGAAAAACCGAGGAGGATGCCAGTGGGCGTCGAAACTGTTGTGGAAATAAACTCTGTCTATTAGAGTGGGTTTTTATTTTCATATTAAGACCCCTGTTGTTTCGTCCCTGGCCATCAGCCTTTAATGAATATGTTGGGCTATGGCCAAGGTAGGCCATCAACCCCTTGATGAATTTGTTGGGCTATGGCCAAGAGTAGGCCATCAGCCCCTTGTTGAATAGGTTGGGCTATGGCCAAGAGTAGGCCATCAGCCCCTTGTTGAATAGGTTGGGCTATGGCCAAGAGAGGCCATCAGCCCCTTGTTGAATAGATTGGGCTATGGCCAAGGGAGGCCATCAACCCCTTGTTGAATAGGTTGGGCTATGGCCAAGAGTAGGCCATCAGCCCCTTGTTGAATAGGTTGGGCTATGGCCAAGAGAGGCCATCAGCCCCTTGTTGAATAGATTGGGCTATGGCCAAGGGAGGCCATCAACCCCTTGTTGAATAGGTTGGGCTATGGCCAAGAGTAGGCCATCAGCCCCTTGTTGAATAGGTTGGGCTATGGCCAAGAGAGGCCATCAGCCCTTTGTTGAATAGATTGGGCTATGGCCAAGGAAGGCCATCAACCCCTTGTTGAATAGGTTGGGCTATGGCCAAGGGAGGCCATCAGCCCCTTGTTGAATAGGTTGGGCTATGGCCAAGAGAGGCCATCAGCCCCTTGTTGAATAGATTGGGCTATGGCCAAGGGAGGCCATCAACCCCTTGTTGAATAGGTTGGGCTATGGCCAAGAGTAGGCCATCAGCCCCTTGTTGAATAGGTTGGGCTATGGCCAAGAGAGGCCATCAGCCCCTTGTTGAATAGATTGGGCTATGGCCAAGGAAGGCCATCAACCCCTTGTTGAATAGGTTGGGCTATGGCCAAGGGAGGCCATCAGCCCCTTGTTGAATAGGTTGGGCTATGGCCGAGGTAGGCCATCAGCCCCTTGATAAATATGTTGGGCTATGGCCGAGGTAGGTCATCAGCCCCTTAATAAATATGTTGGGCTATGGCCGAGGTTGGCCATCAGCCCCTTGATGAATTTGTTGGGCTATGGCCAAGGTAGGCCATCAACCCCTTGATGAATTTGTTGGGCTATGGCCAAGGTAGGCCAAGGCCCTTTGATGATCTGTTGGGCTATGGCCAAGGTAGGCCAAGGCCCTTTGATGATCTGTTGGGCTATGGCGAAGGCCCTTTGATGATCTGTTGGCCTATGGCCAAGGTAGGCCAAGGCCCTTTGATGATCTGTTGGGCTATGGCCAAGGTAGGCCAAGGCCCTTTGACGATCTGTTGGGCTATGGCCAAAGGTAGGCCATCAGCTATTTGATGAATTTGTTGAGCTATGGCCAAGGTAGGCCATCATCCCTTTGAATAATTTGTTGAGCTATGGCCAAGGTAGGCCATCAGCCCTTTGAAATAGTAGTTTGGGGTATGGCCAAAATAGCCATAAAACCCTTTAGAGTAGAATAGTTTGTATGTGCCACTGTCTAACCATATAATTTTTGGCACAAAATGATGTGCACAGAATCAGAGCGCAGCAGTAAAAGCTTTTACTCTCCGATCCTTGGTTATGTTTAGACAGGTTGTTGTGTTTGAGACACATGGAAAGAGTACAGTGCGTGTGTGTGTGTGTTGCATTCCTCCGAATCCAGTTGGTCTTCAAAACTTGGATTCACCATTCCAGTGAAGTCAATACCCATAGTTATGAGTGAGTAAATGTTGTGGGTTTTGAAGGAATCCAATCTGTTTGCGAGGAATGTATGTGTCTGTTAATGAAATCTGTTGTGTGATTCTTCCTTAAAAGAAGAATTGGATGTTTGGAGTTGTATGTATATATTTATATGCTGTATGTATGTGTGTAAATGTATATTTTGTTGTAGGGTTTTATTTTTTAGTTTTGTGCAGACTTCCGTGCAGGGCCGGATTAAGCATTGTTAGGGTCGGGGGCAATGAATATTTTCGGGCCAGTGTCACTAGAAAAACACTAGAAAAACACAATTCTTTACCTGATACATCATATATGAGTGATGTGATCAGCTGACTTGGATCGATCAACAGAAAACGAAACAAAAACAAAGATGTGATTACAGAAAATGTATACTTTGTTCACATAAATGAGATACTAAACTAGGTTTTGTAGAAGCGGAATCTAGAATTTTGTTTCTTCCTCACGGTCGACCAATTATTTCAATGGTAGATTATAGCATTTACATAGTTTCTTGTGGCCACTCAGCATCTTGGGGCCGGGGGCCAAATGCCCCCTTTGCCCCCATTATAATCCACTACTGCTTCAGTGCGCCAGTTACTTGGGTGGAAAATTTGGTATTCCATACTGGTGGTTGGTCAGTACCCCACCCAGTAATTCAGTTTATTTGAAAAAAAACAAAATTTGAGTTTGATCAGTTTGGTTGAGTATTTTTGCCAATTCAGCTTATTTGGTATTGACCCCAATTGTTGTTTGCATTGAAGATGAGTGCAGCTGAATTGAACAAGTTTAAAAAAAGGAGAAGCCATAGAGCAAGAGGATTTAAGCTTAGTGACTGCACAGCTTTCCATATTAGAAACTAAAAAGATTGCTCTAAGCGAAGTAAATGTTAAAAATTGAGGCTCTTATAGAAGAGGATGAAATAGAAAATAACAATTTACTTTGAAGAGATTATTGATGATATACTTAAAGTCAGTGTTGGGCACTAAAGCGTTAATCCGATAACAGTTAATTAACGAAGTTAACTTTTTTTAACGGACTATTAACGGAAGTTAATTTCCATTTATCGTTATCGGACCAGTTAACTTCCGATAACTCGATATTTAGTCTGTTAAAGTCCGTTAACACGTTAACTGCGAGGAGTCATTCACGGAAGATCACCGCTCCGCGAATGAATTCAAACCGCCATAACTTCAGTCTGCTTCCAGATCTCGCAAGGGGAGGTTGGGGAGGCCCAAGAGGCCAAGACTGGCAGTTGGGCCTAACTTTGAGAAGTTGGTCTTTCTGAAGGGCAACCAGCACATTGTGTCATAGTCTTTAATAAATGTGCCTAAAATTTAATTTTACCTTTCAGTTCCCGCCATAATAATTCTCTGGTAAATTAAAATTTAGTCAATGGTTAGTGGTTACAAGGGTTTCAAAACATGTAATCAGTACATTTTTTATTAAAAATAAAAAAAAGTTATTAAGCAAAAAAGTTGCAAAACTTGATAAAAATACAGTTAAATAGGCCTACCTATTTATTGTTGGATTTTGCATAAATAAACATTTTCTATGGGTTTTAAAGCTTTTTTCCTTGATTTTTTTTAAATGTTAGTAAAGAAATAGTTATCGTTAACGGATTATCGTTAACTTCCGTTAACTTTGTAGTAAAATTATCGGATTATCGTTATCGGAGTTAAAAATTGGGGTTAACGGATTATCGGATTATCGTTATCGAAGTTAACTTTTTGGTTAACGGTGCCCACCACTGCTTAAAGTATGCCACAGAGCAAAAGAGTTTAGCAGCTCAGTACAGTTAGAGACCAGGTCTAATAATGAAACACAACCCTCAACAAATGGTGTTTGTGAAGTTAAGGTTAACAGATCTGCAGTTCAATTACCGAGGCTTGTACTCAAAACATTTTCTGGGCGTATTCAGGAATGGCAAGGATGGGCAGACAGTTTTCAATCAGCAGTTCATTCTAGTCAAGTGTTAAGTGCGGTGGAGAAGTTTAATTATTTGCAGTCCCTCTTGGAAGGGGAGGCAGCAAAGACAATAGCAGGATTAGCATTAACAGAGGCTAATTATAATGTGGTTTGGTATATAGCCTATTAAAGAAGCAGTTTGGTAAGCCAGAGATCTTAATTAAAAGCCACCTCCGCGAACTTTTAGCTATACCTCCTGTTAATAATCACAATAGTGTCAAGGAGTTACGGCAGTTATATGATGAATTTGAAGTTAGAACTAGGTCCCTGGACAACTTGGGTATAGGAATGAAAAGGTATGATATATTGTTGGTCACTATAATGGAGTCTAAATTGCCTAGCTCAATTTTGCTTGAATTAAGTAGGGAACACTCTACAGAACATGTGTACATCCCCCTTCACAGATGTTAGGTCTTTTAAGCACAGAATTAGCAAGACAAGAGGGAGTTGAGTTTGCACAGTGGGATGTTAAACAAGGGGACAAAGGCAGGCACAGCACCAAAGTTTCTACAAAAAGGAATAGCCCAGGTACAGTGTCAGCCCTACATGCATCATCTGAGAATACATTAAAGGGAATCAAGGAATGCATATTTTGTGAAGGCAACCACAAGTCATATAAATGTGAGGTGACTGAGGCTTTACCCTTTGAGGAGAGAAAGGACAGGGTAACTAAGTCCACAGCATGTTTTAAATGTTTTTTTGAAAGGTCACAGAGCAAGGTTTTGTAAGTTTAAAATTTTGTGTAAAAAATGCCATGGCCGGCATCAGCCATTATTGTGTGAAAACACTCCTAGTAGGCCTACCCCAGAAGCAGAGACATCAGTGGCACATGCCACTGCTATGAAAGGGAGTAAAAGTAAAGGAAGATTATTGCAAGCACCTGCAGCATTATTAATTGGGAATGATGGAGAAGTTACTGTAAGTGTTGTTTGATAGTGGTAGCCAGTGTAGCTTTATTAAGACCAGAATTTCCAGAAAATTGAAGTTTAAAGAACTTATGAAGGAAAATTTAAGAATTTCTGGGTTTGGGGGTTCAGTTTAAAACCGAACCAAAGTTAAGAAGGTAGAAGTTCTGGTTAAGGGGTTGTTACCACAAAGTCCCACTATCAAGGTCCAAGCTGTAGAGATTGAGGAACTTTGTGCTCCAGTCACTACTTGTTTAGATATGGCAGGTGTCCAAGAATTGCAAGTTAAAGGAATTAATTTGGGCAATAATAAGTTTGAAGGAACAGAAGATAGTCTTTTGATTGGAGCTGACTATTACTGGGACTTCATCACTGGTAATATTGTTCGTACATCTCGAGGTCTGGTAGCTATTGAAAGTAAGCTAGGCTGGATGCTACATGGTAACTATTGCAATGAAATGGAGGTTAAAGCTCTTTTTGTTAAGATTGAGGAGAACAGCCATGGTTTGGAAAGGCATTTGAAAGCCTTTTGGGAACTTGAATCCATTAGCATAAAGGACAAACAGGAGAAGCAGGCAAATACAGTGAACAGTGATGTTTTAGAGCAATTTGAAAAAGGGATTGGGTTTAGAGATGGTTGCTAGTTGGCCTCCCTTGGAAGGATTCTTGCAAACCCAGTTCAAACCTTCAGTTAGCTAATAGGAGGTTGGAGACTTCATTGTACAGGCTAAGAAAAAATGAGGAGTTGTTAATTGAATACAATGAGGCCATCCTAAGCTATGTAAAGGAGGGCTATGCTGAAAGGTTGCAAGGTGAGCTGGTGAGCCAGGAGGCACATTATCTGCCACACCATGTAGTGGTATGGCGAGACAAAACTACCACCAAACTGAGGGTAGTTTTTGATGGCTCAGCCAAGGACAAAGGTGGTGTGTCCTTGAATGACTGTTTGGATGCTGGGCCGAATTTAAATGAAGATTTATTTTCCTTGTTACTGAGATTCAGGTTTGGTAGAGTCGCACTGACTGCAGATGTGAAGCAAGCCTTTTTGCGGATGAAGTTAAAACCAGAGGACAGAGATGCAGTAAGGTATCTGTGGGTGGACACGAAAGACTTGTTGGAAGATGAACCTAAGGTTCAAGCGTATAGAATGAAGTCAGTGTTGTTTGGCCTCAGCTCTAGTCCATTTCTGTTGGCAGCTACTATGCAGTACCATTTTAAGAAATATTGTGAAGTCTATCCTAACACTATTGAACACATAAGGAAAAATTTTTGTTGATGATTTGCTGTGTTCCGTGGTTAATACAGAAATGGCTAAACAGATATTCATGGAGGCTAGAGCTATAATGAGGGAGGCTGGCATGGAGCTTAGAAAATGGCAGACCAATCATTCTCAATTACAAGAGTTTATGAGTCAGTCCTGTGTAGGACCTGATGTAGCAGAAAGTATTGAGGATTCTGATATTAAGGAGTTGTGGGCAATAGACACAAAAGTGCTAGGCATTGTTTAGCAGCAAGGAGAGGATTTGTTTACCTACAATGGGAAATCTTTAGTAGAGCTGGCTAAGAATGAGAGAAGGTGGACAAAACGTACAGCTCTTAGTTTGGCTTCGAAGGTCTTTGATCCTCTTGGATTCCTGGCTCCATTTGTGATAAAGTAAAAAATTTGGTTTCAGAGCCTCAGGGAAATTGGACTTGGTTGGGACCAAGAGTTACCTGATCGTATGGTGGTAAGGTGGAAATATTGGTTCAAAGAATTGGCACATCTTGGAGACATTGAAATCCCAAGATGGTACTTTGGAGAGTCGAACAATAGTCCAGACAATTTGGAGCTGTACATCTTTTGTGATGCAAGTGAGGAAGCCTATGCAACTTGTATTTATATAAGAGGCACATTCAAAGAGGAAGTAAGTTGTAGGTTGGTTGCTGCAAAGAGAAGAGTAGCACCTTTGAAAAGGTTTTCTATTCCAAAGTTGGAAGTGATGGGTACAGTTATTGCTAGTTGGCTTGCAGTTACAGTGCAAAAGTCTTTGGCCCTTTATGAAATTCGAAGCTATTATTGGACAGACTCCACTATAGTTTGGCACTGGTTAAGAAGCCAAGCAAAGAAATGGAAAAACCATTTGTTGCCAATAGGGTGGAGGAAATTCAAGCACACACAGATCCCAAGCAATGGAAGCATTGTCCAGGCACCCAAAACCCAGCTGATTTACCAACACGAGGAATTTCAGTGAAAAATCTTGCACAGTCAAGTTTGTGGTGGAATGGGCCAGAGTGGCTAAAACGTGGAAGCGAAAACTGGCCTAATCAGTAATCAGCCAATTGTAGGAGAATGCCAGGCTCAAGAAGAATGGGTGAGTGAGATGAGAAAATGCACTGTAAACAGTTGTCAAGTTATGCAGCAGGATCCCATATTGAGGCTTGAGGACATTAGCAGTCTGAAAAGGTGGTTAAGAGTGACAGCATGGGTATATAGATTTACAAACAACATTAAGGGAGAAACAAGAATGGAAGGAATTCTGAACAGTAAGGAGATTCAGCAAGCCAAGCAACACTGGGTGGTATATGTGCAGAAGGAAAAATTTGATGACGAGAGGGAATTGCTCACCAGCAGTCCATTACAGGTTCTGCCAACACATTCTGCTCTCAAGGGTTTGGATGTGTTTTTGGATCAGGACTTATTGAGAGTAGGAGGTAGACTACAGTTTTCTGGGCTTCCAGAGGAGAAAAGACATCCAATTTTGCTACCTTCTGGGGGGCACGTTGTGGAACTTTTGATCCTGGATATGCATCATAAGTTGTTACATACTAGAGTTAGAGAAGTGACAATAGAGATCAGACAACAGTTTTAGATTCCCAAAATTAGACAAGTAGTAAAAAAGGTCTTGCATAAATGTGTGGTTTGCAAGCGTTGGAGTGCAAAGCAGTGGCGTAGCTAGAGTTTGTGCCGCCCGGGGCGGTCCTTGAGTTTGCCACCCCCCTGAAACACAACACAATACACATAACAAACATACTTAAACAAAAAGTGAAAACGACGTATAGAAAAAAACCTGTGAAAAATATTAGGACAACATGTTTACTTCTGAAGTGAAAAAATTAACTACAACATTCTACACAGTTATTTTTCTTGCTTTTCTGTTAGCAAAATCTTCGATGACATTGTCGAAGTCTATTTCGTCTGTCAATTGTTGTTCTATAGACAGTATGGCAAGATTTCTCAACCGCAAGGTGCTCATAGTAGATCTTAGGTAATTCTTTATCAGTTTTAGTTTAGAAAAACTCCTCTCACAACTAGCAACACTAACAGCAATTGTGAGAAAAATCCGCAGCAGTATTACAATATTTGGAACCGAGTTACCAAGATTATACTTTTGAATAAACTGCAAAAGTTCAAGGGGGCCTTCCTTCCACGTCTCTGTTTCGTCTTGCGTAGCAGCAACAGCAATAAAATGCTGAAGTCTTTTTCTCTCAACGAGGAACTCTTCCTTATCAATGTCATCGTGATCGTGATCTAGTTGACACTCATATTTATCATTCAAAAGATTCGACGGGGTAAGGAAGGCATATTTCTCAGCAAGTTCATGAAGCTGTTGAAATCTCAAAGTTATTTATTGGATCATTCTGTCCAGCGAAGAAAACATTTCTCTCGCCAACTCAGTTTCGTATGGCAATTCAGCATCTCGTGATCCTTCACCAAACATTTTCTTCTTTCTACTTCGACGCTGACGCTCCATGACTATCCCCAGATCATCACAAATTCCTTTGGCATAGGTTACTCCATTATTCACTAGCTCGTCCCTGTTTTCAACTAGAAATGCTTTTAAAGCCCTGAGTTTTATATCACATTGTTGTATGTTCAATCCTTTGGTTTGGAGGTAAGCCTGTGTGTCGTTAATTTCTAGAAGGACGGGTCCCCACAGGCCAAGAAAGCACAGAAAGGAAAACGATTGCAACGCACCAAGCAGCACGCCAGCATCTGACCTGGTAGCTGTATTTTCTTCTTCACCAGTTAACTGTTCTAAAGCACTTAAGATTTTTTAGAAATGTTTTTTTACAACACTCACAGCTTCTCCCCTTGCACTCCACCGAGTTTCTATTACGCGCTTGACACTTTGACCAGTGACTGTTTTTAGAACATCCCAACGATGGGTTGATGAAGAAAAAAACGTGAACAAACGCTCCACAATTCCAAAAAAGGTAACAGAATTCACAGCAACAGAAGCTGCTTGTACACCCGCCAAATTCAGCGTGTGATTTGTACAAGCGACAAATTCTGCTTTTCGATTAATTTCCTTGATACGTCTCTGAACACCAGTATGTTGACCAGCCATTACAGCAGCATTATCATATGCTTGTCCTCTACAATTTTGAATATAAATTCCGTCATTTTCTAATTTTTCCAAAATCATTGTTGAAATATTCTCGGCGGTTTTACCTTTTGTTTCAATGAAATCAACAAATGATTCCACAACCTCCACTTTAGTTCCATCGATCATAACGTAGCGTAAAACTTGGCTCGTTTGATCCTTATGAGAAATATCAGGAGTGCTGTCGAATATCATGGAAAAGTACTTGGCTTGTTTTACTCGCTCGATGACTTTGCTTCTTACATTTTCTCCCAAAATTTCTATAAACTCGTTCTGAATAGTAGGCGACATATAGGAAGTAGCAAACTTTTTTCCCAGCTTGATTCTTAGAAGATGTTCACGTAGCACTGGATCATATTTCGCCAACAAATGAACTAACTCTAAAAAATTTCCTCTATTTCCCGTTGATTTAGGTTCAACGCCAGTCTCATAATCAATTCCTTCTCGGTGACCCCGTAAAGCCAAATTCTGTTTAGCTAGGAATCTAATGATATCAAACAATCTTGAAAGGATCTCCCTCCACTTCTTCACTTCGTTTTCAACAACTTCTTGTTCTTTTTTATCAATTGTTGCTCCACGAGCGATCTTAATTTCCAACTCCTTCCATTGTGTGAAAGTCCGAACATGAGCTCGAATATTCTAGGATTCAGTTTCCACCACATGTTGAATCCATCTACAGAATTAAAATTTGAGTGACTTCTGTCTGAAAACAATCTGCAACAAAAGCAGTAAAGAGCTTCCTTGGAAGGAGAGTACATCATCCACGATCTCAACATTTTTTTACCATTTGGCAGAGTTCGAAAAAACCACTCGCGTGTTAGTTTTCCAGTTCGTCCTTTGGTTGACGCATCACTTCACCGAAATCAGAATCTAGATGTTGAACCACAGACGCACCTTGACGTACCAATAAGATCCGTGTGGCATCATTAATCTTGCTTGGCCATAGGCTAACATCTTTTAAGTCCACAGCCGGAATTTTTTCTTCGTCACGCTCTTCATCGCTTGAAGTTGACGAATCGCGTGAAGTTGAAGAATCACTTGAATTTGACGATGGTTTGGATTCGGAAACTGCTTCAGCTTCAATAGCAGTAGTAGTTTCTTTACGACTGAAGTATTTCAGTAGTGCCCCTTCACTCTTTTTTAATACTTCCTCCCTAGCCTTTTTCTTTTTCTAAAAGCAGCACCACTCTTTTGTTCGCTTCATCTGGGGATAGATAAATAGATTGATAGAATAATAAAATAATCGAATCCCCAATCTCGAATTAAATAAATAAGAACACAAAGAAGAACGAGGTAAATATAACAAAGATATTGCACGCAACATTCACGAGAGCAAATTCTGAGACGTCTTCACGCTACCGAGGATCAGCTAGAAGTGAGCCGGCGACCGCTTGCTCCGAGGAGTCTCAGAATTCGCTTCGCGATTGGCCGCTTCCCGATCCGCCCATCGGGAAGCATTTTACCTCAACTTTCTGAAGTATTTCTTCTCGAATTCCTTCTCGGTCGAATCCTGGGATTACCATTATCATTTTATAACTAATACCAGCATATTAGTTTTGATATTGATTATTTATTTATAAATATTAAACGTATATTTATAGATTATAACGTATTTACAGAACTTTATGGGTTATTTTCCTTTTTAATGAAATAAATGCATTTATACCAATGCTATTATTAATTAAGCACAACTAAGCGCTTAAATAGGTATGATGGTCAATAAGGCCATCTTCAAGGGAACACAATCCTTACCATTGTCGGAAATTAACGAAGTAAGCAGTGTTTTCGTGGAAAAATAAAATTGTGTCTGGCGTCTTGTATCCTTCTACTGTCCCGGCATAAAAAAAACAACTTTTTTTTTCATTGCAGTAGACCAAAAGTGCCGCCCCTCCAAAAGTGCCGCCCGGGGCGGACCGCCCCCTCCACCCCCCTCTAGCTACGCTAGTGGTGCAAAGCCTTATTATGAAAAGATGGCTCCACTTCCTAGAGAACAGTGTGTCTATACTGCCCCATTTGATGTAGTGGGAGTAGACTTCGCAGGTCCAGTCTATGTGTATGAGCAAGGGGAGTCTAACAAAGGTTATATGTCTTTTCACATGTGCTACACCAGAACAATCCATTTGGAGTTGGTAAGCAACTTAAGTAGTGATGTATTTCTTTTGGCCATTAAAAAGTTTGTGAACAGAAGGGGTTTCCCAAATAAAATCATATCGGATAATGCAAAAACCTTCAAAAGGGCTGCAAAGGAACTCCAAGAAGTTTGGTCCTTGCTAAAAGAGAAGGGATTCCAATCCTACTTTTCACACCATGGGGTACAGTGGGAGTTTATTGTTGAGAGAGCACCATGGTGGGGAGGATTTTGGGAAAGGCTAGTGAGAAGTGTAAAGTGCCTAGCTTATTTTCGAGATGTGCGGACAATATTACCAGTGACGAAGTCCAAGTAATAGTCAGCTCCACTCAAAAGACTAATATCTTCTGTTCCTTCAACCTTATTATTGCCCAAATTAATTCCTTTAACTTGCAATTCTTGGACACATGTCATATCTAAACAAGTAGTGACTGGAGCACAAAGTTCCTCAATCTCTAAAGCTTGGACCTTGATAGTGGGACTTTGTGGTAACAACCCCTTAACCAGAACTTCTACCTTCTTAACTTTGGTTCGGTTTTGAACGGAACGTCCAAACCCAGAAATTCTTAAATTTTCCTTCTTAAGTTCTTTAAACTTCAATTTTCTGGAAATTCTGGTCTTAATAAAGCTACACTGGCTACCACTATCAAACAACACTTACAGTAACTTCTCCATCATTCCCAATTAATAATGCTGCAGCTGTTTGCAATAATCCTCCTTTACTTTTACTCCCTTTCATAGCAGTGGCATGTACCAGTGATGTCTCTACCTCTGGGGTAGGCCTACTAGGAGTGTTTTCACACAATAATGGCTGATGCCGGCCATGGCATTTTTTGTACAAAATTTTAAACTTACAAAACCTTGCTCTGTGACCTTTCAAAAAACATTTAAAACATGCTGTGGACTTAGTTACCCTGTCCTTTCTCTCCTCAAAGGGTAAAGCCTCAGCCTCCTCACATTTATATGACTTGTGGTTGCCTTCACAAAATATGCATTCCTTGATTCCCTTTAATGTATTCTCAGAGGATGCAGGTAGAGCTAACACTGTACCTGGGCTATTCCTTTTTGTAGAAACTTTGGTGCTGTGCCTGCCTTTGTCCCCTTGTTTAACATCCCACTGTGCAAACTTAATTCCCTCTCGTCTTGCTAATTCTGTGCTTAAAGGACCTAACATCTGCTGGAGGGGGATGTACACATGTTCTGTAGAGTGTCCCCTACTTAATTCAAGCAAAATTGAGCTAGGCAATTTAGACTCCAGTATAGTGACCAACATTATACCATACCTTTCCATTCCTACACCCAAGTTGTCCAGGGACCTAGTTTTAACTTCAAATTCATCATATAACTGCCGTAACTCCTTGACACTATTGTGATTATTAACAGGAGGTATAGCTAAAAGTTCGCGGAGGTGGCTTTTAATTAAGATCTCTGGCTTACCAAACCGTTTCTTTAATATATACCAAGCCACATTATAATTGGCCTCTGTTAATGCTAATCCTGCTATTGTCTTTGCTGCCTCCCCTTCCAAGAGGGACTGCAAATAATTAAACTTCTCCACCGCACTTAACACTTGAATAGAATGAACTGCTGATTGAAAACTGTCTGCCCATCCTTGCCATTCCTGAATACGCCCAGAAAATGTTTTGAGTACAAGCCTCGGTAATTGAACTGCAGATCTGTTAACCTTAACTTCACAAACACCATTTGTTGAGGGTTGTGTTTCATTATTAGATCTGGTCTCTAACTGCACTGAGCTGCTAAACTCTTTTGCTCTGTGGCATACTTTAATTATATCATCAATAATCTCTTCAGAGTAAATTGTTATTTTCTATTTCATCCTCTTCTATAAGAGCTTCAATTTTAACATTTACTTCGCTTAGAGCAACCTTTTTAGTTTCTAATATGGAAAGCTGTGCAGTCACTAAGCTTAAATCCTCTTGCTTTTTTAAAATTGTTCAATTCAGCTGCATTCATCTTCAATGCAAACAATTGGGGGTCAATACCAAATAAGCTGAATTGGCAAAAATACTTAACCAAACTGATCAAACTCAAATTTTGTTTTTTTCAAATAAACTGAATTACTGGGTGGGGTACTGACCAACCACCAGTATGGAATACCAAATTTTCCACCCAAGTAACTGGCGCACTGAAGTCTGCAACCTTCCCCTACGAACAGTAAACCAAAATTAAGCAAACCGGTAAAATGTAGGCCCAAAACAACGACAGACTAGTGGCCAAGTTTCGCAATTGGGCGACCAAACTTTCTACCCTGGGACCTTAACTCAATTATGCTCAACCCGTCCAGGCCTAACTTGGGCCACAATTTGCACAATCAGAACTTTGCAGGAAAATAGTTACTGACTCAGTCTTGGGTTAGAATCCGGTTTCAAAAGACCATGTTATTTTTTTATTTTATTGGGTTCAGAATCCCAGCTGAGCCGTGAAGGGCCAGTTTAACCTACAGCCCAAGTTAAGCTAGACTAAAAACTTGCAGACTTGGAGGTCCTATTAGGTCCTACCTCAGGGTTGCTGACTCGATGTGGGCCTACCTTAGGCCTCAGTTGCATAAAATTAAGATAAAAAACAAAAGGGGCACTATTTATGGTCTTCTTTCTAAACCTTGCAACAACAACACAACCTGCACCATTGCACGATGCAACAATCTTGTATCTAAACAACCAAATTGTACTGCAAGAGAGCTCTCGATAAGCCCATGCCCTGTAAGTGCCACATTCAACAAACGAGTAGGAAGGACGCGCAGTGCCCAAAAAATGATGCCACAAGAGTGCCCAAACAATGATGCCACAATAGCCCAAAAATGCTAGCTCTAAATTAAGTGAATTTTTCACTAACCTTACAATTGCAATGTAGGGCAACCAAGCTTATCCCTAACCTGAGCAGATTGGAATACAAGGAAAGATTAAAGGAACTAAGCATGTTTAGTTTTGAGAGATGTTGTATGAGGGGGAGATATGATACAGATATTCAAAATGTTTTCAAGTTTGGACAGTTTACATGTACATAGCTTTTTCTCACTAAACACTAATAGGATAATTCATTGGGATAATAAGAAAATTAGAAAACATACTTGTAGACTTGATCTACAAAAATAGTTTTTCAGTTATAGAGCAGTAGATTTTTGGAATGACTTGCCATATGATGTGGTAAACAGTAGTAGCTCGTTAGTACATTTTAAGAGGGATTTGGACACTTTCATGAGTGAGCAAGATAGTTTGTAGATTTTTTAAAATTTTTGTTTTATAGCTCATGACTTGGATAACCTTGATAAGCCCTGGTGGCTTCATGTTTTCCAAATGAAATGTAATGTAATGTTGACTAGCTTGCATAAGCAAGGCTTAGCCCAGCCCATATAAAGGTACAATTAATCAGGGCCTACACAGGATTGGCCTATCTCAAAACAGTTCAAAGCAGACTTAAATCAGATTTAAAATTGGAACTATTTTAGTAACTATTCCCTTAAATGTTATACTTTGGGGTTCCTTTTCTAATAACTAACACTGTACTCAAAATTAGGCAACCAACCACCTACATCAATATCACAAATTAGGAAAATCTTTTAGGGCACCCTGAGGTCAAATGGGTCTATTTCAGTTTTGCCTGCATAACTACTAAGTATTGATATTTTTTAAATGTTTGCTATTAATAGGCCTACTCAAAGTTTATATTTGACATAGGCCCTAACTATGTCTTTTACCTAGGTCATGCGCAAATTCCCTTTTTTACTTTCAATTTTCTGAAAAAAGTATCGATTGGTAAAATTTTTGGGTAATTATTCATTTTAGTGCTCCCTCTCTTTTCTGGACCAAAACATATTTTTCTGGTGTTTTTTGGTGTGATTTGTTCAAATCTGAACTTGGTTTCTTTGGGAAATGAGCCGTTTTTGAGAAATTTTCAATTTTAAAATTTCTCAAAAACGCTAGTTGCTGGATTAGGCCAACAAGAGTTGTTGCGTCTCTCTGAGGAACAGCAAACAATAGTAGTTTTTTGGAGCTGAATACGAATTTATATGTTAAATTGTCGTAGAAGGTCTCTTTCTATCGAAAACGAAGGGAGCATTAAAATGAATATTAACCAAAATTTGTTCAAAATCGTTTATGTGAAATTATTTACATATTATAATGCGAGCGTGGACCGACTGTTAGAAAATCTAGAAGAGGAAGAGCCATTGTTGTTCCAAAGTGATATGATGACGAAGCTGATTGATGCGGCATTACTTGTATATATTAAGTTAAGGTGTATATATATATATCCATCTCATAATTGTAAGGTTAGTGAAAAATTCACTTAATTTAGAGCTAGCACTGGCAGAGTCCTTTCTACTCTTTTTTTGAATGCGGCACTTACAGGGCATGGTCTTATAGAGAGCTCTCTTTCAATTCAGTTTGGTTGTTTAGATACAGGATTGTTGCATCGTGCAGGCTATGTTATTGTTGCAAGGTTTAGAAAGAACACCATAAATAGTGCCCCTTTTGTTTTTTCTTAATTTTACGCTACTGATGCCTAAAGTAGGCCCACTTCAAGTCAACAACCCTGAAGTAGGACCTCCAAGTCCGTAAATTGGTTTTAGTGTAGCTTAACTTGGTTATAAGTCAAAGTAGCCCCTCAGAGCTTGGCCGTTCAAGGCTCAGCTGGGATTCTGAACCCATTAAAAATAAGTAAAATAACTAACACCGACTACATAAAAGTAGGCTTTGATATAGGCTTGTTCTTTTTAAAGATGAATGGGTTAAACTTAGAAATTATTTAATGAATTCGTAAATGTGATTATTGTAATTCTTTATGAAAATAAAAAAGTTTATTGGCAAACCAATAATCCCCATGGCAAATAGTAACAACAGAAACTGAAATAAAAACAAATAAAATAAGAATAAAAGTACTAAAAATAAAAATAATGAAAAATAGCAATGTTGAACTTAAGTGGAGCTACAGGCAAACATTTTCATACCATAAATCCAGAGCTAAGATGACATATGGCAGGACTGATGAAAAGCGTGGATAATTGGGTTGGCCAAGTTTTGAATTCTTGGACAAGACTAATATGGCCACTTGCGCTAACTCCTGGATCACTATTGATCAACACCATCAGGAGTCGAACCCCTACCTGAGTATCTTCAACTTGCTTATAGGGATAGGTGTTTCCCACTCAGCTACGAGCGCTGGCGACCCCGTGTTATACTGTACTCCAATAATAAATATTTCCACAAACAGATCACTTTACTCGCTATCAGCTGATTCAAGTTCAAATATATGCGAGATTTATAATATGAAATTATGGCATTGAGATATGCGAGTAGAGTAACGGAGTTTAACTCTGTTCTTCTGTGTTAGTTGTGAGTACGTTCCAACACCGCTTCCAGTTAAATCAACAAAGTTAAGCGGCGTTGTGTTTGTTCAGCAACTGGATGGGTGACTGTCCTTTGTTTGCAGATGATGTAATAACCCATGGTACAGATCTCGCTTAAAGTTGTTACATGACAAATGCAAAAAACTTCACTTTTCTACGTGGAGGTCAAAATATGATAATAAAAACCCACTCTAATAGACAGAGTTTATTTCCACAACAGTTTCGATGCCCACTGGCATCCTCTTCGGGTGGATACAGAAAAACGAATCATTCGTTTTTCTGTATCCACTCGAAGAGGATGCCAATGGGCATCGAAACTGTTGTGGAAATAAACTTGTCTGTTAGAGTGGGTTTTTATAATCATATTGTTACGTGACCTTTCCTGTTATGAAAGAGGTTAAGGCAACCCTAAACATTATTTTATTATTAGCGAGTTTCATACAGAAAAAGTTATGAGGCAAACCACAGATAGTCACAATTTTAATGGAACTGGTGCTGCTTTTATATTTTAAAGTAGTTATTAAAAAAAAAAAAATTTTAAGTGTTTTATAAAATAGAATAGTTTTCTCCTAGCGATCGTTATAAGCATATAAGCACTTCAGCATATTAATATTCGTATTCTTGGGAATAAAACAATAAGAAATGGATTCATTAGAGTACTGGGGGTGGGGGGCCGTTATCCGAGTCCCCACATTTACGAGGACAATTTATTGTAGAATTACACGTAAAAATTCCCCGCACTTACGAGAAACCTTCGGGAAAATTGACGACATTCTCGATTATTTTAAGAATGATCATCCTCTCTACGATGGTGCTGCCAAGGTTGAACGTGAAATAAGAGATGTGTTAGCGTGTTATCAGGCAATTTTACGAGAAAAAGTACGTGCTGAAAAACAAACCACTCTCAATTCATTCTTTGTGCAACGCAAACCGGCCACAGAGGAATCTGAACCTCAGCCAGGTCCTTCTGGTTTAAGGCACTAATTTGGGGAGGAGATGAGGAAATGGCATTAGACGATCCACCTACTCGTCCTGTCTCTTCATCATCATCCTTAATCTCTGCTCTCCCAACATCACCCTCAATTCATCCAAAAAAGCCCAACGCCTCTACTTTTGAAGATAAAATAATAAAAACCACTGATGGGTTTGAAACAGCTTATTTTAAAAATATTTTACTGTAATAAAATAATCTTTTTTAGTATTATTTATTATCTTATGGTCCCATCAAACACTATTTCATTATATCTTATGGGTAGAAATTCCCCGCTATTAGCCTCGGATAACGGGGACCCCCTGTACAAGCTTTCGAACCCACTTGATAAAGACCTTAGAATAGGCCGAAAACTTGCGTTTCTAATAAATCCATTTCTTATTGTAGTTTTCTGCCCTCGATTCAACTTCTAATTGAGAATACTCATTTAACATGGGAATTCGGTGTCCGGACAACTGCCCCCTGGACAACCGCCCCCCGGACAATTGCCCCCGTAGGACAATCGCCCCCCGGATTATTGCTCCCCATAAGTAAATAAAAATTAAATTTACGTTTAAAAAATGGCAAGCTAAAACAATATTTAACAACATTATTGCCAATTCTTGCTTAATTTTGCTTGTAGCCTGAAAAAAAATTATATTTAAAAAGTTAGCAATATTTAACAAAAATTTTTCCAATTATTGCTTACTTATTTATAATAAAATTATGAAGTTTAGCTACTTAATTTTATTTAAACAGTTGGCAAGACTTATTGTATTTCATATATACACTATGGATTAATTAATTATATTTAAACAGTTGGCAAGACTTATTGTATTTCATATATACTATGGATTAATTAATTATATTTAAACATTTGGCAATACTTATTGAAAGGTCGTTTTGAAAGTCATAGTTGGTGGTTAGGTTAGGTTTGTTTTTTATAAATATTAATAAATTTAATTCCTATTTAATTTTTATTTACTTATGGGGGGCAATAATCCGGGGGGCGATTGTCCTACGGGGGCAGTTGTCCGGGGGGCGGTTGTCCGGGGAGCAGTTGTCCTAGCACCGGGAATTCATGTTACAGACAATTCTTAGTCTTTAAATTTAAAGAAAACAGAATTACGATATACCACAAACCTTTTGAATGAAGTAAAATATATTATTTTATTTTGAAATAAAATATAAAAATCTTATTTTTTATTAATTCAAATCTAAATATAATCATTTAAGTAAACGCATTTAAGATGTATTTACAAAATATTTACAGTATAAAAACATTTTTTCCAGTTAAACTAGCTTTAAGTTCTCTAATTGAGTCCCGTATTTCCTTTATTAGTAACAATGAACTTTTGTCAAGCTCCGAAGAATCGACGTTGGGTTCTACTTGACCAAAGGAAGGTTCTCGAAGAATGTTAGTAGTCTCAAAACTTGGCAGCTGGTTTTTCACGTCAACTGTTATTTCGTCCGTCGTTGATTTCTTCTTTATCCGCTTCTGCCTCATGCTGCAGAAATTTCGAACGAAGGGTGGAGAGGTGTTAGCCATCCCTTTCTTGCGCTCTTGGAGAGATGCATAAGCCCTGTTGCCTCTCCTGAAGGTGTCTCCTCCTTTATGGTCTACTTCGTCGTATCCCTTCTGAAGCCCATCGAAGAAGGCGCAGGCTGCCTTCACTCTCCTTGTAGCACCAACTGTTTCCTTCTTGGGAACGTTTCTAAAGTTTGTCTTGGAGACGCCGTCAGACATTCCTGAAACGAGTCTTGAAAAGTACTCCTTTAGTTCTTTTACTGATCGGGAGGGAAAAGGAGGCGAAGATTCTTCGTCAGAAGAGGAGACCTAAAATTGTAAATAATTGCAATTAATTACTCGTTTCTTAAATATAATTATTGTACAACTGAAAAGAAAATAATTTGAAGTAATTTTTTTAAGTACTTTACGATTTAGATTAGATTTGTATGGAGGCAAATGTGCATCTTTTTTTGCATTATGGCAAAAATTTCACGTCAGACAAACCGAGTATAATTAATCGTTAAATCAATGAGTAAGTTCAATAAAAAACTCTTCGGATCACCTGAAGATCCGTCACCCCATCCTTTTTTAGTTAGCTTTATAAGGCTAACGAAAATATCACCACCTAACCTAACCAATCGTCAAGGGTGTACAGTTGACCTAACGAGTGGTTAGGTTAGGTCGTGATATTTTCGTTAGTTAGCCTTATAAAGTTTACTAAAAAAGGATGGGGTGACGGATCTTCAGGTGATCCACCTCTTCAATAGAACATTGCTGGTTGCAATCCTTTTTTATTTTTGTCTTTTTGTTTGTTTTTCTAAAGTCAACATTTCCTTAAAAGTTCTACAAGGTTACTAACGTATTTATTGTATTGACTTTTGTGGTATAAGTTAACTGAATCTTCCTATAATATTAAGTAAATACGCGGTGCATGAAACCATTATTCAAAAGTAGTACTAAAAATAGTTTGAAAATTCATTCTAAGTTCTTTTGTTTCACGATGTTCCATGCCGAACATACATCAGCCGAGGCTCCCCGACCGAATGGTAAAAAATATTTTTAAAAATATAATGATGAAAACATCTTTTGTAATGTTAATTATTATTAGAAAATCAAAATGTCACATCAATCACTACTGTCATATCTCATTTTAACAAGTAAAATATTCTCTTAAGTTCTCTTAAACTTCAAATTTGACAAATTATAATTTGATTAGTAAAACCCAGTCCACCCCAATGGAGAAATCCTGAATTAGACACCATTTAAACCTGAAAACATTTTGAACATCTGTATCACATCTCCCTTCAAACAACGTCTTTCAAAATTAAACACCCAGTTCTTTTAATCTTTCACTGTACTGTATTCTTTCTTAAGCTAGGGATAAGTCTGGTTGTCTCACGCTACACATCTTCAAACAAATCTAGATAGATAGCTAGATAGAATAACCTTTATTAATAATAATAAAATAAATGTTTTCAATTTACAATGAATGACATGAATAATTGTGAAGTTCGACTATTTATTTAATTTAATTTGGCCCTTAAGCTTTAGGCTTTACTGGGCTCTATATTTTGTCTATGGTGAGGGGACCAAACTTGAATGCAGTATTCTAAGTGAGGCTTGACAAAGGAATATACAATCTACATACGACTTCCTTACTGTTGTAACTAACGTTCCTCTTGATAATACCTAGTATTTTATTTGCCTTATTCCTAGCCTCGAAACACTGCTTGGAAAGCTTTAGATCACTAATAACTATAATTCCAAGATCATTTTCCTTTCAAGAAAAAAACTAGATGCTTTCATGAAAGAAATAGAGCGTAAAGAGTAAATAATGATAATAAAAACCAACTCTAATAGACAGAGTTTATTTACACAACAGTTTCGATGCCCACTGGCATCCTCTTCGGGTGGATACAGAAAAACGTTTTTCTGTATCCACCCGAAGAGGATGCCAGTGGGCATCGAAACTGTTGTGGAAATGAACTCTGTCTATTAGAGTGGGTTTTTATCATCATATTTTGACCTTCACGTAGAAAAGAAGTTTTTTGCAGTGTAAATAATGTAGGCCTACATTTTAGCTCAAGAAAGTAGGTTACTACAGTAGTTTTGCAAATAGTTTATGGATAATTAGCAGACTTGAAATTGATATTTTGCATAATTTGATGTTAAAATATAGCTTTGGATCATTCATATGACTTGATAACCTTGATAGATCCGAGTGGCTTCATGTTTTCCAAATGTAACCACTTTTCCTTTATATCAACTAAGTTTTCATTATTTCTGCCAGAATGGAGGACTGCACACTTTAACACTGAATTCCATTTGCCATTTACTAGCCCAGACAACTGATCTATCAGAATCTTTTACATTATATTTAGAAAATATGAAGCCACTTGGGCTTATCGAGGTTATTCTAGTCATAAATAATCTAAAGCTATATTTTACAATCAAAGGATCACTTTAACATATTGCTTCCCAAAGCATTCGGGAAGCAATATGTTAAAGTGATCCCTCCTGGGAAGCAATATGTTAAAGAGAGGTTCCTGGGAAGCAATATGTAAAGTGATCCAGTGATTATATAAAATATTTACACTATAGGCGTGCGGTTTACAACATATTTACAAATTCAATTACATTAAAACAAAAAATTTAAAGGACAAATAAAACGCAATTCATTCTATGGGATATAATGCCCGGTTAGGTTAATTGAATGCCCGGTTAGGTCAGCTGTATGCCCTTGACAATTGGTTAGGTTAAGTTGTGATATTTTCGTTAAAACTAACGAAAATATCACAACTTAACCTAACCATTTGTCAAGGGCATACAGTTGACCTAACTGGGCATTCAATTAACCTAACCGGGCATTATATCTCATAGAATGAATTGTTTGTTTTTTGTCCTTTAAATTTTTTGTTTTAATGTAATTGAACTAATATTTGTCATGATTCTCCTTTTTATAGCGCCCCTTTTTTATCGTACTCCTTATCCTAAATATTGGGGTAATGGCGTTTTTTACTTTTGTGTGTGGGGGAATATATATGTTAACGTATGGCCACATACGCAGTGTCCTTCTTTTTGGAAATTTGGAAATGGCCACCCAAAGGACAGAGTGCTCAAAAGGCGGGCTGTCCGCCTAAAGCCGGACGTCTGGCCACCCTATGTACAACGGTCGCGAGCGATAGCGAGCTACCGCTTGTCTTTACTATTTTCCTTAGAGCAGTTTGAAGCGAGTTAATTAAATTTTGATCGAAAGTTTTTTCATAATTTCCGTGTGTACCAACTTTTTCTTGGGTTTATAAGCTTTATACATGTAACGAGTAAGGAAAAATCCGTTACATTGATAAAAAATTTGCAAAGCGTTACGTTACATTGATACATTTGAAAATCTTTCAGGCGTTACCGTTACTTTTGTAACGTTCGTTACATAACGTCGTTGCATGTAACGCGTTACTGCCCATCTCTGTATATATACGCTTCACCCATCATACTGTGAGGTAGCAACAGGAAACAAGCTTCCTGTTCCTGTGCGTGAGCTAAAAGGTATAAAAAACTTGCACTACCCTAAGAGATGATCCACATTTAAATGATATTATAATGCATACATAGGCCCTAGTTTTCACTGGTGTGGTAGTAATAGTTGCATTCCCGCATTCCCAGCCTTCTTTAGTTAGCTTTATAAGGTTAACTAACGAAAATATCACGACCTAACCTAACCAATCGTCAAGGGCGTACAGTTGACCTAACGATTGGTTAGGTTAGGTCGTGATATTTTCGTTAGTTAGCCTTATAAGGCTAACTAAAGAAGGCTGGGGGCCCTGATCTTCAGGTGATCCAAATATTTTACATTCACAAAAAATGGCAAAGCATAATAAGTTAAGTTGTCCATAAATTTACATTTTCTCGACTAGCTAATCTCTAAATATTATAAACTATTGTAATGTAACTGTAATTGGTTGTGTAACGTCTATTTTTGGGAAGCAATATGTTAAAATGATCCGAAGTATTGGGACTAGTATGTTTCATGGACCGCTCTCGATTTTCCTACAAAATTGCAAACAAGGGCAGTCGATGACCCTGATTTTGTTTCTGCAATCGGTTTTCTTGAGAAATGATAAAGAAAAATGTTATTGGATATTGAATAAATTTATTTACTGAAACGACGCAATACACTCCAACATCTTTTGGAATAAGTCCGAGCTGGTGTGGCGCTTACGCCATACAAATTCACAAAGGTACGAGTCAAGTTGGTCGCGATCTGTTCCGCATCGCAGTTTGTTCGATTGTTTCAACGAATTCCACAAGCTTTCCACCTGCTGAGTGTGAGCTCCGGTAGATGGGTCGATAAAGTTCATGCTGAATTAGTGCGATATCTTGCAAAAAACAATAGTATAAGAAACTCGATTAGGTCAGGTTAGGTTAGGTTTCTCAAGAAAACCGATTGCAGAAACAAAATCAGGGTCATCGACTGCCCTTGTTTGCAATTTTGTAGGAAAATCGAGAGCAGTCCATGAAACTTACTAGGTCCGAAGTATTTTGCGTAACAAATACACATTAATACGTTGTTTTACACTTTTTGTAAGTTACGAAACTTTTTAAAAAGCAACTGAGATTCAATAAACTCTAAATGTAAACTATGATAGGCTCTTTTCCAAAATCCGGACCGTTCTTTATATCTAGAAAGTTACATTATTATGTGATTTTGCGTGCTGAGTTCAAAAAAGTTTTTTTTTTTTTTTTTGAGAAATTAAAAATAAAAAGTCGCAGCAATTTTTATTTATAATATTAGGTCGATATACGTAAATAATGGTAATATAAATTGCTGTAACTTTTTTATTTTTAATTTCTCCAAAAAAATAACTTTTTTGAACTCAGCACGCAAAACCACATAATAACGTAACTTTTTAGTTATAAAGAATGGTCCGAATTTTGGAAAAGATCCTATGATGATACTGAACACTGTGAAAGGTTTGTACTCACATTACTGGCAGTATCCTGATTCATCGAAAAGTTGGCAACGTAGGTCTCCATGGTGGGTTGTGTAAACTGAGTTCGCACCAGCTAAACGTCCGCCACAAAAGTCTATACTGTACTAAAATGAGGTGAAGATCTCCCGTCCTCCTTTTATACCCACATTTTGACCTGACCACTGACCGTTTCCCCAAAAGGAGTCTACCATAGTCAACCAAGATTAGTCAAGTGATGAAAATTTAGTACAAAACTTTCGATATTTTCTAACACCATCGTCAGTATTATAAAGAAATTTATTTAATTTGTAGCAATGAGGCTAGAAATGAGCTTTTAATAACTAATACAAATTGCGGGCAAAGATTTAACATTCCTCGAAAGATTAAAAATTTTCATCGGTTTTTAGGATGACTGATAAAAAGATCAAAGATTTTACCCGTGATTCCAAATAAGGTAAATACCATTTATCATGCCCAACTGAGGTTTGTTATCACTGCGTAATCCTTATTAGAAGACAAGACGGTGATTATTTAATTACAGTTTAAAAAAATCGAAGGTGGTTTTTTATTTTGGCAACTGAAATTTGATGTTAAAAACTCTTGAATTTTCTTTAGTAGCAAAATATTTCAACATTTTATTTCAGTTCAATTGAATTCTTTTGCCGAAATTGAGCCATTGCAGAAAATTATTCACTAAATATCAGAATATGAATTTCTTGAAGAGGAAAAATTTCTTAAAGTATGTATTTCTAATTAAAACAAAACTAACGTTTATAATATAGGGGAATTTGTATACACACACACACACACACAGTGGTGTATTAACCCATTAGTGTCCAGTGTCACTTTAATGATTTTGTTCTGGCTAACGCCAGACGATTTTATTCAGTTTCGGGAAAGACCTCTGGGCAATAATGGGTTAAGGGGGTCCAGGGGGAACCAAGCCCCAGGGCCCAGCTGTTTTAGGGGCCGATGTTTATAATGATATCAATGATAAATTTGGAATGCTCAACAATATCTGTCAACTAACTTCAGAGGAAGCGTCAAAAACAGTAAAAATATGGCTAGTCCATTACCCAAATGATTTTGAGGACAGCTTCCCATTTGAGTTTCAGCATTTTGTACTGTTTGTCAAACAAACGCTTTAGCTGACACTCGCCCATTAGGAGTACTACGGGAAATTCACAAATTGAGGGCTGTTTTCCCAAATGCTTTCATTGCTTATCGCATTTATTTGCGTTTGATGATGTCAAATGCAACTGCGGAGCGTTCTTTTTCTCATTTGAGCATGATTAAAAATGTTAAACGTCAAATGCTAACCCAAAAGAAATTGCAAAGTCTGTCATTGTTATGCAGAGAGAAAACGATATTTGCAAGAATTTAAATATGGAGCTTGTGATTGGAAATTTAGTGATATGAAGTCGCGCAAAAAACTTTTGTAGACTGGTGGTGGATGATTTTGTGATCAACTTTTGTAGATTAGTAGTGGACTGGTAGTCGTGTAATTGGTTTGGTGTAATTGTAGCAGCTTGGTGTGTAATATATGTAAAACTTGCCTTATTTGATTTGGAAATAAATGATTTTATTTAGAAATGGTTTTATTAATTTACGACTCGAAGATTTGTCTTTTGAGGGCCCAACAATATTTTGGTCCCAGGGCCCAAAAATTCTCAATACGCCATTGTATATATATATATATATATATATATATATATATAAATAAATGTCTGTGTATATATATATATATATATATATATATACATATATACAGGTTCTCTCAGAGGTCCAGAGAGGCCCGGGCCACTTCCAACTTTTGAGGCCCGTAGCTAAACCCAATTATTACTTTCACTCCAAAACATTATATTCAAACCTGAAAGTTTCTAAATTTGAGGCCCCCCTTAAGCTTGAGGCCCAGGCCAAATGGCCCTCCTAGCCCCCCCCCCCCTCTGATAGGCCCTGTATATATACAATAATCAATTATTAATTAATAATGATGCAACCACGTTTCTGGCACAATCTATGACTTAACTCTGTGAAATAAGCATAATTGGATTTTGAACCGGTTCCAGGATTTCATGGTACATCGTTAAGAGCGCACGCACGCACGCACGCACGCACACACACACACACACACAGTTGGCAAAATAGACACCTTCGTTTTACCCCAAAAAATTTTATTTGATAATAAAAATGAATAAATAATAAATTTATTGGATAAAAGAAGTGAAAAGGGAAAAAGGAAGACGATTTTAAATATAATTTTATTCAATTAATTATTTGCAGAGATTGGAAATCGGATCGGATCGGATTCGAATCCATAATCGGAATTAATCGATATTTTTTGAGAAATCTGAATCGAAAAAAAATTCGAATCGAAAAACGGGCGCGGATCTGAATCGAAATTTTGATCCGAATCGAAAAGAAACGATGAATCCGAATTCGAATTCAAATCGATAAAAAATATGGATCCGGATTTTAAAAATTTGGTTATAACTTATAAGGCTTATTAACGTTTCCGGTTTCACCACAGGTAAAGACTGACCTTTCCGAGAATCTGTTTGCTCGGACAAAAATCATACTAATCCTATACTCCATCCATTAAGGTGCTAATCCTAATCCTTAAATTTTGGTATTGTCCGAGAGTGACAATTTCACACGCTCCTCAAAGAAATAACCTTTTGCCTTCGAACATTGAAAATATCTTAGTTGTCAGGGCTAATTTTAATTTGTAAATTTGTATCTATACAGTGGATATATTTCTTAAAGTATTATTATCATATTTTAATTTTTATGTATGCTATAATTAATATTTCTTGTATATATGAGCCTTAATTGTTTAATAAATTAGCTTATATGAATGATTTTTTTTTTGCACCTTATTAAGAGTAAATCTAAAGTTATTACTTAGATCGTTAATAGACTGAGAATTATCTGTATTATTTATTAAAAATGAAACTTATTAATAATAGCCACCCCTTGACTAAAACAACGATGATAGGTATAATTTTATTAAATGAACTCATAAAAATCAAGAAAAATTAGGCCTGGATCCGAATCGGATTCGAATCGGATCGAAATCGAAAAAGAAATAATCCGAATCGAAAAAAATTCGAATCGATAAAAACCGAAAAATTTGAATCCGAATTCGAATCTATATTTGTAATTGCGTGAAAATCGGATTCGAATTTGAATCGAAAAAGATTTCGATTTCCCATCCCTGAGACAGAATAAAAGTAAAAAATTGTTGTTCAGTATAATTATAAACAACTCTTTTGGTAAATACTTAGACCAGTAATTAAAAAAAAATCTTTAACTTGATCGTTTGTTTATAAGTGGATGTAACACAGTTTTTGTGGAGTTACTTTGAAGAGACGTATCGTTCCCTTTTTTAATATAATTTTAGGGTGTAACCTTCAATATTCTCTCTTTAAAGCCCCCTCCCTCTATTATTATATTTTTAACTTGATAAGTTTTGAAAAGAAAAAAAACACGATTTTTAATGAAGTTAAAAAATAGATGCTAATTGTTGAATAGGCTGTTGGGGATTCTCACGTTTGCTATACAAAGTTTATGTCAGTTTAGGTCAGGTCAAGTAAGGGTTAGGAAAGGAAAAAGTGTTTATAAATTAACGTAATAAACACGCTCTCCCTCTCATTTTATCTGAAACTTATTAGGAAGGGTAAAAATAGATAAAATTCCATTGTGTTTATAAGCGCTTTCATCAAAACAGGTAGAAAAGGGTTTTAATCCATCAAATTTTTAGAAAAAAACGTTACCCACGAAAGATATTTTTTTTTTTTTTAATACAACACAAAATAATAAGATGTAAACAAATTCGACTTTATTTTTTAAGACCAAACATATATTTTCTCGACCAAGAATTGATGAACGATAACCAAACCTAAATAAGCTTCCCTTAACCTAACTTAATCTTACCTTAAAAACTTGTTGACAAAATGTAACGTTAACAAAATGTCGCTAGCCCGGATTTGTATACCGTCAGAGGAAATACTGTATAGTAGGGTATGTATCTCTAAGAAAGTGTCTAGAATTTGTGTGGATCTCTACATGTGATTTTAATTATGGGGATAACGGCTCAATTTAAGTTTTTTAATTTCTTAGATTAAAAACTCGCTTCAGATACTCGTATTTGCATTGTGAAACGAGTTTATAACTCGGCCGAATGAGTTTGACGAAAAACTTAAAAGTTTCGATAGATAAATGCCTCAAAATACAAAGTCAAAAATAATTGTTAACCCCCCCCCCCCCCCCCCCAAACTCGGAAATAAATAAAAAATTAATGAATAAATAAAACAAAATTGAAGGTATTAAAGGTGTAAATGGAAGGGGTTCTCAGCGCTCAATTAGTACTATATCGTGGCCAGATCGCAACAACGCTTTCAGTTATAGATCAGCGAGGTTAAGCGACGTTAGGTCCCCTCGGTAATTGGATGGGTGATCGTCGTCCTCCGGGTTCAGATGATGTAGCGACCCTTCTTAGATGATCCGAATTCCACGTAAAGTTGTACGTTCCCTCCATCACACGACCTTTGCCGTTACGAAGTTGATAAATTCCATTCATTATTATTATTTTTATTATTATTACTAGTGTTCAGTTAGCATTGAACATTGAGGGTATTACTAAAAGTCAAATTTAGTTGGCAGTGACACAATCCAATGGATTGAGATATAATTAAGATCATTTTATGACTAGGGAAAAGAGGGAATCTCGTAAATAGCAGGGATTTTTTGTACAGTTATCGTATTACGAAGTAAAACATAACAGTATGTACGTGGTCTGGTTTGATTCTTATTTCGGACAGGAATAACCCAGAGGGGCCACGACAACCGAATTATCCTTACGGTTCTTATTTTTCTTACGTAAATGTATGTAATATTGAGGAAAATGGTTTAATCTTGAGTCTAAACTTGTTTGAATATCGTTGAAGATATTGAATCTGTAAATAAAATATTGCAAAATCTAATGCTTTATAGATATATAGAAATACTGTATAGCGATTATATATATACAGTATATGTATATAGGTATAATTCAGGGGAAAATATTTATATTTTTACTTTTCCTTTATAGATGAAAAGTGTTTGCGAAAAGTAAGAATGTTAGTGGTCCCCCCCCCCCCCCCCCCGACACAAAAGGAGGCTAACAATCCCGGCTTAGAAGTAGTAGTAGTAACAGTAACGGATGTCAACGATAAAAACGCCGAAACATTATCACGACACGAGAGGAAAGAAAGACGACTTATCATTTTACGAAACCATAAAAAAAGATGTAGTGACCTACTTCTCTTCCTCTTGCAATGAAGCTAAAACAAAATGGATTATTTTTTGTTCTTTTTCATCCAATAATTTTGAACGGAGGTGAAAACAAAGCGACGATTCAACCTAAGTCTTACGTAAGAAAGAGGCAACCTGTACTTACCGTGTCAAGATAAAAATTGAGTAGGTGTTACTACTCTTCAGCCGCTCTTTTTAGAGTTTCCAATGTCCAGGAATTTTCTTTAAAGGACTTATCCTTTAGATAGTTCCCTAAGAAATAATCATAGGAATTCGAGACAAGTTACGAAGGAGGCCACGTACGACTACAGTCGTCAAAATGGGGAACCTGTTAGACAGGACTCTGGGGCCAAAAGTTTCGTCCAAATAGTCCAAAAAGAGATTTGTCGTACGAGGTGTCGCGCCGTCTTACTGAAACCAAACTCTGGCCATACGAATATGTTTGACCATAAGAAACGGAATGAATCGTTCTTGGAAGATGCGGTAGTAAACATTTTGGTCTACTGTCGCGTCAGTAAAGACTGGGCCAAAGATGGCACACTGGAGGTCGTAATAAGAGATTGTATTGCCCAGAATTGTCGCGTAATTTTGCAAAGGAAAGGAAAGTTTTGAGAATGTGACTTTAGAAAAACTAATTTTTCCACAATAATCGTGCCAAGTTTTATAAATATAAGTTAGTTCATGAATGCTTAATTATTTTTTCGAAAGTGTGACATCATTAAAAACTCACTCTGTAGTTTTGTTAATCTCTTTTAATTTGTTCCTCGGGTGAAGCATTTATAATTTTGGTCTCTAATAATATTTGTATATATTTTCTAAAGGAGAAAAGAATTGGGTATATTTCGAGTATATATTTTCTATCGACACTATAATAATTATATTAGTTAATATTCTGTTAACCGTATATGGACAACTATTACAAATTTAGGGTCAATCCCAGAATAGGCACCTGATGTACCTCAATCCCAGATGAAGCACCTGCGTTCAACCTCAATCCCAGAATAGGCACCTTGCAAGGAATTAAATAAAAAAAACCTGATGATTACAAAATTTATTGTTTATACAAAGTTTATTACAAATGTAATAAAGGCAAAGTTATAAAAGGTTTAAAGTGGTTTAATGAATAAAGAAAAATTTTAGATATTATAAATTCCTGCAATATGAACCCGAATGTTTCTGAATCCATCTGAAGCAAATCTATCTTGCCACATAAATTGGTATAGATATAGGTTAGTTAGGTTAGGTTAGAGTTGATTTTTTCAAATATTGATAAAAACAATGAAATTATATCTCTAAAAACTGTTTATATTTTTTTCTCCTCAATCCCAGATTAAGCACCTGTGTTTTGCCTCAATCCCAGATTAAGCACCTGTGTTTTGCCTCAATCCCAGATTAAGCACCTGTGTTTTGCCTCAATCCCAGATTAAGCACCTGTGTTTTGCCTCAATCCCAGATTAAGCACCTGTGTTTTGCCTCAATCCCAGATTAAGCACCTAAAAATGATTTCAGGTGCCTATTCTGGGATTGATCCCAAATTTCTAACCTTTCATATACTCGCATTTATAACTTAACCCTGCAGAAAAATCTGTCCATGTAGGATTAACACTATAATAATGAGGAAACATCCGTTGATGTACCCGCGCAAATTATGCCCGTGCGTGTCGGTTACGCTAATATGATATGTATATTTAACTACTCCCCTATACTTATCCTAACCTCTCTACTCCTTATTAGGCTTATTATCTCTTTCCTAACATACTATCCTTTACTTTTTAAGATTTTAAATTTTTTTATAGAAATTGATACATTTTAACTTTCATTGTCCCTACGTACGTTTATGTAATTTAATTTACCAAATTTTCACATATTCAACCCGTTATGATATAGACTCGGCAAATGCATTGAGTAAAGCTAGGTCTATTCTCAACTAACCTTCTCTAACTTACCGTAGCGTAATAAATTATGAAGTTATTCGACCTACTTTAACAAATCTTCGTACGATTTATATAATTTTTGTAAACAGGAAATAATTGGCAGTGTTTTGTGTTTCTGCGCTAATCGAGTTACTTTACTTCATTTTTGTCATCGCAATTTTCAGAATTTCTTCCACTATCTCAATTTTGTTCACTCTTATTATTCAATTAATATAAACAAATTCAGGAAGTTCTTATTTGAAAATGAATTATTTATTATTTATTATAAATTCCATAAATTCCCCGTCGTGGCCAATGTCACGACACCGCTTCGCGTCGATCAGCGAAGTTAAAAAAAAAAAAAAAAAAAAATTGCGAATGTAAATTTGTTTAAAACCAAGTTGAAATCCCGATTAATAATGGGATACTAACAAAAAACTTGGATTAATGTCCACTAATAATGTTTAATATTGTCCATTAATATTGTTTAATATTGAAATACAGGTTTTAACTATTAATAATACTTATTTACTTATTTATTTATTTATTATTATTAATTTATAACAGCTAGCTGCTTATTTTTAATAAGAGCCCAGTAAAGCCTAAAGCTTAAGGGCCAAATTAAAAAAAAAATAAATAAATAAAAAATAAATAGTCGAGCTTCACAATTATTTATGTCATTGTAAAAATTGTAAATTGTAAAAAGACTACTGTATTTATTTTATTATTAATAAAGGTTATTCAAATCAAATCAACCGATATTGGGTCCGGGACGTAGTTGGATGGGTGGACTGTCCTCCGAGTTCTGATTATGTAGCGACCCATGATTCGGATTCTACGTACGAGTAAAGCGGTAGGTCTTCTCCTCCCCCATATGACTGTGTTTACGAGGAAGTTAAACAACTATTTATAAGTTCTCTTTTGCTATGAAAGTAATGAAGGTTTTAGACATATTTCTCTATTATATACGTTTATAATTATACAGTTGAGGATTTTTATATGAAGTCTGAGAAACTTCCTCTATATTAGAATTTAAGTTACTTTTACGTTTATGTCAATACTTGCGTGAAATTCATGTATACATTCAGCTGCGCGTGCATTTGGGACATTCAGTTTTTCAGTCGCAACAAACGTATATATGAGGCTCTCCTGGGAAGAAGTGGAAGTGGCTAAGTTAAAGTTGTGCCAAATTTGAAAGTGGAATAACCTTTGAAGATATTTTGACGAAAATTCCAAAGTTATTCTACTTTCAAATTTGGCACGACTTTAACTGCGTTTACTGGCGATTTTTACTTTTGTCGCTTAGCCATTTCTTCCAAGGAAGGCCTCATATATACGAGTAGTAATTAGACATCACCGATATTTCGTGTAAATATACACATTTTTGCGCACATCGCTTCACCTTACCGAATCTCCAACCTAAACCTCGCTTATAATTTCTAAATTTACTTTTACACATTAGCGTGTATGTGTCAAACGAGCTAGCTATATCTTTCCATGTTCTTTCTCTATTCTGAGAGGGTTGCTTCATTTGAGCTCTTAAGCTTAAATTACGTAAGATAATTCAAAAGGAAATGCCTTCAACCTTATACACACTACCAGGTCTTTTTTATTCTGGAAACAAAGGTTCTGGAACTCCACTAGAAATTTCCCACAACCCTTGCCAGTAGTTACCCGATCCTACCCTGTGACCACCCCCAATCCCCCCCTAAAAAAACTGCCTTCCTTTTAATAAAGGTACCGGAACACCCACCGTTTCGGCGCGTTCCGACAGACCCCACCCCCCCCCCCCCCCCCAATGCTTAGTACCTTTATTAGGGGTTCACAAACTTTTTTGGCACTACTACAATTGGGTACCCCAACCATGTTAGTTTTAACGGAAATATCACAACTTAACCTAACCAATTGTTGACCTAACCGGGCATTCAATTAGGTTAATTGAATACCCGGTTAGGTTAACTGTATGTCCTTGACAAATGGTTAGGTTAAGTTGTGATATTTTCGTTAAAACTAACGGTTGGGGTACCCAACTGCAATAGTGGCACTTTTTTTTCTGTACTCCCTACAACCCACAAAACGGCGAATAATATTAAGTTTCGGGGATGCCAGATTTAGATGATCCGCCCATTTCATCCATGGACCAGTCAGGGCGAGTATTACGTTCGGGTTGGTTACACTAGCTTAGGTAGTCGTTTTAGGTTGATTAGTTATTTCGGCACTTATTCCTTTTCCCCTCGCAATTTCTTTTTTCCCGGTTATGTCAACTGTACGCCCTTGACAGTTGGTTAGGTTAAGTCATGATATTTTCGTTAAAATATTCCACTTATTCCTTTTCCCGCCACATAATATCATGACTTAACCTAACCAATTGTCAAGGACGTACAGTTGACCTAACGGGGAAAAAAGAAATTGCGAGGAGAAAAGGAATAAGTGCCGTTATTTCCCACGGGACCAACTTTCGGCCAATCAGGTGTCCCCGAAACTTAATATTTAACGAGAAAATTTATCGTAACACCACACTCAGATTATATACGGTAATTACAAATATATGGTAATTATGCAGTAAAATACATGACCCAAAATTCTAGTCAAATCTATACTTTTCTAGTGTAATTTAAAGTGTATTTTGTTCAAATCTGACCTTCATTCTTGTGAAAAATTGCCAAACCTAACCTAACCTAAATTAAGTTTGCACAAGAAATGGAGGTCAGACTTGAACAAAACACTAAATTACACTACAAAAGTATAGACTAGAATCTTGGATCATGTATTTTACTCCATATTAACTCAGATGAACTATAATTCTTATATCGCCAAGCTACGTACTGTAATTTTTTTTTTTTAAATTATGGTTCACCGAGATTAATTAATATTTTCGTACCGCGAAGCAGCAGCAGCAGCAGCAGCATCAGCAGCATCAGCATCAGCTTACGTACCACCAACAGTACACAAGCAACAGTTTGGGAACCACCGACCTACATGTTTTATTGCAAATTTTTTGTGCGAAAATAGGCTGGAAACATCTGGAAAACTATTACGGACTGCGAGGCCGCCCGCAACCTGACAGGCCATTATAAGCACTACCAAAGTACAAAATATAACTACTTAATTATGATTAATATCTCTCACGAACTTGCTATTTTCGCCACGTACATTTCACAGGGTATCCTAATCACTACTACGTAATTCAGATATTGAAAACAACGGTAAATATGATAACATTTTATTCATGCTTCACTCAAATTCAATATATTGCATCACATATACAAATTGGTTGTAGTTATAATAAAGCACTAAGTAATGATTTGAACTAATAATTATTATAAATAAATAATTATTATAAAGCACACCATTTATTTAAACAATCCATTCATTATCATAGTTTATTCAAAATGTTCAACTATCTCATCCAACAGGAACATGATTCGTCAGGTGCCTGCGGCATCAAGCTAACTCTCTTTCCCTTTCTCGCTGAATTTAATTTACACTCTGTTCATGATTTTTGTAATACCTATTTTTCTGGGAGCCCACTTGGCCCTCGAATATCAACTATAGGCACGTGCCTATGTGCCTATGCCTGTGGGCGTCCTTGGACTGTACCTAGGTTTTACCTCCAGTGATCATCACGCGAGCTTAAACAGAAAGGCAATGTTAAGTAACCTAATTCACCCAGATCCCCTAGGATTACCACCCGCTAAAACCATTCCCTGATACCCAGCACCAAAATGATACTGTATTTCTATATATGCGCTACTAGTCGTAAAAATTTGTTTAAAATTAAACTCTTTATATTTCAGTAGACGCAGTAAACTAAAATCTACAGAATTAATGTTATAAAAATTTGATAGTCACTTAAAAATTATGAATCACAACGAAAAACGTCCGAATCCTTCCATTTCAAAGCACATAACTAATTTTGGCTAGTCCCAGAGAAAAAAAAGAAGTTATAAAGCCCGAACCCTCCGTTCCGGCTCGGTCGAGTGATCGCAGGTTGGTTTATTTGTTTTACGTCCTTTGTCCAACTACTGTAAGGTCACTGAGACGGTAGGTCCCGATCCTCAAATCATTTACAAAGTCCGAGCCCAGCTTATGTCACGGCTCGTGCATTGCTCTAATTTCTGGATAACTAGTTAACCTTTGGCCAAATTTTGCCCGTTTATAAGAAGCTTAAAAATATAAAGAAATTCTGTGTGTCTATTTCGAAAAGTGGTCGCTATTTCATGAAAATCCAATTCTCGGACAAAAGGCGTTCGGGTTAGCAGTACAACCGCACGCCGGACGAAAACCATCAATTAGGTTTTCCAAATCTCCGGTTTTTGTTGTCAATCTCCGGTTCTATTTTCACTGTAGAACCGGAGACGAAACCGCCAGCTCTCAACTTACATATAATATATATATATATATAATATATATATATATATATATATATATATATATACACACACACTAGCTTCTGGTCTAGTTCGGCGGTTTGGTAGTCCAGCACTTTTCAACTGCGACATAGCTCCCAATAATCCAATAGTTCCCTCTGATGCCCCGGCACCTCGTAATAAACCACTAAATTATATCCATTCGTACTTTACTTATTGTAAAGGTTATCTTTCAATAAGAAATTATATATTTTTCTCTTTAGAGGAAATAAATTAATGTTTATTTTGAAATAATTTTTTACAGAAACTTTTCAAATTTATTTTGAATTTTTAATGTCATGTTCTGTACTTCTATGTTCTGAAACAGATGAGTAACAGCACCAGTGTTGCCTCTTGCAAATTATTAACCTAACAGGGTGTACCAGTGATGCATACCAGGTTGTACGGGGCACTCGGTAGTCCTGAAAATTTACTGGTCCGGTATGCCTCCGGAACCAATCGTCTCAGTCTAGAGAGAGGCTTCAGGCTAGTGTAATTAAAAGTTTTGTTTTTAATTCGATTTTATATATCATTTGGTGAGTAGGTCATTCGGAAACTAAAATTGCAGCCAATGAGTGTCTGCAAATAATACAGGGTGTTCATGAAAGATCTGAACGATTTCAATCTTTATTAATATGATAACCCAATAACGTACAAAGAAACAAATTTGTCCATGTTACTCCGTACAGCTAAAAGTTTTACATACATGTTTAATAAACTTCAACATGTGCGCCATTGGTCGCCTGTACAACATCCAATCGATATTCAATTTCTCGCCATGTGCGTTCAAGCATGCCAGCATCGATCATCGCTATTGCATCCCTGATCCTGATTCGTAGTTCATGGATGTTGACAACCTTGGTCTTGTACACAACATCTCTAACAAATCCCCAGAGGAAGAAGTCCAATGGCGTAATGTCCGGTAATCGTGGAGCCAAGGGATAGGTCCATCACGGCCAATCCAGCGACCTGGAAAATTTTCAGTGAGGGCCTCACGCACAACCACAATGTGGAGGTGCTCCATCTTGCTGATAAATAATGTCCGGCTGCAATTCTTTTAGCTGTGGAAACACAAATTGCTCCAGCATGTCAAGATAGGAGATTAATGTCACAGTGCCCTCAGCGAAAAAGAATGGCCCAATCAGTCGGTCATGCATGAGACCGCATCAGACGTTAATTTTAGTGCTGTCGCGTTCCACTTCCAGCACCTCACGGGGATTTTCTGAACCCCAAATTCTAACATTATGCCGGTTTACCATCCCTGAAACACAAAATGTGGCCTCATCTGAGAACATGATTTGTTTGAGGAACCCATTGTCAGTGTCCATTCGGCCCAGCATATCCTCCGCAAATGACTTCCGTTTAGATCTGTCATTTGGTTTCAGTGCCTGCACAAGCTGCACCTTGTAGACATACAGCCGAAGTCTTTTGTGTAAGACTTTGTGTACAGTTGTGGGTGGAACCTTTAGCTCTCTTGACGCTCTCCTGATTGATTTTTGCGGGCTGCGCGCAAAAGACTCTTGTATCCTCTCGATCACTTCATTAGTGATGCTTAGACGACCATACCCTTTCTTGTGTAGGACACTTCTGGTTTCTTTAAACTTTTTTGTACTAGTCTCGGATACTGTTCTTTGATGGAGGATCCTTTCCGTATGTTCTACGGAAATTCCGTTGAGTTTGGGTGATGGATTTGGGTTCAATAAACCATTGGACGTATTGTGCCTTCTCCTGTAGAGTTATCATAATTGGGATTCCATGCACTGACACCTGAAACAAGCAAAAAAAAATTTATTAGTTGCTCTATCGCTCACACATGCTTCATGCTTTATATCTTATTTAGTATGAAAAATACTAACGAATCAAGTCGTTCAGATCTTTTATTAACACCCTGTATAATCAAATATAACAATTTAATTGCTACCGGTGTGGTGAACTCGGCGGTCGAACCTAAATCTCCGGTTTTTTTAAAATGTAAAAGTTGGCAACCCTACCCTCAATTCCAAAACTGTCAGTATCAAATTTTGATTTCTTTGTAATTATGTGGAAAATCTTCCACAGTTATTTAAAAACAAAACCAATTACATGTTCTTAACATGATGCATTCACAACTTACTTATTTCTAGTCGGTCCACGCTCGCATCATAACTTAAATAATTTAATGCAAACGGTTTTAAACAGAAAATATTAAGCCAGTGAGGCCTTATTAACTGTAAGCTCATGCGCTTCATAAATTTGGTATCACTAGCTTTGAACGTGAAGCTCAAAGTTTTTATGCCTCTGGTATTTTTGTAAATGTATCATTATGTATGGACTTACTTGCTTTTTCTCAATTTCGCCAAAGAGTATGAAATTTTGTACAAGCGTGGCCTGATTAGATATAGGGAGGCTTTCATACAATCAAATCATCTCGACTTCCCGTTTCTTTGTACCGGCAACCCCAGTCTATGAAAAAAAAATCAAGTGAACGTTGCCTTGAATTTGAACTAAAGTCACCTGCCAGTTGTATGACGATTCCCAACTAAAGAGGACGCGGAAAAATAGCGTCTTCGCAGTTTTAAACACTCATCGCGACGTCTTTTCGCAGCAGTCCTAATAATCACTTGTTCCAGTACAACGTTTACGTACCCAACAGAATATTATCTTATCGATAATTTAGGGGCCGACCGATAGTAGTCCCAAAGTATCGGTACCGATAGTTAGAGCAAAGTATCGGCCGATACCGATACCGATATCTGTCCACAAGATCAAAATAGGATTCAAAGAATGTAATTCGACACATGTACTGTAATTCAAAACATATATTTGAAGAAATGGAATTCACAAAATAAAAGTCATGTAATGGAAACAATATGTAATTCAAAAATTGTAACTCAATAAAAAGTTCACTCAATAATCAAAATTGAGGAACTTCCGATTTTTGGAGAGGATGATTTGTTCCTCAGCGTTGATTGGGGTGATGTTTGCTCGTTTCGCAGTGATGAAAAGCTATTGAGAAAAGCCGTTCAGAGTCAATTGATCCAGAGGGGCAGCTCATGCACTTCTCAGCAACTTTGGCAATCTCCGATCTCCGGGAAATCAGCAGAATGTTCTCGCCAGAAAATGAATGGATCCCTATCCCCAGCGATCCGAGGTTGCGACCAATAGGCGTCCAGGGCTGCTTCCACTCGTGCGTCTGGGACAATGAACCTCGTGTCCGTATCCCTCGTTTGGGGTCCTTCAACTAGAATAGGACGAACGTGATCGTCGAGATCGCTACCTTCTGAATCGTAAAGGTTTTCCCAAAGAGCGATTTTCTTGGACGGAGAAACCGGACCACTTCGATGGCGTTTCACGGCAATTGCACCTCCAATACGCTTTCGTTGGGCCCCCTCCATGTGACTGCGTATCTCTTGTCTCAACAATTCCTTGGCCTTTTCTCGCATGTCGTCGTCTATCAGCCCAGCTCCTTTGAATCGGGAATCAACTGCTGTGGCTAGCAGTAGTTTCTCATTTGAAATATGCCCTCGAAATCTCTGTTCGAGAGAATCGTCCCGCTGGCTCTTCAGAATCTTGACACCAGCATCATTCACTGAGCACGCTGCATAGATTCCTTTTGACAGAGATTTGACTGTAGGTAAAACTTCTGATAAAAGCGAGTTTTCCTCACTAATTTTGAGCGTTGCAGTTTTGAAGACAGCAAGCACGTCAATAAGCTTGACCATAAGCTTCCATTGCGTTGAAGTCATCGTATTTTCCAGGGGCCATTCGACGTCATATTCAATGATAGCTTGCTTTGGGAAAGGAGTCGCTGCAACGTTTCCAGCGTGTAATTCCATCTGGTTGGCACATCTTGAATTAGCTTCAGTTGAAGCAAGTTAAGTCTTCTTTGAATTTAATGTAGGCGCTGCGTCGCTTGCTGAGGGTGGCGAAAATGACCGACGATTTTTCGAGCAGTTGTCAAAAGATTAGCCACACTTGTGCTTATTGATAAGGTAACTCCTCAGGTTCGATGTAGAGAAGGTACTTGCGTTCCACACAATGCTTGGCATTGTCACTCACTAAAGCAAAAGCGAGTAAATTTATACCAGTAGTTAATAAATGTACAAAAAAATTATTACACACTGTTAAACTGATTCACAACTTGCGAACTGAGGAAATGACGCCACGATGGTTACGGGCTCGCTTTATATACTGTAGAGCGGTAATGAGTCATGGAAATTTCTAGAAACGTCGGGATAAATGGCGACACACGCGTAACTTCTCGAGCAGCCGGGAAGTTTCTATTTGGAAAATGCCCGGTTTTATTTATTCTTAGAAAAAAAAACTATTGGATCGGTAGCTACTAACCATCGGTATCGGTACCGATATATCGGCCCGATATCGATATAACCACCGGTCGGTGCCTACTTATCGTAGCAGTGTTATTGTTTGTTCAGTAGCTCTACGAAGCTATTAGACGCGATTGTATTCCTCTAAACACCATAATCAGCTGATAAGGTTATCAGAATCACCTACCATTATATTACTACGAATATAAATGTCGATGCTGCAATTTGCAACCATTAAACTAAAATAAGAAAAGGTAAAGTTAAAAGTAATTCTCTCTCGAAAATTTATTTTGGGTATCACAAATCAAACATCCTCTACCAATAAAAAAAATACTTGAAAAAGTGGAAAAAAAAATTTTAAAAATGAAAAAGTGAAAATTTGTTTTTTTAAAATGTTAAAAAAAAATAAAGTTTCATATTGTCGAGAAAATACGTGAAAAAGTGAAAAATAAAATAAAAAAGTGCATATATGCAATTGCAATGTTGATCAATTGTTGCAAGGTGCCAGTCCCCTTCCCCCCTGGGTGATAATGGGGGAAGGGTGGGGGTAAATGGGGAGAGGGGTGGGGGTAATGGAGGAGGGGGTTGGGCCCCCCCAAGTTGCATAAAGGGGGGAGAGGGAGAATGACCTCCCCCCAAAAGGGTAACCCAGGCACCGAAGCGCGAGCGCGAGCAGTGCCCACAGGGCAGTAAGCCGAAGGCTCCGCTTGTACTCATATAAAAAAAAACTTATATATCGTCATCCTGTTTACAATGCTAAGGATCTATGTTAGCGGCAGTAAGCGAAATAAAACATTAAAATAATCCCTAGGCAATAAGCTGAAAGCTAAGAATGCGTATAGCATTAGTTACGATGATCACTCGCTGTTTAGGGTATGTTATGTTAGGTTATATTTATTATTATTATACATATATAAATAAGCATTATACTTATGATTATTTATACGCATTCTTAGCTTTCAGCTTATTGCCTAGGAATTAAGCTTAATGCCGGATTTCGCTTATTGCCACTAACATAAGTACAAATAATCGTAAAAATCAGCACGAAAGCTACCCTCTTGGAATGAACGGATGATGTAAGTTAACTTCCAGTAAATGGAAAACAGAAATCAACTCTCATCGAATTGCGTATAAGAAAGATTACATTTGACTAAAGAGAAAGATTTAATCTTATTATGGAGGGTGTTTTAAAATTAGCCAGTAAACTTTATATGATCGCAATATCTTAACAAAAATTATGTGATATTTAACAATTTCCCGCCAGATCAGCGCCGTTAAGCGACGTTGGGTATGCTTAATTGTTGGACGGGTGACCATCCTCTTCATTTAGGAGATACAGCGTTCGGATCCTGCGAAAAGTTGTAAGTCCCTTACGTCACGCAAGGTTGGATCTAGGCATTTCAGTAAGGGGGTCCAAATAAAAAAGGGCACCCCCTAAAATGAAAAGGGCACAGTACTAAAAATTCTTTCTTAAAACAGACCACCAATGAGCGAGTATAAAATAAATTGTATTGGTGTATTAGATCAGCCTCATTCAAATAGGATACAAAATAAAAATCTAATTTGGGTACAACAGTTATCACGGAAAAATTTTCAAGCAATTACAAATGTGTTGCCAATTAAAAGAATTATCAGAATAAAATGAAGATAAAAATAGTGATATGGTCGCACGGACGGACTCGCACCAGTACTGAGGGCACCTATGAAACCAATACAACTACAAATTAGGAAGTACGATGATACGGATAAAGACTCAAAGTAGAATTTGAATAAAGGAAAATAACCATGATCTATTTACAAAAGCAAAATTTGTTTTCAGAGGCATACACATCATTCAAATAAGGCACTCGCACTTGAAAAAAGGCAGGGCTGTGGAGTCGGAAGCAATTTTGGTGGTGCTGGAGTCGGAGTCGGAGTCGGTAAAAATGTACCGACTCCGACTCCGACCTCAATATAAATTTTAATAAAATATGTTTTTGTGTGTGATATCACTGGCAGCTATGGTGGTTAAACCACTTAAATAATAAACACAATGTTTTCCATTTCAGACACTAATGCCATTAATTCATTTTTCTTTTCAGATAATATTTTTTATTTGTAATGCTTATTTAATTTCGAGTTCTTTCTAAATTTCACAAGTTTTTAACTTTCAAGTCTAAAACCCCTTTCACAATGGCAAAGACACTTCCAACAAAGTCTGCAGTTTTTTAATATTTTACAATAACCACAGATGGGAAACATTTCGTGTGTCAGTGTATGATAGAAGATGATGATGATGATGAAAAATTTTGTGAAGCAAAAATCAGTGGTTTTACTGGCTCTGATAAAAATGCACCAACCAGAGCATCAAATTTGAAAAGACATTTGTTAGCGTTTCCATCCCAAAATTTTAGAAGTTGTCATTGAGAAAGATAGTAATAAAAACCTTCCAACTACTTCAAAGTTAACAAAAGATCAGAAATCTACTGAACGACAAGCACCACTTACAAGATTCTTTACTACAGACAAAGTTACCGTAACAATGACCACAGATGATGATGCTTCACGTGGTGGAGATGAAATGCCTCTTGTGTAATTATCATCATAGCAGATTTAGAATTAATATACCTTCGGAGTCGGAGTCGGATAGACAAAAAATTGAGGAGTCGGAGTCGGAGTCGGAGTCGGTTTTTTATGTGCCGACTCCACAGCCCTGAAAAAAGGGCACTCGCAAGAAGTTGAGGGGGGAGGTCCAGACGTCGCCCCCCCCCCAACTAGATCCATTCTTGTCACATGACCTTTGTCATTATGAAGGTTATTATTATAATCAAATTATCAAATATTATCACATTGGCAGCTGTGGTAATTAGTTTTGTAGAAGTTAAAATTATAGTATCGCACTTAACTTACATGACACTCGTGACAGTATATGGTAAGCCATTTAAAAGTGCATAATATCACTTAATATTAACTGATTGTTAATACTGAAGTGTGTGTATGTATATATATGCGCCTCGGTGGTGTAGTGGTTAGCGTCGCTGACTACGAATCCATCGCCCCCGGGTTCGAGACCCGACGGCAGCCAGTGCGCAGTAAAACCCAGGTGGCCTAGTGGTTAAGAAGCTGGGCTGCTGATGGGGCGTGGTTCGGATTCCACGTTAAACTGTAGGTCTAAGGTGGAGTGAAAAGCTTGACCTTCGTCAGAATGAACAATTCGGGCGGAAGCTAACCAAAGGTTTTATTTATATATATATATATATATATATATATATATATTCACGAAGTACGAATATCCTCGTACGCTTTATCACTTCTTGTTAATTTAAAAATGTGATTCTTAAGGCACGTAATTAACGCTTATCGTAAAGCCTAAAGTTTAAGGGCAAAATTAAATAAAAAAAGTCAATAGTCCACTTCTGTATCCACTCGAAGAGGATGCCAATGGGCATCGAAACTGTTGTGGAAATAAACTTGTCTGTTAGAGTGGGTTTTTATAATCATATTGTTACGTGACCTTTCCTGTTATGAAAGAGGTTAAGGCAACCCTAAACATTATTTTATTATTAGCGAGTTTCATACAGAAAAAGTTATGAGGCAAACCACAGATAGTCACAATTTTAATGGAACTGGTGCTGCTTTTATATTTTAAAGTAGTTATTAAAAAAAAAAAAATTTCAAGTGTTTTATAAAATAGAATAGTTTTCTCCTAGCGATCGTTATAAGCATATAAGCACTTCAGCATATTAATATTCGTATTCTTGGGAATAAAACAATAAGAAATGGATTCATTAGAGTACTGGGGGTGGGGGGCCGTTATCCGAGTCCCCACATTTACGAGGACAATTTATTGTAGAATTACACGTAAAAATTCCCCGCACTTACGAGAAACCTTCGGGAAAATTGACGACATTCTCGATTATTTTAAGAATGATCATCCTCTCTACGATGGTGCTGCCAAGGTTGAACGTGAAATAAGAGATGTGTTAGCGTGTTATCAGGCAATTTTACGAGAAAAAGTACGTGCTGAAAAACAAACCACTCTCAATTCATTCTTTGTGCAACGCAAACCGGCCACAGAGGAATCTGAACCTCAGCCAGGTCCTTCTGGTTTAAGGCACTAATTTGGGGAGGAGATGAGGAAATGGCATTAGACGATCCACCTACTCGTCCTGTCTCTTCATCATCATCCTTAATCTCTGCTCTCCCAACATCACCCTCAATTCATCCAAAAAAGCCCAACGCCTCTACTTTTGAAGATAAAATAATAAAAACCACTGATGGGTTTGAAACAGCTTATTTTAAAAATATTTTACTGTAATAAAATAATCTTTTTGAGTATTATTTATTATCTTATGGTCCCATCAAACACTATTTCATTATATCTTATGGGTAGAAATTCCCCGCTATTAGCCTCGGATAACGGGGACCCCCTGTACAAGCTTTCGAACCCACTTGATAAAGACCTTAGAATAGGCCGAAAACTTGCGTTTCTAATAAATCCATTTCTTATTGTAGTTTTTTGCCCTCGATTCAACTTCTAATTGAGAATATTCATTTAACATGGGAATTCGGTGTCCGGACAACTGCCCCCTGGACAACCGCCCCCCGGACAATTGCCCCCGTAGGACAATCGCCCCCCGGATTATTGCCCCCCATAAGTAAATAAAAATTAAATTTACGTTTAAAAAATGGCAAGCTAAAACAATATTTAACAACATTATTGCCAATTCTTGCTTAATTTTGCTTGTAGCCTGAAAAAAAATTATATTTAAAAAGTTAGCAATATTTAACAAAAAATTTTCCAATTATTGCTTACTTATTTATAATAAAATTATGAAGTTTAGCTACTTAATTTTATTTAAACAGTTGGCAAGACTTATTGTATTTCATATATACACTATGGATTAATTAATTATATTTAAACAGTTGGCAAGACTTATTGAAAGGTCGTTTTGAAAGTCATAGTTGGTGGTTAGGTTAGGTTTGTTTTTTATAAATATTAATAAATTTAATTCCTATTTAATTAATCCGGGGGGCGATTGTCCTACGGGGGCAGTTGTCCGGGGGGCGGTTGTCCGGGGAGCAGTTGTCCTAGCACCGGGAATTCATGTTACAGACAATTCTTAGTCTTTAAATTTAAAGAAAACAGAATTACGATATACCACAAACCTTTTGAATGAAGTAAAATATATTATTTTATTTTGAAATAAAATATAAAAATCTTATTTTTTATTAATTCAAATCTAAATATAATCATTTAAGTAAACGCATTTAAGATGTATTTACAAAATATTTACAGTATAAAAACATTTTTTCCAGTTAAACTAGCTTTAAGTTCTCTAATTGAGTCCCGTATTTCCTTTATTAGTAACAATGAACTTTTGTCAAGCTCCGAAGAATCGACGTTGGGTTCTACTTGACCAAAGGAAGGTTCTCGAAGAATGTTAGTAGTCTCAAAACTTGGCAGCTGGTTTTTCACGTCAACTGTTATTTCGTCCGTCGTTGATTTCTTCTTTATCCGCTTCTGCCTCATGCTGCAGAAATTTCGAACGAAGGGTGGAGAGGTGTTAGCCATCCCTTTCTTGCGCTCTTGGAGAGATGCATAAGCCCTGTTGCCTCTCCTGAAGGTGTCTCCTCCTTTATGGTCTACTTCGTCGTATCCCTTCTGAAGCCCATCGAAGAAGGCGCAGGCTGCCTTCACTCTCCTTGTAGCACCAACTGTTTCCTTCTTGGGAACGTTTCTAAAGTTTGTCTTGGAGACGCCGTCAGACATTCCTGAAACGAGTCTTGAAAAGTACTCCTTTAGTTCTTTTACTGATCGGGAGGGAAAAGGAGGCGAAGATTCTTCGTCAGAAGAGGAGACCTAAAATTGTAAATAATTGCAATTAATTACTCGTTTCTTAAATATAATTATTGTACAACTGAAAAGAAAATAATTTGAAGTAATTTTTTTAAGTACTTTACGATTTAGATTAGATTTGTATGGAGGCAAATGTGCATTTTTTTGCATTATGGCAAAAATTTCACGTCAGACAAACCGAGTATAATTAATCGTTAAATCAATGAGTAAGTTCAATAAAAAACTCTTCGGATCACCTGAAGATCCGTCACCCCATCCTTTTTTAGTTAGCTTTATAAGGCTAACGAAAATATCACCACCTAACCTAACCAATCGTCAAGGGCGTACAGTTGACCTAACGAGTGGTTAGGTTAGGTCGTGATATTTTCGTTAGTTAGCCTTATAAAGTTTGCTAAAAAAGGATGGGGTGACGGATCTTCAGGTGATCCACCTCTTCAATAGAACATTGCTGGTTGCAATCCTTTTTTATTTTTGTCTTTTTGTTTGTTTTTCTAAAGTCAACATTTCCTTAAAAGTTCTACAAGGTTACTAACGTATTTATTGTATTGACTTTTGTGGTATAAGTTAACTGAATCTTCCTATAATATTAAGTAAATACGCGGTGCATGAAACCATTATTCAAAAGTAGTACTAAAAATAGTTTGAAAATTCATTCTAAGTTCTTTTGTTTCACGATGTTCCATGCCGAACATACATCAGCCGAGGCTCCCCGACCGAATGGTAAAAAATATTTTTAAAAATACAATGATGAAAACATCTTTTGTAATGTTAATTATCATTAGAAAATCAAAATGTCACATCAATCACTACTGTCATATCATTTTAACAAGTAAAATATTCTCTTAAGTTCTCTTAAACTTCAAATTTGACAAATTATAATTTGATTAGTAAAACCCAGTCCACCCCAATGGAGAAATCCTGAATTAGACACCATTTAAACCTGAAAACATTTTGAACATCTGTATCACATCTCCCTTCAAACAACGTCTTTCAAAATTAAACACCCAGTTCTTTTAATCTTTCACTGTACTGTATTCTTAAGCTAGGGATAAGTCTGGTTGTCTCACGCTACACATCTTCAAACAAATCTAGATAGATAGCTAGATAGAATAACCTTTATTAATAATAATAAAATAAATGTTTTCAATTTACAATGAATGACATGAATAATTGTGAAGTTCGACTATTTATTTTATTTAATTTGGCCCTTAAGCTTTAGGCTTTACTGGGCTCTATATTTTGTCTATGGTGAGGGGACCAAACTTGAATGCAGTATTCTAAGTGAGGCTTGACAAAGGAATATACAATCTACATACGACTTCCTTACTGTTGTAACTAACGTTCCTCTTGATAATACCTAGTATTTTATTTGCCTTATTCCTAGCCTCGAAACACTGCTTGGAAAGCTTTAGATCACTAATAACTATAATTCCAAGATCATTTTCCTTTCAAGAAAAAAACTAGATGCTTTCATGAAAGAAATAGAGCGTAAAGAGTAAATAATGATAATAAAAACCAACTCTAATAGACAGAGTTTATTTACACAACAGTTTCGATGCCCACTAGCATCCTCTTCGGGTGGATACAGAAAAACGTTTTTCTGTATCCACCCGAAGAGGATGCCAGTGGGCATCGAAACTGTTGTGGAAATGAACTCTGTCTATTAGAGTGGGTTTTTATCATCATATTTTGACCTTCACGTAGAAAAGAAGTTTTTTGCAGTGTAAATAATGTAGGCCTACATTTTAGCTCAAGAAAGTAGGTTACTACAGTAGTTTTGCAAATAGTTTATGGATAATTAGCAGACTTGAAATTGATATTTTGCATAATTTGATGTTAAAATATAGCTTTGGATCATTCATATGACTTGATAACCTTGATAGATCCGAGTGGCTTCATGTTTTCCAAATGTAACCACTTTTCCTTTATATCAACTAAGTTTTCATTATTTCTGCCAGAATGGAGGACTGCACACTTTAACACTGAATTCCATTTGCCATTTACTAGCCCAGACAACTGATCTATCAGAATCTTTTACATTATATTTAGAAAATATGAAGCCACTTGGGCTTATCGAGGTTATTCTAGTCATAAATAATCTAAAGCTATATTTTACAATCAAAGGATCACTTTAACATATTGCTTCCCAAAGCATTCGGGAAGCAATATGTTAAAGTGATCCCTCCTGGGAAGCAATATGTTAAAGAGAGGTTCCTGGGAAGCAATATGTAAAGTGATCCAGTGATTATATAAAATATTTACACTATAGGCGTGCGGTTTACAACATATTTACAAATTCAATTACATTAAAACAAAAAATTTAAAGGACAAATAAAACGCAATTCATTCTATGGGATATAATGCCCGGTTAGGTTAATTGAATGCCCGGTTAGGTCAGCTGTATGCCCTTGACAATTGGTTAGGTTAAGTTGTGATATTTTCGTTAAAACTAACGAAAATATCACAACTTAACCTAACCATTTGTCAAGGGCATACAGTTGACCTAACTGGGCATTCAATTAACCTAACCGGGCATTATATCTCATAGAATGAATTGTTTGTTTTATTTGTCCTTTAAATTTTTTGTTTTAATGTAATTGAACTAATATTTGTCATGATTCTCCTTTTTATAGCGCCCCTTTTTTATCGTACTCCTTATCCTAAATATTGGGGTAATGGCGTTTTTTACTTTTGTGTGTGGGGGAATATATATGTTAACGTATGGCCACATACGCAGTGTCCTTCTTTTTGGAAATTTGGAAATGGCCACCCAAAGGACAGAGTGCTCAAAAGGCGGGCTGTCCGCCTAAAGCCGGACGTCTGGCCACCCTATGTACAACGGTCGCGAGCGATAGCGAGCTACCGCTTGTCTTTACTATTTTCCTTAGAGCAGTTTGAAGCGAGTTAATTAAATTTTGATCGAAAGTTTTTTCATAATTTCCGTGTGTACCAACTTTTTCTTGGGTTTATAAGCTTTATACATGTAACGAGTAAGGAAAAATCCGTTACATTGATAAAAAATTTGCAAAGCGTTACGTTACATTGATACATTTGAAAATCTTTCAGGCGTTACCGTTACTTTTGTAACGTTCGTTACATAACGTCGTTGCATGTAACGCGTTACTGCCCATCTCTGTATATATACGCTTCACCCATCATACTGTGAGGTAGCAACAGGAAACAAGCTTCCTGTTCCTGTGCGTGAGCTAAAAGGTATAAAAAACTTGCACTACCCTAAGAGATGATCCACATTTAAATGATATTATAATGCATACATAGGCCCTAGTTTTCACTGGTGTGGTAGTAATAGTTGCATTCCCGCATTCCCAGCCTTCTTTAGTTAGCTTTATAAGGTTAACTAACGAAAATATCACGACCTAACCTAACCAATCGTCAAGGGCGTACAGTTGACCTAACGATTGGTTAGGTTAGGTCGTGATATTTTCGTTAGTTAGCCTTATAAGGCTAACTAAAGAAGGCTGGGGGCCCTGATCTTCAGGTGATCCAAATATTTTACATTCACAAAAAATGGCAAAGCATAATAAGTTAAGTTGTCCATAAATTTACATTTTCTCGACTAGCTAATCTCTAAATATTATAAACTATTGTAATGTAACTGTAATTGGTTGTGTAACGTCTATTTTTGGGAAGCAATATGTTAAAATGATCCGAAGTATTGGGACTAGTATGTTTCATGGACCGCTCTCGATTTTCCTACAAAATTGCAAACAAGGGCAGTCGATGACCCTGATTTTGTTTCTGCAATCGGTTTTCTTGAGAAATGATAAAGAAAAATGTTATTGGATATTGAATAAATTTATTTACTGAAACGACGCAATACACTCCAACATCTTTTGGAATAAGTCCGAGCTGGTGTGGCGCTTACGCCATACAAATTCACAAAGGTACGAGTCAAGTTGGTCGCGATCTGTTCCGCATCGCAGTTTGTTCGATTGTTTCAACGAATTCCACAAGCTTTCCACCTGCTGAGTGTGAGCTCCGGTAGATGGGTCGATAAAGTTCATGCTGAATTAGTGCGATATCTTGCAAAAAACAATAGTATAAGAAACTCGATTAGGTCAGGTTAGGTTAGGTTTCTCAAGAAAACCGATTGCAGAAACAAAATCAGGGTCATCGACTGCCCTTGTTTGCAATTTTGTAGGAAAATCGAGAGCAGTCCATGAAACTTACTAGGTCCGAAGTATTTTGCGTAACAAATACACATTAATACGTTGTTTTACACTTTTTGTAAGTTACGAAACTTTTTAAAAAGCAACTGAGATTCAATAAACTCTAAATGTAAACTATGATAGGCTCTTTTCCAAAATCCGGACCGTTCTTTATATCTAGAAAGTTACATTATTATGTGATTTTGCGTGCTGAGTGTCAAAAAGTTTTTTTTTTTTTTTTTTGAGAAATTAAAATAAAAAGTCGCAGCAATTTTTATTTATATTAGGTCGATATACGTAAATAATGGTAATATAAATTGCTGTAACTTTTTTATTTTAATTTCTCCAAAAAAAATAACTTTTTTGAACTCAGCACCAAAAACCACATAATAACGTAACTTTTTAGTTATAAAGATGGTCCGAATTTTGGAAAAGATCCTATGATGATACTGACCCTGTGAAAGGTTTGTACTCACATTACTGGCAGTATCCTGATTCATCGAAAAGTTGCAACGTAGGTCTCCATGGTGGGTTGTGTAAACTGAGTTCGCCCAGCTAAAACGTCCGCCACAAAAGTCTATACTGTACTAAAATGAGGTGAAGATCTCCCTCCTCCTTTATACCCACATTTTTGACCTGACCACTGACCGTTTCCCCAAAAGGAGTCTCCATAGTCAACCAAGATTAGTCAAGTGATGAAAATTTAGTACAAAACTTTCGATATTTTCTAACACCATCGTCAGTATTATAAGAAATTTATTTAATTTGTAGCAATGAGGCTAGAAATGGCTTTTAATAACTATAAAATTTGCGGGCAAGATTAACATTCCCGAAAGATTAAAATTTTCATCGGTTTTTAGGATGACTGATAAAAAGATCTAAAGATTTTACCCGTGATTCCAAATAAGGTAAATACCATTTATCATGCCCAACTGAGGTTTGTTATCCACTGCGTAATCCTTATTAGAAGACAAGACGGTGATTATTTAATTACAGTTTAAAAAATCGAAGGTGGTTTTTTATTTTGGCAACTGAAATTTGATGTTAAAAACTCTTGAATTTTCTTTAGTAGCAAAATATTTCAACATTTTATTTCAGTTCAATTGAATTTGTAGTGAATACTCTTATTTTAGTTTTAAGATAAATGTTAATTTTACCGTCTTGAATTCGGAATAGTATAAATTCATTTTAAATTAGTTACCCCATTATAATTCAATTGTGAACCACATTAATACTAATTTTATGTATACTATATTATTTTATTGTATGTAAACATAATTATATATCACAATTGTCAGTTAATTATTTATATTCAAATATTTATTTTAATCTAATACCATGTCCATTTTACAAATAAATAATAGAAAAACCAATGGTTATATTTTTCCACTTTGGTACTGTCGCAGTTTCGCCTAACGGACTCAATACGGCTAGTGAGATAATCACTGGTTGGCACTTAACTAGCGGCAGTGCTTATGGCTACATCATCCAGGTTAACCTATACCGGATAGATGCGCTACGGTCCCAAGCCGTGGCTTGCCTAGGCCGACGACGACGACGTAAACCAACAATTGATGACCCCGGAGCTGGATTACCCCTTCTACCCGAACGACTAGGACTAGACTGTAATGTCGTTCGTGCCCATCACCCCCTTCCACCGAACGACTAGGACTAGACTGTAACGTCGTTCGTGCCCACCACCCCCTTCACCCGAGCGACTAGGACCAGACTGTAACGTCGTTCGTGCCATCACCCCCTTCACCCGAGCGACGTAGACCAGACTGGTAATGTCGCTCGTGCCCTCTGCCCCTCACCCCTGCCCGTGCGCTCTGTGCCTGCGCTCGTCTCAACCTCCACTCCTTCGTTGGGAACTTGTCGTCTTGCTTGTACGTTAGCAAGCATAGGAGAAGATGCCTGACGACGCTGGTGCCATCTCCCACTTGAGCGTAAAGCTCCCCGTCTTCTGGCCGGGTGATCCATTTATTTGGTTCCACCAGGTGGAATCACAATTCAACTTGGGAAGGATCACCGCTAGCAGGACAAAATACGATCATGTTTTGTCCTCTCTACAGCGAGCATCATCTCTGAAGTCCGTGACGTCATCGTGTCTACTTCCACGAGTGAGGACCCATACAACGATCTGAAGTCTGCCATCCTGTGCCGCACCACTGTCTCCGAGCGTGAGAAACTACATCAGTTGATCTCAAAAGAAGAACTTGGAGACCGTAGCCCACTCAAATGCTGAGGGCTATGCAGTGCGCTCTAGGCGAACGCGCACAAACCTTCGATACGGACATCTTTAGACAGTTGTTCTTGCAGAAACTTCCTCCATCAGCTCAGCGTGTCTTGGCCACTATGGATCCTGCTACTCCAGTTGATAAACTAGCAGAACTGCCGACAAAGTAGTGGAGATTGACACAGCTCCGGTCAACAACGTGAACACACAATCGGAACTGGAGTTGAAAGTGAAGAGTTAGTCAACGACTCAACCACGTTTGTTCTCTGCTACAAATCAACGGCAAAGAAGCCATTTCGGTCAAGATTTACGAAGAGGCATCGTTCGAGTTCCGGGAAGATCTGCTTCTACCACTCCAAATTCGGAAAGAAGGCTAGGAAGTGCATCTCCCCTTGCAATTTTCGTCGGAAAACCCCAGCAGCGAGTCCTAATGGCGTCTAGTACTCGCACTGCCAACCTGTTATTCATAAAGGACAGGAACTCTGGTGTCAATTTCTTGGTTGATACCGGAGCGTCAGTCAGTGTATTCCCTCAAAAATCTGGTCATACGCACTCGGAATCTCCGCCTCTATACGCTGCTAACGGTTCACGCATACCCACGTACGGTACTCAGTCGTGAACTAAACTTGGGCCTTCACCGATCCTTCAAGTGGATTTTCATCTGTGCTCAAGTGCGGCATCCCATAATCGGCGCTGACTTCCTCCAGCATTTCAAACTCCTGGTGGATCTTGACAAGCGACGCTTATGCGACCAGGCCACACTGCTTTCTGTTCTTGCCGAACAGGTTGCCCTTCCGGACGCCTCGAACTCTGCACTTTCCCTCGTTCCCCCTAATTCCATGTACCAGTGCCTTTTCCAGCGATATCCAGGAATTATTCAACCTATGCAGATGGGTGATACATTAAGCACACCATTACCCATCATTACAACAAAAGGTCCCCCTGTGTTTGCAAAACCCAGACGTCTTGCCCGGACAAACTGAAAGCTGCCAAATCGGAATTCCAGCTTATGATAGATCTTGGTATAATAAGACCTTCCAAAAGCAGTTGGTCCTCTCCCCTACACCTGGTCCAGAAGAAGTCAGGAGACTGGAGACCATGTGGGGATTACCGGTTTTTGAATTCGACAACCATCCCGGACCGATATCCGGTACCAAATGTCCAAGACTTTACTTCTCTTCTCCACGGCAAATCTATCTTCAGTAAAATAGATCTCGTTAAGGCTTTCCCACCACATTCCCGTAGAGCCTTCGGATATTCCCAAGACTGCAGTTTGTACACCATTTGGGTTATTCGAATTGTGAAGATGCCGTTCGGGCTACGGAATGCTGCGCAACCTTTCAGAGGTTTATAGATGGGTCACCAGAGGCTTAGACTTTGTTTATGCCTACATCGATATTTGCTTGTGGCCAGCTCAACGGAAAAGAGGAACATAAGGAACATCTTTCACTCCTTTTTCAACAACGCTTAGAACAATACGGTGTTACTATTAATGCATCTAAGTGTGTGTTTGCACAGCCAACCTTGGAATTTCTTGGTCACACGATTTCGCAGCACGGAATTACCCCCCTTCAGGACAAGTGTGAAGTGATAAAAATTACCCTATGCCAAATAATCAGCGTGAGTTACGTCGGTTTCTAGGTTTGGTAAATTATTACCACAAGTTCATTAAAAACTGTGCCATGTTTCTTGCTCCTCTACACGCTATGATCACACACAAACGCAAGGTAACGAAATTGGTATGGTGTAGCGATAGTTTACAGGCGTTCGACAATGCCAAAAATGCTATCAATAGTGCATTGTCTCTGTCATTTCCTATCAGTGATGCCCCCCTAACTCTGACGGTCGATGCATCAGATGTTGCGATCGGTGGGGTGTTGGAACAAACCATTAACGGTCAACAAGCACCCATCGCGTTTTTACTCGAAAAAGCTGCAGCCAGCCCAAACGCGTTATAGTGCTTTCGGACGTGAACTTCTTGCTATTTACTTAAACGTGAAGCATTTTCAACATTTCCTTGAAGCCGAGAGTTTTGTGTTTTTACCGACCACAAACCTTTGATCACTGTCTTCAATAAAAACAGCTGTAACCACTCTCCCAGAGTCATCAGGCAACTCGATTATATCTCGCAATTTACCACAGATATCCGCCACATCAAAGGTGTCTTGAACACTCCAGCGGATGCACTTTCAAGAATAGAGATTACTTCTGTTACCCTCAGCTCTACACTGTGGAATGCTATTGCACAGGATCAAGATAAGGATACGGAACTACAAGAACTGCTCAGAGAAGACTCCACTCACTCACTTTCCCTCAAGAAAATGAGTATGCCAGGATTGTCTGTGCCCCTCTATTGCGACGTATCAACAGCTGCTATTCGCCCTTTATGTCCCTCCATGTCACAGACAAGCAGTCTTCACGGATCTTCATAAGCCCTCCCATCCTGGTATCCGTGCTTCGCAACACCTGGTTACCTCTCGCTTTGTTTGGCCCTCGATGCGGAAGGATGTCAAACATTGGACCAAAACGTGCCTTGCCTGCCAGCGTGCCAAAGTCCAAAGGCACACCAGGTCCCCCTTTGACGCATTTCCGCCCCCATCCCAGCGATTTGAAGTAATTCATGTAGACATTGTTGGCCCTCTTCCAGTGATTCAAGGCCAACGTTATCTGCTCACCTGTTCTCGACCGCTTTTCCAGATGGCCTGAAGCCATCCCACTTCCTGATATCCAAGCGGACACTGTTGCAAGAGCCTTTCTTCATGGATGGGTATCAAGATTTGGATTGCCGACAAAAGTCATCACTGACCAAGGTCGCCAATTTGAGTCTTCGCTTTGGAAGAAGTTTACCAGCTTGTTGGGTACAGTACATGCGCATACCTGTGCGTATCATCCGCAAGCTAACGGCCTCGTCGAACGCTTCCATCGCCAGCTGAAGTCATCCCTTATGTGTCACGAAGACTCCCATTGGATGGATAAGCTTCCACTCGTGTTGCTTGGTATTCGCTCTGCATTTAGAGTGATCTGAAGACTACAGCGGCTGAACTAGTCTATGGAACAACACTGCGGCTACCAGGTGGCTACTTCACTGCAGGGGATAAGTCATGTGATCCTACGGAATTCGCTCAAACACTTTCCTCTCACATGCAGTCCCTTCAGCCTGTTCCCCCTCGATTGACTAGCCAACAGAACATCTTTATTTCCCCAGCCCTCCAGTCTTGCACCCACGTTTTCGTTCGTGTACCTCTCCCAAAACGGCCTCTCCAATGTCCATATGACGGGCCCTATGAAGTTCTCCGACGTACGCGCAAATCATTTCTCATCCAGCGCGGTTCCAAGGTCGACAAGGTTTCTATCGATCGTCTTAAGCCTGCGTTTTTGGAATCAACCTTAAGTGAGGTACAAGTAGCTACCAAAAAGGTTCAGCGGAAATCTGTGTCGTTCGGAACTCTTTGAACTTCCTCTCTGGTGGGGGAGTGTGTAGTGAATACTCTTATTTTAGTTTTAAGATAAATGTTAATTTTACCGTCTTGAATTTCGGAATAGTATAAATTCATTTTAAATTAGTTACCCCATTATAATTCAATTGTGAACCACATTAATACTAATTTTATGTATACTATATTATTTTATTGTATGTAAACATAATTATATATCACAATTGTCAGTTAATTATTTATATTCAAATATTTATTTTAATCTAATACCATGTCCATTTTACAAATAAATAATAGAAAACCAATGGTTATATTTTCCACCTTTGGTACTGTCGCAGTTTCGCCTAACGGACTCAATACGGCTAGTGAGATAATCACTGGTTGGCACTTAACTAGCGGCAGTGCTTATGGCTACATCATCCAGGTTAACCTATACCGGATAGATGCGCTACGGTCCCAAGCCGTGGCTTGCCTAGGCCGACGACGACGACGTAAACCAACAAATTCTTTTGCCGAAATTGAGCCATTGCAGAAAATTATTCACTAAATATCAGAATATGAATTTCTTGAAGAGGAAAAATTTCTTAAAGTATGTATTTCTAATTAAAACAAAACTAACGTTTATAATATAGGGGAATTTGTATACACACACACACACACACAGTGGTGTATTAACCCATTAGTGTCCAGTGTCACTTTAATGATTTTGTTCTGGCTAACGCCAGACGATTTTATTCAGTTTCGGGAAAGACCTCTGGGCAATAATGGGTTAAGGGGGTCCAGGGGGAACCAAGCCCCAGGGCCCAGCTGTTTTAGGGGCCGATGTTTATAATGATATCAATGATAAATTTGGAATGCTCAACAATATCTGTCAACTAACTTCAGAGGAAGCGTCAAAAACAGTAAAAAATATGGCTAGTCCATTACCCAAATGATTTTGAGGACAGCTTCCCATTTGAGTTTCAGCATTTTGTACTGTTTGTCAAACAAAACGCTTTAGCTGACACTCGCCCATTAGGAGTACTACGGGAAATTCACAAATTGAGGGCTGTTTTCCCAAATGCTTTCATTGCTTATCGCATTTATTTGCGTTTGATGATGTCAAATGCAACTGCGGAGCGTTCTTTTTCTCATTTGAGCATGATTAAAAATGTTAAACGTCAAATGCTAACCCAAAAGAAATTGCAAAGTCTGTCATTGTTATGCAGAGAGAAAACGATATTTGCAAGAATTTAAATATGGAGCTTGTGATTGGAAAATTTAGTGATATGAAGTCGCGCAAAAAACTTTTGTAGACTGGTGGTGGATGATTTTGTGATCAACTTTTGTAGATTAGTAGTGGACTGGTAGTCGTGTAATTGGTTTGGTGTAATTGTAGCAGCTTGGTGTGTATATATATGTAAAACTTGCCTTATTTGATTTGGAAATAAATGATTTTATTTAGAAATGGTTTTATTAATTTACGACTCGAAGATTTGTCTTTTGAGGGGCCCAACAATATTTTGGTCCCAGGGCCCAAAAATTCTCAATACGCCATTGTATATATATATATATATATATATATATATTATAAATAAATGTCTGTGTATATATATATATATATATATATACATATATACAGGCCCTCTCAGAGGTCCAGAGAGGCCCGGGCCACTTCCAACTTTTGAGGCCCGTAGCTAAACCCAATTATTACTTTCACTCCAAAACATTATATTCAAACCTGAAAGTTTCTAAATTTGAGGCCCCCCTTAAGCTTGAGGCCCAGGCCAAATGGCCCTCCTAGCCCCCCCCCCCTCTGATAGGCCCTGTATATATACAATAATCAATTATTAATTAATAATGATGCAACCACGTTTCTGGCACAATCTATGACTTAACTCTGTGAAATAAGCATAATTGGATTTTGAACCGGTTCCAGGATTTCATGGTACATCGTTAAGAGCGCACGCACGCACGCACGCACGCACACACACACACACACACACAGTTGGCAAAATAGACACCTTCGTTTTACCCAAAAAATTTTATTTGATAATAAAAATGAATAAATAATAAATTTATTGGATAAAAGAAGTGAAAAGGGAAAAAGGAAGACGATTTTAAATATAATTATTCAATTAATTATTTGCAGAGATTGGAAATCGGATCGGATCGGATTCGAATCCATAATCGGAATTAATCGATATTTTTTGAGAAATCTGAATCGAAAAAAAATTCGAATCGAAAAACGGGCGCGGATCTGAATCGAAATTTTGATCCGAATCGAAAAAAACGATGAATCCGAATTCGAATTCAAATCGATAAAAAATATGGATCCGGATTTTAAAAATTTGGTTATAACTTATAAGGCTTATTAACGTTTCCGGTTTCACACACAGGTAAAGACTGACCTTTCCGAGAATCTGTTTGCTCGGACAAAAATCATACTAATCCTATACTCCATCCATTAAGGTGCTAATCCTAATCCTTAAATTTTGGTACTGTCCGAGAGTGACAATTTCACACGCTCCTCAAAGAAATAACCTTTTGCCTTCGAACATTGAAAATATCTTAGTTGTCAGGGCTAATTTTAATTTGTAAATTTGTATCTATACAGTGGATATATTTCTTAAAGTATTATTATCATATTTTAATTTTTATGTATGCTATAATTAATATTTCTTGTATATATGAGCCTTAATTGTTTAATAAATTAGCTTATATGAATGATTTTTTTTTTGCACCTTATTAAGAGTAAATCTAAAGTTATTACTTAGATCGTTAATAGACTGAGAATTATCTGTATTATTTATTAAAAATGAAACTTATTAATAATAGCCACCCCTTGACTAAAACAACGATGATAGGTATAATTTTATTAAATGAACTCATAAAAATCAAGAAAAATTAGGCCTGGATCCGAATCGGATTCGAATCGGATCGAAATCGAAAAAGAAATAATCCGAATCAGAAAAAAATTCGAATCCATAAAAACCGAAAAATTTGAATCCGAATTCGAATCTATATTTGTAATTGCGTGAAAATCGGATTCGAATTTGAATCGAAAAAGATTTCGATTTCCCATCCCTGAAATTTAGTTGTTATTTAGTGACTTTTATAATTAAATAGGAAAGATTAGAAAAAACAAAGGTGTCTATTTACTTTTGTCAACTTTTGCGAGTATACATATACAGGGCCGTATCCAAGGGGGGGCGTTATTGGACGTCCGTAGCCCCCCCTCATACACCTGGTTATCCCAGAAAAAAATGTTATATAGATTATATTGATTTCTAAACTGTAAACCCTGTGAGCGGGTTGGGGCCTTTGATTATGTCATTATGACACTACAATAGCCTCATTATCATGAATTGGCATCCGTTTATCGCATCTCACTTTACATTTCATATATAGTCACAGAAAAAGCTCCTCCTCTCCTCAGCTTAATACAGAATGAGTCGTAGTCGGGAGTCAGTCATCCAACACGTTGACCATGGTCATTCGTCTTGGGTGGCGTCTCGCGAACATGGTGATAATGGTCTCCACATCAATGGTGATGTCACGGTGGCTGCGCATTAGAGCTAGGGTTGCCAGACGTCCGCATTTGATCAAAAAATCCCGCGTCCCGCTTCGTATTCAAAATGTCCCGCAAAAATATTTTAAGCAAATTTTTTTCGGGATGAATTGATTTAGAATTTTCTAGAATTATGTAGGATCCTGTAGAATTCTGTAATACTGAACGTTGTAGAACATCCTGGAAATTACATAACGCTTATAAAATGTGTTTGGCCACGAGTTGGCAGTTTTTCGGCTGTACTTATACAGTATTGTAAGCTTTGAAGTAGTTTGAATCCTGCGATTGCTTGACCATACAACATGAGATACTATAATTCAAATAAAACCTGTATGTCTACTTTTTATAAGAAATCGTTCAGGTGTAAATTGCTGCATTTGCGTGAAAGTTTTTTGCATGAAAGAGGAATGTATACACACACACACACACACACACACACACACACACACACACACTTGATTTTATTTATAAGATTTAGAATATTTTTTGAATTAATTATTTACAATCATATTTTTTACTTATTATTATAATAATATAATAATAATAATAATAATAATATATAATAATAATAATATTATTTACAATTTTTCCCTTAGCAAAATGGCTAATTTTGTTTGTTGTAACATCGTTTCAATTTTAAAAAATTTGGGGTACTTACGTATTATCGGGACTACCAAACTGTTTATTATGTATTTTCGCTCTCGTCATTTTCGTTTAAAGTTAAACTAACGAAAATATCACAACTTAACCTAACCAATCGTCAAGGGCGTACAGTTGACCTAACAGGTTAATATTGGTCTTCTAAGACTGCCTGGAGCACTTGAGCAATAGGATTTAAAATTCAGTTACTGAATAATCATTCCCGCGTTAAGGCTAAAGCAAGTACGCAAGACTTTGTAATGCAGATACCTAAAGAAAAAGTAAAATATAGTTATTAAATACACACGATATTTATTGCTTTACTAATAATCCAATTTATTTGTACAATATAAAAAATTATATTAATTTAGGCCTATTCGACACAGTCATAGTGGCACATTACGTTTTGCAGTTTGGAAAAATGGCATAAAATAGCACATGATTGCCATAATTTGAGCACCACTGATTTACAGGGTAGCAAAACAACATTGTTCGGCAGGAGTGAATAAATATTTAGTCTAATAACACTGTTCAACAATGATTTTGTCTCAGGAAAAGTTTTATGTCATTATTATAGAGCTTTTAACGCTGATTAAAAAAATGGTCTTATTATTTTCCTATCACGTATAGTTTGAGAAATTTCTTTTTTTTTTTTTGTTTTGGAAAAAATATTCAATTTTTGGTGCTACTATAGTATGCGGTCTACCTACGACTCGCCAGTCTACCTTTTAATTATAGCTTCTTATATTGTTTACTAATTGCTTGTTTACATCCCACTGTTAATCGCCCTTGACGATTGGTTAGGTTAAGTCATGATATTTTAGTTAGTTTTAACGAAAATATTATGACTAAACCTAACCAATCGTAGGTAGACCGCATACTATAGTAGCACCCAATTTTTGTAGTAAAAGCTGTTCATTTATTTTATTATCTCGCAACTCTGACCACATTTTACATTTGGCACACTGCATTGCAAGTGATTATCGCTTGGGGTTGGCGCAATAGTGTAGGCTTAGTCATTAGGGTGGCCATTTCCAAATTTCCAAAAAGGAGGACACTGCGTATGTAGCCGTACGATAACATTATATATATATATATATATATATATATATATATATAATCATATAACATTATATATATATATATATATATATATATCTGAAAGATATGAATATTCATTTTTACTCCTTGGGCAGACTGACTGTCCGACTCGTAGTCATGAAATTGAAAACAAATGCGGCTTATCAGCAGTGTTGCCAACTACATATAATAAAATATGTTAACGGTTATTATGGCCTTCAGTACCCGCTATTTTAAGTGTACCTGAGGTAATTTATATAATTCTATTTAGCCAGACCCCAAAAAGGAGGACAAATTAACGTCCGGCTCAAGGTGGCTCCAGATGGAGGATAGAGTGCTCAAAAGGCGGAGTGTCCGGCCTAAAGCCGGACGTCTGGCCACTCTACTAGTCATGCAACAGTGTTTCATGCAGTACCATCCTATAAACGTGCATATACAATAATTGTATAATATTTTTTAAGATTTCATGGAAACTATGCGTGATACGGCAAAATGAATAACATTTTCCGGAATCAGCAGCGTCGACCTCATATAGACCAGTTTTGTTTGTTGCTGAGACAGAATAAAAGTAAAAAATTGTTGTTCAGTATAATTATAAACAACTCTTTTGGTAAATACTTAGACCAGTAATTAAAAAAAAATCTTTAACTTGATCGTTTGTTTATAAGTGGATGTAACACAGTTTTTGTGGAGTTACTTTGAAGAGACGTATCGTTCCCTTTTTTAATATAATTTTAGGGTGTAACCTTCAATATTCTCTCTTTAAAGCCCCCTCCCTCTATTATTATATTTTTAACGTGATAAAAGTTTTGAAAAGAAAAAAAAACACGATTTTTAATGAAGTTAAAAAATAGATGCTAATTGTTGAATAGGCTGTTGGGGATTCTCACGTTTGCTATACAAAGTTTATGTCAGTTTAGGTCAGGTCAAGTAAGGGTTAGGAAAGGAAAAAGTGTTTATAAATTAACGTAATAAACACGCTCTTCCTCTCATTTTATCTGAAACTTATTAGGAAGGGTAAAAATAGATAAAATTCCATTGTGTTTATAAGCGCTTTCATCAAAACAGGTAGAAAAGGGTTTTAATCCATCAAATTTTTAGAAAAAAACGTTACCCACGAAAGATATATATTTTTTTTTTTATTAATACAACACAAAATAATAAGATGTAAACAAATTCGACTTTATTTTTTAAGACCAAACATATATATTTTCTCGACCAAGAATTTATGAACGATAACCAAACCTAAATAAGCTTCCCCTAACCTAACTTAATCTTACCTTAAAAACTTGTTGACAAAATGTAACGTTAACAAAATGTCGCTAGCCCGGATTTGTATACCGTCAGAGGAAATACTGTATAGTAGGGTATGTATCTCTAAGAAAGTGTCTAGAATTTGTGTGGATCTCTACATGTGATTTTAATTATGGGGATAACGGCTCAATTTAAGTTTTTTAATTTCTTAGATTAAAAACTCGCTTCAGATACTCGTATTTGCATTGTGAAACGAGTTTATAACTCGGCCGAATGAGTTTGACGAAAAACTTAAAAGTTTCGATAGATAAATGCCTCAAAATACAAAGTCAAAATAATTGTTAACCCCCCCCCCCCCCCTAAAAACTCGGAAATAAATAAAAAATTAATGAATAAATAAAACAAAATTGAAGGTATTAAAGGTGTAAATGGAAGGGGTTCTCAGCGCTCAATTAGTACTATATCGTGGCCAGATCGCAACAACGCTTTCAGTTATAGATCAGCGAGGTTAAGCGACGTTAGGTCCCCTCGGTAATTGGATGGGTGATCGTCGTCCTCCGGGTTCAGATGATGTAGCGACCCTTCTTAGATGATCCGAATTCCACGTAAAGTTGTACGTTCCCTCCATCACACGACCTTTGCCGTTACGAAGTTGATAAATTCCATTCATTATTATTATTTTTATTATTATTACTAGTGTTCAGTTAGCATTGAACATTGAGGGTATTACTAAAAGTCAAATTTAGTTGGCAGTGACACAATCCAATGGATTGAGATATAATTAAGATCATTTTATGACTAGGGAAAAGAGGGAATCTCGTAAATAGCAGGGATTTTTTGTACAGTTATCGTATTACGAAGTAAAACATAACAGTATGTACGTGGTCTGGTTTGATTCTTATTTCGGACAGGAATAACCCAGAGGGGCCACGACAACCGAATTATCCTTACGGTTCTTATTTTTCTTACGTAAATGTATGTAATATTGAGGAAAATGGTTTAATCTTGAGTCTAAACTTGTTTGAATATCGTTGAAGATATTGAATCTGTAAATAAAATATTGCAAAATCTAATGCTTTATAGATATATAGAAATACTGTATAGCGATTATATATATACAGTATATGTATATAGGTATAATTCAGGGGAAAATATTTATATTTTTACTTTTCCTTTATAGATGAAAAGTGTTTGCGAAAAGTAAGAATGTTAGTGGTCCCCCCCCCCCCCCCCCCCCCCCCCCCCCCCCCCCCCGACACAAAAGGAGGCTAACAATCCCGGCTTAGAAGTAGTAGTAGTAACAGTAACGGATCAACGATAAAAACGCCGAAACATTATCACGACACGAGAGGAAAGAAAGACGACTTATCATTTTACGAAACCATAAAAAAAGATGTAGTGACCTACTTCTCTTCCTCTTGCAATGAAGCTAAAACAAAATGGATTATTTTTTGTTCTTTTTCATCCAATAATTTTGAACGGAGGTGAAAACAAAGCGACGATTCAACCTAAGTCTTACGTAAGAAAGAGGCAACCTGTACTTACCGTGTCAAGATAAAAATTGAGTAGGTGTTACTACTCTTCAGCCGCTCTTTTTAGAGTTTCCAATGTCCAGGAATTTTCTTTAAAGGACTTATCCTTTAGATAGTTCCCTAAGAAATAATCATAGGAATTCGAGACAAGTTACGAAGGAGGCCACGTACGACTACAGTCGTCAAAATGGGGAACCTGTTAGACAGGACTCTGGGGCCAAAAGTTTCGTCCAAATAGTCCAAAAAGAGATTTGTCGTACGAGGTGTCGCGCCGTCTTACTGAAACCAAACTCTGGCCATACGAATATGTTTGACCATAAGAAACGGAATGAATCGTTCTTGGAAGATGCGGTAGTAAACATTTTGGTCTACTGTCGCGTCAGTAAAGACTGGGCCAAAGATGGCACACTGGAGGTCGTAATAAGAGATTGTATTGCCCAGAATTGTCGCGTAATTTTGCAAAGGAAAGGAAAGTTTTGAGAATGTGACTTTAGAAAAACTAATTTTTCCACAATAATCGTGCCAAGTTTTATAAATATAAGTTAGTTCATGAATGCTTAATTATTTTTTCGAAAGTGTGACATCATTAAAAACTCACTCTGTAGTTTTGTTAATCTCTTTTAATTTGTTCCCGGGTGAAGCATTTATAATTTTGGTCTCTAATAATATTTGTATATATTTTCTAAAGGAGAAAAGAATTGGGTATATTTCGAGTATATATTTTCTATCGACACTATAATAATTATATTAGTTAATATTCTGTTAACCGTATATGGACAACTATTACAAATTTAGGGTCAATCCCAGAATAGGCACCTGATGTACCTCAATCCCAGATGAAGCACCTGCGTTCAACCTCAATCCCAGAATAGGCACCTTGCAAGGAATTAAATAAAAAAAACCTGATGATTACAAAATTTATTGTTTATACAAAGTTTATTACAAATGTAATAAAGGCAAAGTTATAAAAGGTTTAAAGTGGTTTAATGAATAAAGAAAAATTTTAGATATTATAAATTCCTGCAATATGAACCCGAATGTTTCTGAATCCATCTGAAGCAAATCTATCTTGCCACATAAATTGGTATAGATATAGGTTAGGTTAGTTAGGTTAGGTTAGAGTTGATTTTTTCAAATATTGATAAAAACAATGAAATTATATCTCTAAAAACTGTTTATATTTTTTTCTCCTCAATCCCAGATTAAGCACCTGTGTTTTGCCTCAATCCCAGATTAAGCACCTGTGTTTTGCCTCAATCCCAGATTAAGCACCTGTGTTTTGCCTCAATCCCAGATTAAGCACCTGTGTTTTGCCTCAATCCCAGATTAAGCACCTGTGTTTTGCCTCAATCCCAGATTAAGCACCTAAAAATGATTTCAGGTGCCTATTCTGGGATTGATCCCAAATTTCTAACCTTTCATATACTCGCATTTATAACTTAACCCTGCAGAAAAATCTGTCCATGTAGGATTAACACTATAATAATGAGGAAACATCCGTTGATGTACCCGCGCAAATTATGCCCGTGCGTGTCGGTTACGCTAATATGATATGTATATTTAACTACTCCCCTATACTTATCCTAACCTCTCTACTCCTTATTAGGCTTATTATCGCTTTCCTAACATACTATCCTTTACTTTTTAAGATTTTAATTTTTTTTATAGAAATTGATACATTTTAACTTTCATTGTCCCTACGTACGTTTATGTAATTTAATTTACCAAATTTTCACATATTCAACCCGTTATGATATAGACTCGGCAAATGCATTGAGTAAAGCTAGGTCTATTCTCAACTAACCTTCTCTAACTTACCGTAGCGTAATAAATTATGAAGTTATTCGACCTACTTTAACAAATCTTCGTACGATTTATATAATTTTTGTAAACAGGAAATAATTGGCAGTGTTTTGTGTTTCTGCGCTAATCGAGTTACTTTACTTCATTTTTGTCATCGCAATTTTCAGAATTTCTTCCACTATCTCAATTTTGTTCACTCTTATTATTCAATTAATATAAACAAATTCAGGAAGTTCTTATTTGAAAATGAATTATTTATTATTTATTATAAATTCCATAAATTCCCCGTCGTGGCCAATGTCACGACACCGCTTCGCGTCGATCAGCGAAGTTAAAAAAAAAAAAAAAAAAAAATTGCGAATGTAAATTTGTTTAAAACCAAGTTGAAATCCCGATTAATAATGGGATACTAACAAAAAACTTGGATTAATGTCCACTAATAATGTTTAATATTGTCCATTAATATTGTTTAATATTGAAATACAGGTTTTAACTATTAATAATACTTATTTACTTATTTATTTATTTATTATTATTAATTTATAACAGCTAGCTGCTTATTTTTAATAAGAGCCCAGTAAAGCCTAAAGCTTAAGGGCCAAATTAAAAAAAAAATAAATAAATAAAAAATAAATAGTCGAGCTTCACAATTATTTATGTCATTGTAAAAATTGTAAATTGTAAAAAGACTACTGTATTTATTTTATTATTAATAAAGGTTATTCAAATCAAATCAACCGATATTGGGTCCGGGACGTAGTTGGATGGGTGGACTGTCCTCCGAGTTCTGATTATGTAGCGACCCATGATTCGGATTCTACGTACGAGTAAAGCGGTAGGTCTTCTCCTCCCCCATATGACTGTGTTTACGAGGAAGTTAAACAACTATTTATAAGTTCTCTTTTGCTATGAAAGTAATGAAGGTTTTAGACATATTTCTCTATTATATACGTTTATAATTATACAGTTGAGGATTTTTATATGAAGTCTGAGAAACTTCCTCTATATTAGAATTTAAGTTACTTTTACGTTTATGTCAATACTTGCGTGAAATTCATGTATACATTCAGCTGCGCGTGCATTTGGGACATTCAGTTTTTCAGTCGCAACAAACGTATATATGAGGCTCTCCTGGGAAGAAGTGGAAGTGGCTAAGTTAAAGTTGTGCCAAATTTGAAAGTGGAATAACCTTTGAAGATATTTTGACGAAAATTCCAAAGTTATTCTACTTTCAAATTTGGCACGACTTTAACTGCGTTTACTGGCGATTTTTACTTTTGTCGCTTAGCCATTTCTTCCAAGGAAGGCCTCATATATACGAGTAGTAATTAGACATCACCGATATTTCGTGTAAATATACACATTTTTGCGCACATCGCTTCACCTTACCGAATCTCACCAACCTAAACCTCGCTTATAATTTCTAAATTTACTTTTACACATTAGCGTGTATGTGTCAAACGAGCTAGCTATATCTTTCCATGTTCTTTCTCTATTCTGAGAGGGTTGGCTTCATTTTGAGCTCTTAAGCTTAAATTACGTAAGATAATTCAAAAGGAAATGCCTTCAACCTTATACACACTACCAGGTCTTTTTTATTCTGGAAACAAAGGTTCTGGAACTCCACTAGAAATTTCCCACAACCCTTGCCAGTAGTTACCCGATCCTACCCTGTGACCACCCCCCAATCCCCCCCTAAAAAAACTGCCTTCCTTTTAATAAAGGTACCGGAACACCCACCGTTTCGGCGCGTTCCGACAGCCCCCCCCCCCCCCCAATGCTTAGTACCTTTATTAGGGGTTCACAAACTTTTTTGGCACTACTACAATTGGGTACCCCAACCATGTTAGTTTTAACGGAAATATCACAACTTAACCTAACCAATTGTTGACCTAACCGGGCATTCAATTAGGTTAATTGAATACCCGGTTAGGTTAACTGTATGTCCTTGACAAATGGTTAGGTTAAGTTGTGATATTTTCGTTAAAACTAACGGTTGGGGTACCCAACTGCAATAGTGGCACTTTTTTTTCTGTACTCCCTACAACCCACAAAACGGCGAATAATATTAAGTTTCGGGGATGCCAGATTTAGATGATCCGCCCATTTCATCCATGGACCAGTCAGGGCGAGTATTACGTCCGGGTTGGTTACACTAGCTTAGGTAGTCGTTTTAGGTTGATTAGTTATTTCGGCACTTATTCCTTTTCCCCTCGCAATTTCTTTTTTCCCGGTTATGTCAACTGTACGCCCTTGACAGTTGGTTAGGTTAAGTCATGATATTTTCGTTAAAATATTCCACTTATTCCTTTTCCCGCCACATAATATCATGACTTAACCTAACCAATTGTCAAGGACGTACAGTTGACCTAACGGGGAAAAAAGAAATTGCGAGGAGAAAAGGAATAAGTGCCGTTATTTCCCACGGGACCAACTTTCGGCCAATCAGGTGTCCCCGAAACTTAATATTTAACGAGAAAATTTATCGTAACACCACACTCAGATTATATACGGTAATTACAAATATATGGTAATTATGCAGTAAAATACATGACCCAAAATTCTAGTCAAATCTATACTTTTCTAGTGTAATTTAAAGTGTATTTTGTTCAAATCTGACCTTCATTCTTGTGAAAAATTGCCAAACCTAACCTAACCTAAATTAAGTTTGCACAAGAAATGGAGGTCAGACTTGAACAAAACACTAAATTACACTACAAAAGTATAGACTAGAATCTTGGATCATGTATTTTACTCCATATTAACTCAGATGAACTATAATTCTTATATCGCCAAGCTACGTACTGTAATTTTTTTTTTTTAAATTATGGTTCACCGAGATTAATTAATATTTTCGTACCGCGAAGCAGCAGCAGCAGCAGCAGCATCAGCAGCATCAGCATCAGCTTACGTACCACCAACAGTACACAAGCAACAGTTTGGGAACCACCGACCTACATGTTTTATTGCAAATTTTTTGTGCGAAAATAGGCTGGAAACATCTGGAAAACTATTACGGACTGCGAGGCCGCCCGCAACCTGACAGGCCATTATAAGCACTACCAAAGTACAAAATATATAACTACTTAATTATGATTAATATCTCTCACGAACTTGCTATTTTCGCCACGTACATTTCACAGGGTATCCTAATCACTACTACGTAATTCAGATATTGAAAACAACGGTAAATATGATAACATTTTATTCATGCTTCACTCAAATTCAATATATTGCATCACATATACAAATTGGTTGTAGTTATAATAAAGCACTAAGTAATGATTTGAACTAATAATTATTATAAATAAATAATTATTATAAAGCACACCATTTATTTAAACAATCCATTCATTATCATAGTTTATTCAAAATGTTCAACTATCTCATCCAACAGGAACATGATTCGTCAGGTGCCTGCGGCATCAAGCTAACTCTCTTTCCCTTTCTCGCTGATTTAATTTACACTCTGTTCATGATTTTTGTAATACCTATTTTTCTGGGAGCCCACTTGGCCCTCGAATATCAACTATAGGCACGTGCCTATGTGCCTATGCCTGTGGGCGTCCTTGGACTGTACCTAGGTTTTACCTCCAGTGATCATCACGCGAGCTTAAACAGAAAGGCAATGTTAAGTAACCTAATTCACCCAGATCCCCTAGGATTACCACCCGCTAAAACCATTCCCTGATACCCAGCACCAAAATGATACTGTATTTCTATATATGCGCTACTAGTCGTAAAAATTTGTTTAAAATTAAACTCTTTATATTTCAGTAGACGCAGTAAACTAAAATCTACAGAATTAATGTTATAAAAATTTGATAGTCACTTAAAAATTATGAATCACAACGAAAAACGTCCGAATCCTTCCATTTCAAAGCACATAACTAATTTTGGCTAGTCCCAGAGAAAAAAAGAAGTTATAAAGCCCGAACCCTCCGTTCCGGCTCGGTCGAGTGATCGCAGGTTGGTTTATTTGTTTTACGTCCTTTGTCCAACTACTGTAAGGTCACTGAGACGGTAGGTCCCGATCCTCAAATCATTTACAAAGTCCGAGCCCAGCTTATGTCACGGCTCGTGCATTGCTCTAATTTCTGGATAACTAGTTAACCTTTGGCCAAATTTTGCCCGTTTATAAGAAGCTTAAAAATATAAAGAAATTCTGTGTGTCTATTTCGAAAAGTGGTCGCTATTTCATGAAAATCCAATTCTCGGACAAAAGGCGTTCGGGTTAGCAGTACAACCGCACGCCGGACGAAAACCATCAATTAGGTTTTCCAAATCTCCGGTTTTTGTTGTCAATCTCCGGTTCTATTTTCACTGTAGAACCGGAGACGAAACCGCCAGCTCATATATATATATATATATATATATATATATATATATATATATATATATATATATATATATACACACACACTAGCTTCTGGTCTAGTTCGGCGGTTTGGTAGTCCAGCACTTTTCAACTGCGACATAGCTCCCAATAATCCAATAGTTCCCTCTGATGCCCCGGCACCTCGTAATAAACCACTAAATTATATCCATTCGTACTTTACTTATTGTAAAGGTTATCTTTCAATAAGAAATTATATATTTTTCTCTTTAGAGGAAATAAATTAATGTTTATTTTGAAATAATTTTTTACAGAAACTTTTCAAATTTATTTTGAATTTTTAATGTCATGTTCTGTACTTCTATGTTCTGAAACAGATGAGTAACAGCACCAGTGTTGCCTCTTGCAAATTATTAACCTAACAGGGTGTACCAGTGATGCATACCAGGTTGTACGGGGCACTCGGTAGTCCTGAAAATTTACTGGTCCGGTATGCCTCCGGAACCAATCGTCTCAGTCTAGAGAGAGGCTTCAGGCTAGTGTAATTAAAAGTTTTGTTTTTAATTCGATTTTATATATCATTTGGTGAGTAGGTCATTCGGAAACTAAAATTGCAGCCAATGAGTGTCTGCAAATAATACAGGGTGTTCATGAAAGATCTGAACGATTTCAATCTTTATTAATATGATAACCCAATAACGTACAAAGAAACAAATTTGTCCATGTTACTCCGTACAGCTAAAAGTTTTACATACATGTTTAATAAACTTCAACATGTGCGCCATTGGTCGCCTGTACAACATCCAATCGATATTCAATTTCTCGCCATGTGCGTTCAAGCATGCCAGCATCGATCATCGCTATTGCATCCCTGATCCTGATTCGTAGTTCATGGATGTTGACAACCTTGGTCTTGTACACAACATCTCTAACAAATCCCCAGAGGAAGAAGTCCAATGGCGTAATGTCCGGTAATCGTGGAGCCAAGGGATAGGTCCATCACGGCCAATCCAGCGACCTGGAAAATTTTCAGTGAGGGCCTCACGCACAACCACAATGTGGAGGTGCTCCATCTTGCTGATAAATAATGTCCGGCTGCAATTCTTTTAGCTGTGGAAACACAAATTGCTCCAGCATGTCAAGATAGGAGATTAATGTCACAGTGCCCTCAGCGAAAAAGAATGGCCCAATCAGTCGGTCATGCATGAGACCGCATCAGACGTTAATTTTAGTGCTGTCGCGTTCCACTTCCAGCACCTCACGGGGATTTTCTGAACCCCAAATTCTAACATTATGCCGGTTTACCATCCCTGAAACACAAAATGTGGCCTCATCTGAGAACATGATTTGTTTGAGGAACCCATTGTCAGTGTCCATTCGGCCCAGCATATCCTCCGCAAATGACTTCCGTTTAGATCTGTCATTTGGTTTCAGTGCCTGCACAAGCTGCACCTTGTAGACATACAGCCGAAGTCTTTTGTGTAAGACTTTGTGTACAGTTGTGGGTGGAACCTTTAGCTCTCTTGACGCTCTCCTGATTGATTTTTGCGGGCTGCGCGCAAAAGACTCTTGTATCCTCTCGATCACTTCATTAGTGATGCTTAGACGACCATACCCTTTCTTGTGTAGGACACTTCTGGTTTCTTTAAACTTTTTTGTACTAGTCTCGGATACTGTTCTTTGATGGAGGATCCTTTCCGTATGTTCTACGGAAATTCCGTTGAGTTTGGGTGATGGATTTGGGTTCAATAAACCATTGGACGTATTGTGCCTTCTCCTGTAGAGTTATCATAATTGGGATTCCATGCACTGACACCTGAAACAAGCAAAAAAAAATTTATTAGTTGCTCTATCGCTCACACATGCTTCATGCTTTATATCTTATTTAGTATGAAAAATACTAACGAATCAAGTCGTTCAGATCTTTTATTAACACCCTGTATAATCAAATATAACAATTTAATTGCTACCGGTGTGGTGAACTCGGCGGTCGAACCTAAATCTCCGGTTTTTTTAAAATGTAAAAGTTGGCAACCCTACCCTCAATTCCAAAACTGTCAGTATCAAATTTTGATTTCTTTGTAATTATGTGGAAAATCTTCCACAGTTATTTAAAAACAAAACCAATTACATGTTCTTAACATGATGCATTCACAACTTACTTATTTCTAGTCGGTCCACGCTCGCATCATAACTTAAATAATTTAATGCAAACGGTTTTAAACAGAAAATATTAAGCCAGTGAGGCCTTATTAACTGTAAGCTCATGCGCTTCATAAATTTGGTATCACTAGCTTTGAACGTGAAGCTCAAAGTTTTTATGCCTCTGGTATTTTTGTAAATGTATCATTATGTATGGACTTACTTGCTTTTTCTCAATTTCGCCAAAGAGTATGAAATTTTGTACAAGCGTGGCCTGATTAGATATAGGGAGGCTTTCATACAATCAAATCATCTCGACTTCCCGTTTCTTTGTACCGGCAACCCCAGTCTATGAAAAAAAAATCAAGTGAACGTTGCCTTGAATTTGAACTAAAGTCACCTGCCAGTTGTATGACGATTCCCAACTAAAGAGGACGCGGAAAAATAGCGTCTTCGCAGTTTTAAACACTCATCGCGACGTCTTTTCGCAGCAGTCCTAATAATCACTTGTTCCAGTACAACGTTTACGTACCCAACAGAATATTATCTTATCGATAATTTAGGGGCCGACCGATAGTAGTCCCAAAGTATCGGTACCGATAGTTAGAGCAAAGTATCGGCCGATACCGATACCGATATCTGTCCACAAGATCAAAATAGGATTCAAAGAATGTAATTCGACACATGTACTGTAATTCAAAACATATATTTGAAGAAATGGAATTCACAAAATAAAAGTCATGTAATGGAAACAATATGTAATTCAAAAATTGTAACTCAATAAAAAGTTCACTCAATAATCAAAATTGAGGAACTTCCGATTTTTGGAGAGGATGATTTGTTCCTCAGCGTTGATTGGGGTGATGTTTGCTCGTTTCGCAGTGATGAAAAGCTATTGAGAAAAGCCGTTCAGAGTCAATTGATCCAGAGGGGCAGCTCATGCACTTCTCAGCAACTTTGGCAATCTCCGATCTCCGGGAAATCAGCAGAATGTTCTCGCCAGAAAATGAATGGATCCCTATCCCCAGCGATCCGAGGTTGCGACCAATAGGCGTCCAGGGCTGCTTCCACTCGTGCGTCTGGGACAATGAACCTCGTGTCCGTATCCCTCGTTTGGGGTCCTTCAACTAGAATAGGACGAACGTGATCGTCGAGATCGCTACCTTCTGAATCGTAAAGGTTTTCCCAAAGAGCGATTTTCTTGGACGGAGAAACCGGACCACTTCGATGGCGTTTCACGGCAATTGCACCTCCAATACGCTTTCGTTGGGCCCCCTCCATGTGACTGCGTATCTCTTGTCTCAACAATTCCTTGGCCTTTTCTCGCATGTCGTCGTCTATCAGCCCAGCTCCTTTGAATCGGGAATCAACTGCTGTGGCTAGCAGTAGTTTCTCATTTGAAATATGCCCTCGAAATCTCTGTTCGAGAGAATCGTCCCGCTGGCTCTTCAGAATCTTGACACCAGCATCATTCACTGAGCACGCTGCATAGATTCCTTTTGACAGAGATTTGACTGTAGGTAAAACTTCTGATAAAAGCGAGTTTTCCTCACTAATTTTGAGCGTTGCAGTTTTGAAGACAGCAAGCACGTCAATAAGCTTGACCATAAGCTTCCATTGCGTTGAAGTCATCGTATTTTCCAGGGGCCATTCGACGTCATATTCAATGATAGCTTGCTTTGGGAAAGGAGTCGCTGCAACGTTTCCAGCGTGTAATTCCATCTGGTTGGCACATCTTGAATTAGCTTCAGTTGAAGCAAGTTAAGTCTTCTTTGAATTTAATGTAGGCGCTGCGTCGCTTGCTGAGGGTGGCGAAAATGACCGACGATTTTTCGAGCAGTTGTCAAAAGATTAGCCACACTTGTGCTTATTGATAAGGTAACTCCTCAGGTTCGATGTAGAGAAGGTACTTGCGTTCCACACAATGCTTGGCATTGTCACTCACTAAAGCAAAAGCGAGTAAATTTATACCAGTAGTTAATAAATGTACAAAAAAATTATTACACACTGTTAAACTGATTCACAACTTGCGAACTGAGGAAATGACGCCACGATGGTTACGGGCTCGCTTTATATACTGTAGAGCGGTAATGAGTCATGGAAATTTCTAGAAACGTCGGGATAAATGGCGACACACGCGTAACTTCTCGAGCAGCCGGGAAGTTTCTATTTGGAAAATGCCCGGTTTTATTTATTCTTAGAAACAAAAAACTATTGGATCGGTAGCTACTAACCATCGGTATCGGTACCGATATATCGGCCCGATATCGATATAACCACCGGTCGGTGCCTACTTATCGTAGCAGTGTTATTGTTTGTTCAGTAGCTCTACGAAGCTATTAGACGCGATTGTATTCCTCTAAACACCATAATCAGCTGATAAGGTTATCAGAATCACCTACCATTATATTACTACGAATATAAATGTCGATGCTGCAATTTGCAACCATTAAACTAAAATAAGAAAAGGTAAAGTTAAAAGTAATTCTCTCTCGAAAATTTATTTTGGGTATCACAAATCAAACATCCTCTACCAATAAAAAAAATACTTGAAAAAGTGGAAAAAAAAATTTTAAAAATGAAAAAGTGAAAATTTGTTTTTTTAAAATGTTAAAAAAAATAAAGTTTCATATTGTCGAGAAAATACGTGAAAAAGTGAAAAATAAAATAAAAAAGTGCATATATGCAATTGCAATGTTGATCAATTGTTGCAAGGTGCCAGTCCCCTTCCCCCCCTGGGTGATAATGGGGGAAGGGTGGGGGTAAATGGGGGAGAGGGGTGGGGGTAATGGAGGAGGGGGTTGGGCCCCCCCCAAGTTGCATAAAGGGGGGAGAGGGAGAATGACCTCCCCCCAAAAGGGTAACCCAGGCACCGAAGCGCGAGCGCGAGCAGTGCCCACAGGGCAGTAAGCCGAAGGCTCCGCTTGTACTCATATAAAAAAAAACTTATATATCGTCATCCTGTTTACAATGCTAAGGATCTATGTTAGCGGCAGTAAGCGAAATAAAACATTAAAATAATCCCTAGGCAATAAGCTGAAAGCTAAGAATGCGTATAGCATTAGTTACGATGATCACTCGCTGTTTAGGGTATGTTATGTTAGGTTATATTTATTATTATTATACATATATAAATAAGCATTATACTTATGATTATTTATACGCATTCTTAGCTTTCAGCTTATTGCCTAGGAATTAAGCTTAATGCCGGATTTCGCTTATTGCCACTAACATAAGTACAAATAATCGTAAAAATCAGCACGAAAGCTACCCTCTTGGAATGAACGGATGATGTAAGTTAACTTCCAGTAAATGGAAAACAGAAATCAACTCTCATCGAATTGCGTATAAGAAAGATTACATTTGACTAAAGAGAAAGATTTAATCTTATTATGGAGGGTGTTTTAAAATTAGCCAGTAAACTTTATATGATCGCAATATCTTAACAAAAATTATGTGATATTTAACAATTTCCCGCCAGATCAGCGCCGTTAAGCGACGTTGGGTATGCTTAATTGTTGGACGGGTGACCATCCTCTTCATTTAGGAGATACAGCGTTCGGATCCTGCGAAAAGTTGTAAGTCCCTTACGTCACGCAAGGTTGGATCTAGGCATTTCAGTAAGGGGGTCCAAATAAAAAAGGGCACCCCCTAAAATGAAAAGGGCACAGTACTAAAAATTCTTTCTTAAAACAGACCACCAATGAGCGAGTATAAAATAAATTGTATTGGTGTATTAGATCAGCCTCATTCAAATAGGATACAAAATAAAAATCTAATTTGGGTACAACAGTTATCACGGAAAAATTTTCAAGCAATTACAAATGTGTTGCCAATTAAAAGAATTATCAGAATAAAATGAAGATAAAAATAGTGATATGGTCGCACGGACGGACTCGCACCAGTACTGAGGGCACCTATGAAACCAATACAACTACAAATTAGGAAGTACGATGATACGGATAAAGACTCAAAGTAGAATTTGAATAAAGGAAAATAACCATGATCTATTTACAAAAGCAAAATTTGTTTTCAGAGGCATACACATCATTCAAATAAGGCACTCGCACTTGAAAAAAGGCAGGGCTGTGGAGTCGGAAGCAATTTTGGTGGTGCTGGAGTCGGAGTCGGAGTCGGTAAAAATGTACCGACTCCGACTCCGACCTCAATATAAATTTTAATAAAATATGTTTTTGTGTGTGATATCACTGGCAGCTATGGTGGTTAAACCACTTAAATAATAAACACAATGTTTTCCATTTCAGACACTAATGCCATTAATTCATTTTTCTTTTCAGATAATATTTTTTATTTGTAATGCTTATTTAATTTCGAGTTCTTTCTAAATTTCACAAGTTTTTAACTTTCAAGTCTAAAACCCCTTTCACAATGGCAAAGACACTTCCAACAAAGTCTGCAGTTTTTTAATATTTTACAATAACCACAGATGGGAAACATTTCGTGTGTCAGTGTATGATAGAAGATGATGATGATGATGAAAAATTTTGTGAAGCAAAAATCAGTGGTTTTACTGGCTCTGATAAAAATGCACCAACCAGAGCATCAAATTTGAAAAGACATTTGTTAGCGTTTCCATCCCAAAATTTTAGAAGTTGTCATTGAGAAAGATAGTAATAAAAACCTTCCAACTACTTCAAAGTTAACAAAAGATCAGAAATCTACTGAACGACAAGCACCACTTACAAGATTCTTTACTACAGACAAAGTTACCGTAACAATGACCACAGATGATGATGCTTCACGTGGTGGAGATGAAATGCCTCTTGTGTAATTATCATCATAGCAGATTTAGAATTAATATACCTTCGGAGTCGGAGTCGGATAGACAAAAAATTGAGGAGTCGGAGTCGGAGTCGGAGTCGGTTTTTTATGTGCCGACTCCACAGCCCTGAAAAAAGGGCACTCGCAAGAAGTTGAGGGGGGAGGTCCAGACGTCGCCCCCCCCCCAACTAGATCCATTCTTGTCACATGACCTTTGTCATTATGAAGGTTATTATTATAATCAAATTATCAAATATTATCACATTGGCAGCTGTGGTAATTAGTTTTGTAGAAGTTAAAATTATAGTATCGCACTTAACTTACATGACACTCGTGACAGTATATGGTAAGCCATTTAAAAGTGCATAATATCACTTAATATTAACTGATTGTTAATACTGAAGTGTGTGTATGTATATATATGCGCCTCGGTGGTGTAGTGGTTAGCGTCGCTGACTACGAATCCATCGCCCCCGGGTTCGAGACCCGACGGCAGCCAGTGCGCAGTAAAACCCAGGTGGCCTAGTGGTTAAGAAGCTGGGCTGCTGATGGGGCGTGGTTCGGATTCCACGTTAAACTGTAGGTCTAAGGTGGAGTGAAAAGCTTGACCTTCGTCAGAATGAACAATTCGGGCGGAAGCTAACCAAAGGTTTTATTTATATATATATATATATATATATATATATATATATATTCACGAAGTACGAATATCCTCGTACGCTTTATCACTTCTTGTTAATTTAAAAATGTGATTCTTAAGGCACGTAATTAACGCTTATCGTAAAGCCTAAAGTTTAAGGGCAAAATTAAATAAAAAAAGTCAATAGTCCACTTCTGTATCCACTCGAAGAGGATGCCAATGGGCATCGAAACTGTTGTGGAAATAAACTTGTCTGTTAGAGTGGGTTTTTATAATCATATTGTTACGTGACCTTTCCTGTTATGAAAGAGGTTAAGGCAACCCTAAACATTATTTTATTATTAGCGAGTTTCATACAGAAAAAGTTATGAGGCAAACCACAGATAGTCACAATTTTAATGGAACTGGTGCTGCTTTTATATTTTAAAGTAGTTATTAAAAAAAAAAAAATTTCAAGTGTTTTATAAAATAGAATAGTTTTCTCCTAGCGATCGTTATAAGCATATAAGCACTTCAGCATATTAATATTCGTATTCTTGGGATAAAACAATAAAATGTTCATTGAGTACTGGGGGTGGGGGGCCGTTATCCGAGTCCCCACATTACGAGGACAATTTATTGTAGAATTCACGTAAAAATTCCCCGCACTTACGAGAAGACCTTCGGGAAAATTGACGACTTCTCGATTATTTTAAGAATGATCATCCTCTCTAACGATGGTGCTGCCAAGGTTGAACGTGAAATAAGAGTTTTTTAGCGTGTTATCATCAATTTTACGAGAAAAAAGTACGTGCTGAAAAAACAAACCACTCAATTCATTCTTGTGCACGCAAACCGGCCACAGAGGAAATCTGAACCTCAGCCAGGTCCTTCTGGTTTAAGGCACTAATTTGGGGAGGAGATGAGAATGGCATTAGACGATCCACTACTCGTCCTGTCCTTTCATCATCATCCTTAATCTCTGCTCTCCCACATCACCCTCATTTCATCCAAAAAAGCCCAACGCCTCTACTTTTGAAGATAAATAATAAAACCACTGTGGGTTTGAAACAGCTTATTTTAAAAATATTTTTTTTTTTTTTTTTTTTTTTTTACTGTAATAAAATAATCTTTTTGAGTATTATTTATTATCTTATGGTCCCATCAAACACTATTTCATTATATCTTATGGGTAGAAATTCCCCGCTATTAGCCTCGGATAACGGGGACCCCCTGTACAAGCTTTCGAACCCACTTGATAAAGACCTTAGAATAGGCCGAAAACTTGCGTTTCTAATAAATCCATTTCTTATTGTAGTTTTTTGCCCTCGATTCAACTTCTAATTGAGAATATTCATTTAACATGGGAATTCGGTGTCCGGACAACTGCCCCCTGGACAACCGCCCCCCGGACAATTGCCCCCGTAGGACAATCGCCCCCCGGATTATTGCCCCCCATAAGTAAATAAAAATTAAATTTACGTTTAAAAAATGGCAAGCTAAAACAATATTTAACAACATTATTGCCAATTCTTGCTTAATTTTGCTTGTAGCCTGAAAAAAAATTATATTTAAAAAGTTAGCAATATTTAACAAAAAATTTTCCAATTATTGCTTACTTATTTATAATAAAATTATGAAGTTTAGCTACTTAATTTTATTTAAACAGTTGGCAAGACTTATTGTATTTCATATATACACTATGGATTAATTAATTATATTTAAACAGTTGGCAAGACTTATTGAAAGGTCGTTTTGAAAGTCATAGTTGGTGGTTAGGTTAGGTTTGTTTTTTATAAATATTAATAAATTTAATTCCTATTTAATTAATCCGGGGGGCGATTGTCCTACGGGGGCAGTTGTCCGGGGGGCGGTTGTCCGGGGAGCAGTTGTCCTAGCACCGGGAATTCATGTTACAGACAATTCTTAGTCTTTAAATTTAAAGAAAACAGAATTACGATATACCACAAACCTTTTGAATGAAGTAAAATATATTATTTTATTTTGAAATAAAATATAAAAATCTTATTTTTTATTAATTCAAATCTAAATATAATCATTTAAGTAAACGCATTTAAGATGTATTTACAAAATATTTACAGTATAAAAACATTTTTTCCAGTTAAACTAGCTTTAAGTTCTCTAATTGAGTCCCGTATTTCCTTTATTAGTAACAATGAACTTTTGTCAAGCTCCGAAGAATCGACGTTGGGTTCTACTTGACCAAAGGAAGGTTCTCGAAGAATGTTAGTAGTCTCAAAACTTGGCAGCTGGTTTTTCACGTCAACTGTTATTTCGTCCGTCGTTGATTTCTTCTTTATCCGCTTCTGCCTCATGCTGCAGAAATTTCGAACGAAGGGTGGAGAGGTGTTAGCCATCCCTTTCTTGCGCTCTTGGAGAGATGCATAAGCCCTGTTGCCTCTCCTGAAGGTGTCTCCTCCTTTATGGTCTACTTCGTCGTATCCCTTCTGAAGCCCATCGAAGAAGGCGCAGGCTGCCTTCACTCTCCTTGTAGCACCAACTGTTTCCTTCTTGGGAACGTTTCTAAAGTTTGTCTTGGAGACGCCGTCAGACATTCCTGAAACGAGTCTTGAAAAGTACTCCTTTAGTTCTTTTACTGATCGGGAGGGAAAAGGAGGCGAAGATTCTTCGTCAGAAGAGGAGACCTAAAATTGTAAATAATTGCAATTAATTACTCGTTTCTTAAATATAATTATTGTACAACTGAAAAGAAAATAATTTGAAGTAATTTTTTTAAGTACTTTACGATTTAGATTAGATTTGTATGGAGGCAAATGTGCATCTTTTTTTGCATTATGGCAAAAATTTCACGTCAGACAAACCGAGTATAATTAATCGTTAAATCAATGAGTAAGTTCAATAAAAAACTCTTCGGATCACCTGAAGATCCGTCACCCCATCCTTTTTTAGTTAGCTTTATAAGGCTAACGAAAATATCACCACCTAACCTAACCAATCGTCAAGGGCGTACAGTTGACCTAACGAGTGGTTAGGTTAGGTCGTGATATTTTCGTTAGTTAGCCTTATAAAGTTTGCTAAAAAAGGATGGGGTGACGGATCTTCAGGTGATCCACCTCTTCAATAGAACATTGCTGGTTGCAATCCTTTTTTATTTTTGTCTTTTTGTTTGTTTTTCTAAAGTCAACATTTCCTTAAAAGTTCTACAAGGTTACTAACGTATTTATTGTATTGACTTTTGTGGTATAAGTTAACTGAATCTTCCTATAATATTAAGTAAATACGCGGTGCATGAAACCATTATTCAAAAGTAGTACTAAAAATAGTTTGAAAATTCATTCTAAGTTCTTTTGTTTCACGATGTTCCATGCCGAACATACATCAGCCGAGGCTCCCCGACCGAATGGTAAAAAATATTTTTAAAAATACAATGATGAAAACATCTTTTGTAATGTTAATTATCATTAGAAAATCAAAATGTCACATCAATCACTACTGTCATATCATTTTAACAAGTAAAATATTCTCTTAAGTTCTCTTAAACTTCAAATTTGACAAATTATAATTTGATTAGTAAAACCCAGTCCACCCCAATGGAGAAATCCTGAATTAGACACCATTTAAACCTGAAAACATTTTGAACATCTGTATCACATCTCCCTTCAAACAACGTCTTTCAAAATTAAACACCCAGTTCTTTTAATCTTTCACTGTACTGTATTCTTAAGCTAGGGATAAGTCTGGTTGTCTCACGCTACACATCTTCAAACAAATCTAGATAGATAGCTAGATAGAATAACCTTTATTAATAATAATAAAATAAATGTTTTCAATTTACAATGAATGACATGAATAATTGTGAAGTTCGACTATTTATTTTATTTAATTTGGCCCTTAAGCTTTAGGCTTTACTGGGCTCTATATTTTGTCTATGGTGAGGGGACCAAACTTGAATGCAGTATTCTAAGTGAGGCTTGACAAAGGAATATACAATCTACATACGACTTCCTTACTGTTGTAACTAACGTTCCTCTTGATAATACCTAGTATTTTATTTGCCTTATTCCTAGCCTCGAAACACTGCTTGGAAAGCTTTAGATCACTAATAACTATAATTCCAAGATCATTTTCCTTTCAAGAAAAAAACTAGATGCTTTCATGAAAGAAATAGAGCGTAAAGAGTAAATAATGATAATAAAAACCAACTCTAATAGACAGAGTTTATTTACACAACAGTTTCGATGCCCACTAGCATCCTCTTCGGGTGGATACAGAAAAACGTTTTTCTGTATCCACCCGAAGAGGATGCCAGTGGGCATCGAAACTGTTGTGGAAATGAACTCTGTCTATTAGAGTGGGTTTTTATCATCATATTTTGACCTTCACGTAGAAAAGAAGTTTTTTGCAGTGTAAATAATGTAGGCCTACATTTTAGCTCAAGAAAGTAGGTTACTACAGTAGTTTTGCAAATAGTTTATGGATAATTAGCAGACTTGAAATTGATATTTTGCATAATTTGATGTTAAAATATAGCTTTGGATCATTCATATGACTTGATAACCTTGATAGATCCGAGTGGCTTCATGTTTTCCAAATGTAACCACTTTTCCTTTATATCAACTAAGTTTTCATTATTTCTGCCAGAATGGAGGACTGCACACTTTAACACTGAATTCCATTTGCCATTTACTAGCCCAGACAACTGATCTATCAGAATCTTTTACATTATATTTAGAAAATATGAAGCCACTTGGGCTTATCGAGGTTATTCTAGTCATAAATAATCTAAAGCTATATTTTACAATCAAAGGATCACTTTAACATATTGCTTCCCAAAGCATTCGGGAAGCAATATGTTAAAGTGATCCCTCCTGGGAAGCAATATGTTAAAGAGAGGTTCCTGGGAAGCAATATGTAAAGTGATCCAGTGATTATATAAAAATATTTACACTATAGGCGTGCGGTTTACAACATATTTACAAATTCAATTACATTAAAACAAAAAATTTAAAGGACAAATAAAACGCAATTCATTCTATGGGATATAATGCCCGGTTAGGTTAATTGAATGCCCGGTTAGGTCAGCTGTATGCCCTTGACAATTGGTTAGGTTAAGTTGTGATATTTTCGTTAAAACTAACGAAAATATCACAACTTAACCTAACCATTTGTCAAGGGCATACAGTTGACCTAACTGGGCATTCAATTAACCTAACCGGGCATTATATCTCATAGAATGAATTGTTTGTTTTATTTGTCCTTTAAATTTTTTGTTTTAATGTAATTGAACTAATATTTGTCATGATTCTCCTTTTTATAGCGCCCCTTTTTTATCGTACTCCTTATCCTAAATATTGGGGTAATGGCGTTTTTTACTTTTGTGTGTGGGGGAATATATATGTTAACGTATGGCCACATACGCAGTGTCCTTCTTTTTGGAAATTTGGAAATGGCCACCCAAAGGACAGAGTGCTCAAAAGGCGGGCTGTCCGCCTAAAGCCGGACGTCTGGCCACCCTATGTACAACGGTCGCGAGCGATAGCGAGCTACCGCTTGTCTTTACTATTTTCCTTAGAGCAGTTTGAAGCGAGTTAATTAAATTTTGATCGAAAGTTTTTTCATAATTTCCGTGTGTACCAACTTTTTCTTGGGTTTATAAGCTTTATACATGTAACGAGTAAGGAAAAATCCGTTACATTGATAAAAAATTTGCAAAGCGTTACGTTACATTGATACATTTGAAAATCTTTCAGGCGTTACCGTTACTTTTGTAACGTTCGTTACATAACGTCGTTGCATGTAACGCGTTACTGCCCATCTCTGTATATATACGCTTCACCCATCATACTGTGAGGTAGCAACAGGAAACAAGCTTCCTGTTCCTGTGCGTGAGCTAAAAGGTATAAAAAACTTGCACTACCCTAAGAGATGATCCACATTTAAATGATATTATAATGCATACATAGGCCCTAGTTTTCACTGGTGTGGTAGTAATAGTTGCATTCCCGCATTCCCAGCCTTCTTTAGTTAGCTTTATAAGGTTAACTAACGAAAATATCACGACCTAACCTAACCAATCGTCAAGGGCGTACAGTTGACCTAACGATTGGTTAGGTTAGGTCGTGATATTTTCGTTAGTTAGCCTTATAAGGCTAACTAAAGAAGGCTGGGGGCCCTGATCTTCAGGTGATCCAAATATTTTACATTCACAAAAAATGGCAAAGCATAATAAGTTAAGTTGTCCATAAATTTACATTTTCTCGACTAGCTAATCTCTAAATATTATAAACTATTGTAATGTAACTGTAATTGGTTGTGTAACGTCTATTTTTGGGAAGCAATATGTTAAAATGATCCGAAGTATTGGGACTAGTATGTTTCATGGACCGCTCTCGATTTTCCTACAAAATTGCAAACAAGGGCAGTCGATGACCCTGATTTTGTTTCTGCAATCGGTTTTCTTGAGAAATGATAAAGAAAAATGTTATTGGATATTGAATAAATTTATTTACTGAAACGACGCAATACACTCCAACATCTTTTGGAATAAGTCCGAGCTGGTGTGGCGCTTACGCCATACAAATTCACAAAGGTACGAGTCAAGTTGGTCGCGATCTGTTCCGCATCGCAGTTTGTTCGATTGTTTCAACGAATTCCACAAGCTTTCCACCTGCTGAGTGTGAGCTCCGGTAGATGGGTCGATAAAGTTCATGCTGAATTAGTGCGATATCTTGCAAAAAACAATAGTATAAGAAACTCGATTAGGTCAGGTTAGGTTAGGTTTCTCAAGAAAACCGATTGCAGAAACAAAATCAGGGTCATCGACTGCCCTTGTTTGCAATTTTGTAGGAAAATCGAGAGCAGTCCATGAAACTTACTAGGTCCGAAGTATTTTGCGTAACAAATACACATTAATACGTTGTTTTACACTTTTTGTAAGTTACGAAACTTTTTAAAAAGCAACTGAGATTCAATAAACTCTAAATGTAAACTATGATTCCAAAATCCGGACCGTTCTTTATATCTAGAAAGTTACATTATTATGTGATTTTGCGTGCTGAGTTCAAAAAAGTTTTTTTTTTTTTTTTTGAGAAATTAAAAATAAAAAGTCGCAGCAATTTTTATTTATAATATTAGGTCGATATACGTAAATAATGGTAATATAAATTGCTGTAACTTTTTTATTTTTAATTTCTCCAAAAAAATAACTTTTTTGAACTCAGCACGCAAAACCACATAATAACGTAACTTTTTAGTTATAAAGAATGGTCCGAATTTTGGAAAAGATCCTATGATGATACTGAACACTGTGAAAGGTTTGTACTCACATTACTGGCAGTATCCTGATTCATCGAAAAGTTGGCAACGTAGGTCTCCATGGTGGGTTGTGTAAACTGAGTTCGCACCAGCTAAACGTCCGCCACAAAAGTCTATACTGTACTAAAATGAGGTGAAGATCTCCCGTCCTCCTTTTATACCCACATTTTGACCTGACCACTGACCGTTTCCCCAAAAGGAGTCTACCATAGTCAACCAAGATTAGTCAAGTGATGAAAATTTAGTACAAAACTTTCGATATTTTCTAACACCATCGTCAGTATTATAAAGAAATTTATTTAATTTGTAGCAATGAGGCTAGAAATGAGCTTTTAATAACTAATACAAATTGCGGGCAAAGATTTAACATTCCTCGAAAGATTAAAAATTTTCATCGGTTTTTAGGATGACTGATAAAAAGATCAAAGATTTTACCCGTGATTCCAAATAAGGTAAATACCATTTATCATGCCCAACTGAGGTTTGTTATCACTGCGTAATCCTTATTAGAAGACAAGACGGTGATTATTTAATTACAGTTTAAAAAAATCGAAGGTGGTTTTTTATTTTGGCAACTGAAATTTGATGTTAAAAACTCTTGAATTTTCTTTAGTAGCAAAATATTTCAACATTTTATTTCAGTTCAATTGAATTCTTTTGCCGAAATTGAGCCATTGCAGAAAATTATTCACTAAATATCAGAATATGAATTTCTTGAAGAGGAAAAATTTCTTAAAGTATGTATTTCTAATTAAAACAAAACTAACGTTTATAATATAGGGGAATTTGTATACACACACACACACACACACAGTGGTGTATTAACCCATTAGTGTCCAGTGTCACTTTAATGATTTTGTTCTGGCTAACGCCAGACGATTTTATTCAGTTTCGGGAAAGACCTCTGGGCAATAATGGGTTAAGGGGGTCCAGGGGGAACCAAGCCCCAGGGCCCAGCTGTTTTAGGGGCCGATGTTTATAATGATATCAATGATAAATTTGGAATGCTCAACAATATCTGTCAACTAACTTCAGAGGAAGCGTCAAAAACAGTAAAAAATATGGCTAGTCCATTACCCAAATGATTTTGAGGACAGCTTCCCATTTGAGTTTCAGCATTTTGTACTGTTTGTCAAACAAAACGCTTTAGCTGACACTCGCCCATTAGGAGTACTACGGGAAATTCACAAATTGAGGGCTGTTTTCCCAAATGCTTTCATTGCTTATCGCATTTATTTGCGTTTGATGATGTCAAATGCAACTGCGGAGCGTTCTTTTTCTCATTTGAGCATGATTAAAAATGTTAAACGTCAAATGCTAACCCAAAAGAAATTGCAAAGTCTGTCATTGTTATGCAGAGAGAAAACGATATTTGCAAGAATTTAAATATGGAGCTTGTGATTGGAAAATTTAGTGATATGAAGTCGCGCAAAAAACTTTTGTAGACTGGTGGTGGATGATTTTGTGATCAACTTTTGTAGATTAGTAGTGGACTGGTAGTCGTGTAATTGGTTTGGTGTAATTGTAGCAGCTTGGTGTGTATATATATGTAAAACTTGCCTTATTTGATTTGGAAATAAATGATTTTATTTAGAAATGGTTTTATTAATTTACGACTCGAAGATTTGTCTTTTGAGGGGCCCAACAATATTTTGGTCCCAGGGCCCAAAAATTCTCAATACGCCATTGTATATATATATATATATATATATTATATATATATAAATAAATGTCTGTGTATATATATATATATATATATATATACATATATACAGGCCCTCTCAGAGGTCCAGAGAGGCCCGGGCCACTTCCAACTTTTGAGGCCCGTAGCTAAACCCAATTATTACTTTCACTCCAAAACATTATATTCAAACCTGAAAGTTTCTAAATTTGAGGCCCCCCTTAAGCTTGAGGCCCAGGCCAAATGGCCCTCCTAGCCCCCCCCCCCCTCTGATAGGCCCTGTATATATACAATAATCAATTATTAATTAATAATGATGCAACCACGTTTCTGGCACAATCTATGACTTAACTCTGTGAAATAAGCATAATTGGATTTTGAACCGGTTCCAGGATTTCATGGTACATCGTTAAGAGCGCACGCACGCACGCACGCACGCACACACACACACACACACACAGTTGGCAAAATAGACACCTTCGTTTTACCCCAAAAAATTTTATTTGATAATAAAAATGAATAAATAATAAATTTATTGGATAAAAGAAGTGAAAAGGGAAAAAGGAAGACGATTTTAAATATAATTTTATTCAATTAATTATTTGCAGAGATTGGAAATCGGATCGGATCGGATTCGAATCCATAATCGGAATTAATCGATATTTTTTGAGAAATCTGAATCGAAAAAAAATTCGAATCGAAAAACGGGCGCGGATCTGAATCGAAATTTTGATCCGAATCGAAAAGAAACGATGAATCCGAATTCGAATTCAAATCGATAAAAAATATGGATCCGGATTTTAAAAATTTGGTTATAACTTATAAGGCTTATTAACGTTTCCGGTTTCACCACAGGTAAAGACTGACCTTTCCGAGAATCTGTTTGCTCGGACAAAAATCATACTAATCCTATACTCCATCCATTAAGGTGCTAATCCTAATCCTTAAATTTTGGTATTGTCCGAGAGTGACAATTTCACACGCTCCTCAAAGAAATAACCTTTTGCCTTCGAACATTGAAAATATCTTAGTTGTCAGGGCTAATTTTAATTTGTAAATTTGTATCTATACAGTCACACAGTGGATATATTTCTTAAAGTATTATTATCATATTTTAATTTTTATGTATGCTATAATTAATATTTCTTGTATATATGAGCCTTAATTGTTTAATAAATTAGCTTATATGAATGATTTTTTTTTTGCACCTTATTAAGAGTAAATCTAAAGTTATTACTTAGATCGTTAATAGACTGAGAATTATCTGTATTATTTATTAAAAATGAAACTTATTAATAATAGCCACCCCTTGACTAAAACAACGATGATAGGTATAATTTCATTAAATGAACTCATAAAAATCAAGAAAAATTAGGCCTGGATCCGAATCGGATTCGAATCGGATCGAAATCGAAAAAGAAATAATCCGAATCGGAAAAAAATTCGAATCGATAAAAACCGAAAAATTTGAATCCGAATTCGAATCTATATTTGTAATTGCGTGAAAATCGGATTCGAATTTGAATCGAAAAAGATTTCGATTTCCCATCCCTCAAATTTAATTGTTATTTAGTGACTTTTATAATTAAATAGGAAAGATTAGAAAAAACAAAGGTGTCTATTTACTTTTGTCAACTTTTGCGAGTATACATATACAGGGCCGTATCCAAGGGGGGGCGTTATTGGACGTCCGTAGCCCCCCCTCATACACCTGGTTATCCCAGAAAAAAATGTTATATAGATTATATTGATTTCTAAACTGTAAACCCTGTGAGCGGGTTGGGGCCTTTGATTATGTCATTATGACACTACAATAGCCTCATTATCATGAATTGGCATCCGTTTATCGCATCTCACTTTACATTTCATATATAGTCACAGAAAAAGCTCCTCCTCTCCTCAGCTTAATACAGAATGAGTCGTAGTCGGGAGTCAGTCATCCAACACGTTGACCATGGTCATTCGTCTTGGGTGGCGTCTCGCGAACATGGTGATAATGGTCTCCACATCAATGGTGATGTCACGGTGGCTGCGCATTAGAGCTAGGGTTGCCAGACGTCCGCATTTGATCAAAAAATCCCGCGTCCCGCTTCGTATTCAAAATGTCCCGCAAAAAATATTTTAAGCAAATTTTTTTCGGGATGAATTGATTTAGAATTTTCTAGAATTATGTAGGATCCTGTAGAATTCTGTAATACTGAACGTTGTAGAACATCCTGGAAATTACATAACGCTTATAAAATGTGTTTGGCCACGAGTTGGCAGTTTTTCGGCTGTACTTATACAGTATTGTAAGCTTTGAAGTAGTTTGAATCCTGCGATTGCTTGACCATACAACATGAGATACTATAATTCAAATAAAACCTGTATGTCTACTTTTTATAAGAAATCGTTCAGGTGTAAATTGCTGCATTTGCGTGAAAGTTTTTTGCATGAAAGAGGAATGTATACACACACACACACACACACACACACACACACACACTTGATTTTATTTATAAGATTTAGAATATTTTTTGAATTAATTATTTACAATCATATTTTTTACTTATTATTATTATTATTATAATAATAATAATAATAATAATAATAATATTATTTACAATTTTTCCCTTAGCAAAATGGCTAATTTTGTTTGTTGTAACATCGTTTCAATTTTAAAAAATTTGGGGTACTTACGTATTATCGGGACTACCAAAACTGTTTATTATGTTTTTCGCTCTCGTCATTTTCGTTTAAAGTTAAACTAACGAAAATATCACAACTTAACCTAACCAATCGTCAAGGGCGTACAGTTGACCTAACAGGTTAATATTGGTCTTCTAAGACTGCCTGGAGCACTTGAGCAATAGGATTTAAAATTCAGTTACTGAATAATCATTCCCGCGTTAAGGCTAAAGCAAGTACGCAAGACTTTGTAATGCAGATACCTAAAGAAAAAGTAAAATATAGTTATTAAATACACACGATATTTATTGCTTTACTAATAATCCAATTTATTTGTACAATATAAAAAAGTATATTAATTTAGGCCTATTCGACATAGTCATACTGTAGTGGCACATTACGTTTTGCAGTTTGGAAAAATGGCATAAAATAGCACATGATTGCCATAATTTGAGCACCACTGATTTACAGGGTAGCAAAACAACATTGTTGTTGCTGATTAAAAAATGGTCTTATTATTTTCCTATCACGTATAGTTTGAGAAATTTTTGTTTTTTTTTGTTTTGGAAAAAATATTCAATTTTTGGTGCTACTATAGTATGCGGTCTACCTACGACTCGCCAGTCTACCTTTTAATTATAGCTTCTTATATTGTTTACTAATTGCTTGTTTACATCCCACTGTTAATCGCCCTTGACGATTGGTTAGGTTAAGTCATGATATTTTAGTTAGTTTTAACGAAAATATTATGACTAAACCTAACCAATCGTAGGTAGACCGCATACTATAGTAGCACCCAATTTTTGTAGTAAAAGCTGTTCATTTATTTTATTATCTCGCAACTCTGACCACATTTTACATTTGGCACACTGCATTGCAAGTGATTATCGCTTGGGGTTGGCGCAATAGTGTAGGCTTAGTCATTAGGGTGGCCATTTCCAAATTTCCAAAAAGGAGGACACTGCGTATGTAGCCGTACGATAACATATATATATATATATATAATATATATATATATATATATATATATATAATATATAAAATCATATAACATTATATATATATATATATATATCTGAAAGATATGAATATTCATTTTTATTCCTTGGGCAGACTGACTGTCCGACTCGTAGTCATGAAATTGAAAACAAATGCGGCTTATCAGCAGTGTTGCCAACTACATACAGTATAATAAAAATATGTTAACGGTTATTATGGCCTTCAGTACCCGCTATTTTAAGTGTACCTGAGGTAATTTATATAATTCTTTTTAGCCAGACCCCAAAAAGGAGGACAAATTAACGTCCGGCTCAAGGTGGCTCCAGATGGAGGATAGAGTGCTCAAAAGGCGGAGTGTCCGGCCTAAAGCCGGACGTCTGGCCACTCTACTAGTCATGCAACAGTGTTTCATGCAGTACCATCCTATAAACGTGCATATACAATAATTGTATAATATTTTTTAAGATTTCATGGAAACTATGCGTGATACGGCAAAATGAATAACATTTTCCGGAATCAGCAGCGTCGACCTCATATAGACCAGTTTTGTTTGTTGCTGAGACAGAATAAAAGTAAAAAATTGTTGTTCAGTATAATTATAAACAACTCTTTTGGTAAATACTTAGACCAGTAATTAAAAAAAAATCTTTAACTTGATCGTTTGTTTATAAGGGGATGTAACACAGTTTTTGTGGAGTTACTTTGAAGAGACGTATCGTTCCCTTTTTTAATATAATTTTAGGGTGTAACCTTCAATATTCTCTCTTTAAAGCCCCCTCCCTCTATATTATATTTTTAACGTGATAAAAGTTTTGAAAAGAAAAAAAAACACGATTTTTAATGAAGTTAAAAAATAGATGCTAATTGTTGAATAGGCTGTTGGGGATTCTCACGTTTGCTATACAAAGTTTATGTCAGTTTAGGTCAGGTCAAGTAAGGGTTAGGAAAGGAAAAAGTGTTTATAAATTAACGTAATAAACACGCTCTTCCTCTCATTTTATCTGAAACTTATTAGGAAGGGTAAAAATAGATAAAATTCCATTGTGTTTATAAGCGCTTTCATCAAAACAGGTAGAAAAGGGTTTTAATCCATCAAATTTTTAGAAAAAAACGTTACCCACGAAAGATATATATTTTTTTTTTATTAATACAACACAAAATAATAAGATGTAAACAAATTCGACTTTATTTTTTAAGACCAAACATATATTTTCTCGACCAAGAATTTATGAACGATAACCAAACCTAAATAAGCTTCCCCTAACCTAACTTAATCTTACCTTAAAAACTTGTTGACAAAATGTAACGTTAACAAAATGTCGCTAGCCCGGATTTGTATACCGTCAGAGGAAATACTGTATAGTAGGGTATGTATCTCTAAGAAAGTGTCTAGAATTTGTGTGGATCTCTACATGTGATTTTAATTATGGGGATAACGGCTCAATTTAAGTTTTTTAATTTCTTAGATTAAAAACTCGCTTCAGATACTCGTATTTGCATTGTGAAACGAGTTTATAACTCGGCCGAATGAGTTTGACGAAAAACTTAAAAGTTTCGATAGATAAATGCCTCAAAATACAAAGTCAAAAATAATTGTTAACCCCCCCCCCCCCCAAACTCGGAAATAAATAAAAAATTAATGAATAAATAAAACAAAATTGAAGGTATTAAAGGTGTAAATGGAAGGGGTTCTCAGCGCTCAATTAGTACTATATCGTGGCCAGATCGCAACAACGCTTTCAGTTATAGATCAGCGAGGTTAAGCGACGTTAGGTCCCCTCGGTAATTGGATGGGTGATCGTCGTCCTCCGGGTTCAGATGATGTAGCGACCCTTCTTAGATGATCCGAATTCCACGTAAAGTTGTACGTTCCCTCCATCACACGACCTTTGCCGTTACGAAGTTGATAAATTCCATTCATTATTATTATTTTTATTATTATTACTAGTGTTCAGTTAGCATTGAACATTGAGGGTATTACTAAAAGTCAAATTTAGTTGGCAGTGACACAATCCAATGGATTGAGATATAATTAAGATCATTTTATGACTAGGGAAAAGAGGGAATCTCGTAAATAGCAGGGATTTTTTGTACAGTTATCGTATTACGAAGTAAAACATAACAGTATGTACGTGGTCTGGTTTGATTCTTATTTCGGACAGGAATAACCCAGAGGGGCCACGACAACCGAATTATCCTTACGGTTCTTATTTTTCTTACGTAAATGTATGTAATATTGAGGAAAATGGTTTAATCTTGAGTCTAAACTTGTTTGAATATCGTTGAAGATATTGAATCTGTAAATAAAATATTGCAAAATCTAATGCTTTATAGATATATAGAAATACTGTATAGCGATTATATATATACAGTATATGTATATAGGTATAATTCAGGGGAAAATATTTATATTTTTACTTTTCCTTTATAGATGAAAAGTGTTTGCGAAAAGTAAGAATGTTAGTGGTCCCCCCCCCCCCCCCCCGACACAAAAGGAGGCTAACAATCCCGGCTTAGAAGTAGTAGTAGTAACAGTAACGGATGTCAACGATAAAAACGCCGAAACATTATCACGACACGAGAGGAAAGAAAGACGACTTATCATTTTACGAAACCATAAAAAAAGATGTAGTGACCTACTTCTCTTCCTCTTGCAATGAAGCTAAAACAAAATGGATTATTTTTTGTTCTTTTTCATCCAATAATTTTGAACGGAGGTGAAAACAAAGCGACGATTCAACCTAAGTCTTACGTAAGAAAGAGGCAACCTGTACTTACCGTGTCAAGATAAAAATTGAGTAGGTGTTACTACTCTTCAGCCGCTCTTTTTAGAGTTTCCAATGTCCAGGAATTTTCTTTAAAGGACTTATCCTTTAGATAGTTCCCTAAGAAATAATCATAGGAATTCGAGACAAGTTACGAAGGAGGCCACGTACGACTACAGTCGTCAAAATGGGGAACCTGTTAGACAGGACTCTGGGGCCAAAAGTTTCGTCCAAATAGTCCAAAAAGAGATTTGTCGTACGAGGTGTCGCGCCGTCTTACTGAAACCAAACTCTGGCCATACGAATATGTTTGACCATAAGAAACGGAATGAATCGTTCTTGGAAGATGCGGTAGTAAACATTTTGGTCTACTGTCGCGTCAGTAAAGACTGGGCCAAAGATGGCACACTGGAGGTCGTAATAAGAGATTGTATTGCCCAGAATTGTCGCGTAATTTTGCAAAGGAAAGGAAAGTTTTGAGAATGTGACTTTAGAAAAACTAATTTTTCCACAATAATCGTGCCAAGTTTTATAAATATAAGTTAGTTCATGAATGCTTAATTATTTTTTCGAAAGTGTGACATCATTAAAAACTCACTCTGTAGTTTTGTTAATCTCTTTTAATTTGTTCCTCGGGTGAAGCATTTATAATTTTGGTCTCTAATAATATTTGTATATATTTTCTAAAGGAGAAAAGAATTGGGTATATTTCGAGTATATATTTTCTATCGACACTATAATAATTATATTAGTTAATATTCTGTTAACCGTATATGGACAACTATTACAAATTTAGGGTCAATCCCAGAATAGGCACCTGATGTACCTCAATCCCAGATGAAGCACCTGCGTTCAACCTCAATCCCAGAATAGGCACCTTGCAAGGAATTAAATAAAAAAAACCTGATGATTACAAAATTTATTGTTTATACAAAGTTTATTACAAATGTAATAAAGGCAAAGTTATAAAAGGTTTAAAGTGGTTTAATGAATAAAGAAAAATTTTAGATATTATAAATTCCTGCAATATGAACCCGAATGTTTCTGAATCCATCTGAAGCAAATCTATCTTGCCACATAAATTGGTATAGATATAGGTTAGGTTAGGTTAGGTTAGAGTTGATTTTTTCAAATATTGATAAAAACAATGAAATTATATCTCTAAAAACTGTTTATATTTTTTTCTCCTCAATCCCAGATTAAGCACCTGTGTTTTGCCTCAATCCCAGATTAAGCACCTGTGTTTTGCCTCAATCCCAGATTAAGCACCTGTGTTTTGCCTCAATCCCAGATTAAGCACCTGTGTTTTGCCTCAATCCCAGATTAAGCACCTGTGTTTTGCCTCAATCCCAGATTAAGCACCTAAAAATGATTTCAGGTGCCTATTCTGGGATTGATCCCAAATTTCTAACCTTTCATATACTCGCATTTATAACTTAACCCTGCAGAAAAATCTGTCCATGTAGGATTAACACTATAATAATGAGGAAACATCCGTTGATGTACCCGCGCAAATTATGCCCGTGCGTGTCGGTTACGCTAATATGATATGTATATTTAACTACTCCCCTATACTTATCCTAACCTCTCTACTCCTTATTAGGCTTATTATCTCTTTCCTAACATACTATCCTTTACTTTTTAAGATTTTAAATTTTTTTATAGAAATTGATACATTTTAACTTTCATTGTCCCTACGTACGTTTATGTAATTTAATTTACCAAATTTTCACATATTCAACCCGTTATGATATAGACTCGGCAAATGCATTGAGTAAAGCTAGGTCTATTCTCAACTAACCTTCTCTAACTTACCGTAGCGTAATAAATTATGAAGTTATTCGACCTACTTTAACAAATCTTCGTACGATTTATATAATTTTTGTAAACAGGAAATAATTGGCAGTGTTTTGTGTTTCTGCGCTAATCGAGTTACTTTACTTCATTTTTGTCATCGCAATTTTCAGAATTTCTTCCACTATCTCAATTTTGTTCACTCTTATTATTCAATTAATATAAACAAATTCAGGAAGTTCTTATTTGAAAATGAATTATTTATTATTTATTATAAATTCCATAAATTCCCCGTCGTGGCCAATGTCACGACACCGCTTCGCGTCGATCAGCGAAGTTAAAAAAAAAAAAAAAAAAAAATTGCGAATGTAAATTTGTTTAAAACCAAGTTGAAATCCCGATTAATAATGGGATACTAACAAAAAACTTGGATTAATGTCCACTAATAATGTTTAATATTGTCCATTAATATTGTTTAATATTGAAATACAGGTTTTAACTATTAATAATACTTATTTACTTATTTATTTATTTATTATTATTAATTTATAACAGCTAGCTGCTTATTTTTAATAAGAGCCCAGTAAAGCCTAAAGCTTAAGGGCCAAATTAAAAAAAAAATAAATAAATAAAAAATAAATAGTCGAGCTTCACAATTATTTATGTCATTGTAAAAATTGTAAATTGTAAAAAGACTACTGTATTTATTTTATTATTAATAAAGGTTATTCAAATCAAATCAACCGATATTGGGTCCGGGACGTAGTTGGATGGGTGGACTGTCCTCCGAGTTCTGATTATGTAGCGACCCATGATTCGGATTCTACGTACGAGTAAAGCGGTAGGTCTTCTCCTCCCCCATATGACTGTGTTTACGAGGAAGTTAAACAACTATTTATAAGTTCTCTTTTGCTATGAAAGTAATGAAGGTTTTAGACATATTTCTCTATTATATACGTTTATAATTATACAGTTGAGGATTTTTATATGAAGTCTGAGAAACTTCCTCTATATTAGAATTTAAGTTACTTTTACGTTTATGTCAATACTTGCGTGAAATTCATGTATACATTCAGCTGCGCGTGCATTTGGGACATTCAGTTTTTCAGTCGCAACAAACGTATATATGAGGCTCTCCTGGGAAGAAGTGGAAGTGGCTAAGTTAAAGTTGTGCCAAATTTGAAAGTGGAATAACCTTTGAAGATATTTTGACGAAAATTCCAAAGTTATTCTACTTTCAAATTTGGCACGACTTTAACTGCGTTTACTGGCGATTTTTACTTTTGTCGCTTAGCCATTTCTTCCAAGGAAGGCCTCATATATACGAGTAGTAATTAGACATCACCGATATTTCGTGTAAATATACACATTTTTGCGCACATCGCTTCACCTTACCGAATCTCACCAACCTAAACCTCGCTTATAATTTCTAAATTTACTTTTACACATTAGCGTGTATGTGTCAAACGAGCTAGCTATATCTTTCCATGTTCTTTCTCTATTCTGAGAGGGTTGGCTTCATTTTGAGCTCTTAAGCTTAAATTACGTAAGATAATTCAAAAGGAAATGCCTTCAACCTTATACACACTACCAGGTCTTTTTTATTCTGGAAACAAAGGTTCTGGAACTCCACTAGAAATTTCCCACAACCCTTGCCAGTAGTTACCCGATCCTACCCTGTGACCACCCCCCAATCCCCCCCTAAAAAAACTGCCTTCCTTTTAATAAAGGTACCGGAACACCCACCGTTTCGGCGCGTTCCGACAGACCCCCCCCCCCCCCCCAATGCTTAGTACCTTTATTAGGGGTTCACAAACTTTTTTGGCACTACTACAATTGGGTACCCCAACCATGTTAGTTTTAACGGAAATATCACAACTTAACCTAACCAATTGTTGACCTAACCGGGCATTCAATTAGGTTAATTGAATACCCGGTTAGGTTAACTGTATGTCCTTGACAAATGGTTAGGTTAAGTTGTGATATTTTCGTTAAAACTAACGGTTGGGGTACCCAACTGCAATAGTGGCACTTTTTTTTCTGTACTCCCTACAACCCACAAAACGGCGAATAATATTAAGTTTCGGGGATGCCAGATTTAGATGATCCGCCCATTTCATCCATGGACCAGTCAGGGCGAGTATTACGTCCGGGTTGGTTACACTAGCTTAGGTAGTCGTTTTAGGTTGATTAGTTATTTCGGCACTTATTCCTTTTCCCCTCGCAATTTCTTTTTTCCCGGTTAGGTCAACTGTACGCCCTTGACAGTTGGTTAGGTTAAGTCATGATATTTTCGTTAAAATATTCCACTTATTCCTTTTCCCGCCACATAATATCATGACTTAACCTAACCAATTGTCAAGGACGTACAGTTGACCTAACGGGAAAAAAGAAATTGCGAGGAGAAAAGGAATAAGTGCCGTTATTTCCCACGGGACCAACTTTCGGCCAATCAGGTGTCCCCGAAACTTAATATTTAACGAGAAAATTTATCGTAACACCACACTCAGATTATATACGGTAATTACAAATATATGGTAATTATGCAGTAAAATACATGACCCAAAATTCTAGTCAAATCTATACTTTTCTAGTGTAATTTAAAGTGTATTTTGTTCAAATCTGACCTTCATTTCTTGTGAAAAATTGCCAAACCTAACCTAACCTAAATTAAGTTTGCACAAGAAATGGAGGTCAGACTTGAACAAAACACTAAATTACACTACAAAAGTATAGACTAGAATCTTGGATCATGTATTTTACTCCATATTAACTCAGATGAACTATAATTCTTATATCGCCAAGCTACGTACTGTAATTTTTTTTTTTTAAATTATGGTTCACCGAGATTAATTAATATTTTCGTACCGCGAAGCAGCAGCAGCAGCAGCAGCATCAGCAGCATCAGCAGCATCAGCATCAGCTTACGTACCACCAACAGTACACAAGCAACAGTTTGGGAACCACCGACCTACATGTTTTATTGCAAATTTTTTGTGCGAAAATAGGCTGGAAACATCTGGAAAACTATTACGGACTGCGAGGCCGCCCGCAACCTGACAGGCCATTATAAGCACTACCAAAGTACAAAATATATAACTACTTAATTATGATTAATATCTCTCACGAACTTGCTATTTTCGCCACGTACATTTCACAGGGTATCCTAATCACTACTACGTAATTCAGATATTGAAAACAACGGTAAATATGATAACATTTTATTCATGCTTCACTCAAATTCAATATATTGCATCACATATACAAATTGGTTGTAGTTATAATAAAGCACTAAGTAATGATTTGAACTAATAATTATTATAAATAAATAATTATTATAAAGCACACCATTTATTTAAACAATCCATTCATTATCATAGTTTATTCAAAATGTTCAACTATCTCATCCAACAGGAACATGATTCGTCAGGTGCCTGCGGCATCAAGCTAACTCTCTTTCCCTTTCTCGCTGAGTTTAATTTACACTCTGTTCATGATTTTTGTAATACCTATTTTTCTGGGAGCCCACTTGGCCCTCGAATATCAACTATAGGCACGTGCCTATGTGCCTATGCCTGTGGGCGTCCTTGGACTGTACCTAGGTTTTACCTCCAGTGATCATCACGCGAGCTTAAACAGAAAGGCAATGTTAAGTAACCTAATTCACCCAGATCCCCTAGGATTACCACCCGCTAAAACCATTCCCTGATACCCAGCACCAAAATGATACTGTATTTCTATATATGCGCTACTAGTCGTAAAAATTTGTTTAAAATTAAACTCTTTATATTTCAGTAGACGCAGTAAACTAAAATCTACAGAATTAATGTTATAAAAATTTGATAGTCACTTAAAAATTATGAATCACAACGAAAAACGTCCGAATCCTTCCATTTCAAAGCACATAACTAATTTTGGCTAGTCCCAGAGAAAAAAAGAAGTTATAAAGCCCGAACCCTCCGTTCCGGCTCGGTCGAGTGATCGCAGGTTGGTTTATTTGTTTTACGTCCTTTGTCCAACTACTGTAAGGTCACTGAGACGGTAGGTCCCGATCCTCAAATCATTTACAAAGTCCGAGCCCAGCTTATGTCACGGCTCGTGCATTGCTCTAATTTCTGGATAACTAGTTAACCTTTGGGCAAATTTTGCCCGTTTATAAGAAGCTTAAAAATATAAAGAAATTCTGTGTCTATTTCGAAAAGTGGTCGCTATTTCATGAAAATCCAATTCTCGGACAAAAGGCGTTCGGGTTAGCAGTACAACCGCACGCCGGACGAAAACCATCAATTAGGTTTTCCAAATCTCCGGTTTTTGTTGTCAATCTCCGGTTCTATTTTCACTGTAGAACCGGAGACGAAACCGCCAGCTCTCAACTTACATATATATATATACACAAACTCAGAATGGTTCCCTGAGAACATTATATGTTAAACACAGACCGTGCATGGAACAAGGAACTCTTCTGGGAAAATTAAATCCACTATAGTCCGAATAAGTAATGGTAAATGACAAATACCATAGTTTTTTTCCTTTTTCATGATTTTAGCCCGACGTGGGCAACGGGTCTCTCGCAAAGAGATCCCATAAATATAGCTTCCCTCACCAGCTATCTGCAAAGCAGACAGGATCCAGCTTTGGGACGTGGATCTAGGGTTTAAAGCAAGCCTAGATCCCTACACTCAGAACCTCTATATAAGTAAAAGACTCGTTGCATTCACGTCGTGTTGAATAAATCAAAGAAAAAGGGGGTAACTATTGTATTTTTAGCCAAAAAAACCAAAACTTAAACCTCAACCGGGACATTGAGCGTCCACTTTTCAAGGCACGAAACACGTCCGTTTAGTATACACAAACTCAGAATGGTTCCCTGAGAACATTATATGTTAAACACAGACCGTGCATGGAACAAGGAACTCTTCTGGGAAAATTAAATCCACTATAGTCCGAATAAGTAATGGTAAATGACAAATACCATAGTTTTTTTCCTTTTTCATGATTTTAGCCCGACGTGGGCAACGGGTCTCTCGCAAAGAGATCCCATAAATATAGCTTCCCTCACCAGCTATCTGCAAAGCAGACAGGATCCAGCTTTGGGACGTGGATCTAGGGTTTAAAGCAAGCCTAGATCCCTACACTCAGAACCTCTATATAAGTAAAAGACTCGTTGCATTCACGTCGTGTTGAATAAATCAAAGAAAAAGGGGGTAACTATTGTATTTTTAGCCAAAAAAACCAAAACTTAAACCTCAACTGGTGAGGGAAGCTATATTTATGGGATCTCTTTGCGAGAGACCCGTTGCCCACGTCGGGCTAAAATCATGAAAAAGGAAAAAAACTATGGTATTTGTCATTTACCATTACTTATTCGGACTATAGTGGATTTAATTTTCCCAGAAGAGTTCCTTGTTCCATGCACGGTCTGTGTTTAACATATATATATATATATATATATATACACACACACACACACACACACTAGCTTCTGGTTTAGTTCGGCGGTTTGGTAGTCCAGCACTTTTCAACTGCGACATAGCTCCCAATAATCCAATAGTTCCCTCTGATGCCCCGGCACCTCGTAATAAACCACTAAATTATATCCATTCGTACTTTACTTATTGTAAAGGTTATCTTTCAATAAGAAATTATATATTTTTCTCTTTAGAGGAAATAAATTAATGTTTATTTTGAAATAATTTTTTACAGAAACTTTTCAAATTTATTTTGAATTTTTAATGTCATGTTCTGTACTTCTATGTTCTGAAACAGATGAGTAACAGCACCAGTGTTGCCTCTTGCAAATTATTAACCTAACAGGGTGTACCAGTGATGCATACCAGGTTGTACGGGGCACTCGGTAGTCCTGAAAATTTACTGGTCCGGTATGCCTCCGGAACCAATCGTCTCAGTCTAGAGAGAGGCTTCAGGCTAGTGCAATTAAAAGTTTTGTTTTTAATTCGATTTTATATATCATTTGGTGAGTAGGTCATTCGGAAACTAAAATTGGAGCCAATGAGTGTCTGCAAATAATACAGGGTGTTCATGAAAGATCTGAACGATTTCAATCTTTATTAATATGATAACTCAATAACGTACAAAGAAACAAATTTGTCCATGTTACTCCGTACAGCTAAAAGTTTTACATACATGTTTAATAAACTTCAACATGTGCGCCATTGGTCGCCTGTACAACATCCAATCGATATTCAATTTCTCGCCATGTGCGTTCAAGCATGCCAGCATCGATCATCGCTATTGCATCCCTGATCCTGATTCGTAGTTCATGGATGTTGACAACCTTGGTCTTGTACACAACATCTCTAACAAATCCCCAGAGGAAGAAGTCCAATGGCGTAATGTCCGGTAATCGTGGAGCCAAGGGATAGGTCCATCACGGCCAATCCAGCGACCCTGAAAATTTTCAGTGAGGGTCTCACGCACAACCACAATGTGGAGGTGCTCCATCTTGCTGATAAATAATGTCCGGCTGCAATTCTTTTAGCTGTGGAAACACAAATTGCTCCAGCATGTCAAGATAGGAGATTAATGTCACAGTGCCCTCAGCGAAAAAGAATGGCCCAATCAGTCGGTCATGCATGAGACCGCATCAGACGTTAATTTTAGTGCTGTCGCGTTCCACTTCCAGCACCTCACGGGGATTTTCTGAACCCCAAATTCTAACATTATGCCGGTTTACCATCCCTGAAACACAAAATGTGGCCTCATCTGAGAACATGATTTGTTTGAGGAACCCATTGTCAGTGTCCATTCGGCCCAGCATATCCTCCGCAAATGACTTCCGTTTAGATCTGTCATTTGGTTTCAGTGCCTGCACAAGCTGCACCTTGTAGACATACAGCCGAAGTCTTTTGTGTAAAACTTTGTGTACAGTTGTGGGTGGAACCTTTAGCTCTCTTGACGCTCTCCTGATTGATTTTTGCGGGCTGCGCGCAAAAGACTCTTGTATCCTCTCGATCACTTCATTAGTGATGCTTAGACGACCATACCCTTTCTTGTGTAGGACACTTCTGGTTTCTTTAAACTTTTTTGTACTAGTCTCGGATACTGTTCTTTGATGGAGGATCCTTTCCGTATGTTGTACGGAAATTCCGTTGAGTTTGGGTGATGGATTTGGGTTCAATAAACCATTGGACGTATTGTGCCTTCTCCTGTAGAGTTATCATAATTGGGATTCCATGCACTGACACCTGAAACAAGCAAAAAAAAATTTAGTTGCTCTATCGCTCACACATGCTTCATGCTTTATATCTTATTTAGTATGAAAAATACTAACGAATCAAGTCGTTCAGATCTTTTAAACACCCTGTATAATCAAATATAACAATTTAATTGCTACCGGTGTGGTGAACTCGGCGGTCGAACCTAAATCTCCGGTTTTTTTAAATGTAAAAGTTGGCAACCCTACCCTCAATTCCAAAACTGTCAGTATCAAATTTTGATTTCTTTGTAATTATGTGAAAATCTTCCACAGTTATTTAAAAACAAAACCAATTACATGTTCTTAACATGATGCATTCACAACTTACTTATTTCTAGTCGGTCCACGCTCGCATCATAACTTAAATAATTTAATGCAAACGGTTTTAAACAGAAAATATTAAGCCAGTGAGGCCTTATTAACTGTAAGCTCATGCGCTTCATAAATTTGGTATCACTAGCTTTGAACGTGAAGCTCAAAGTTTTTATGCCTCTGGTATTTTTGTAAATGTATCATTATGTATGGACTTACTTGCTTTTTCTCAATTTCGCCAAAGAGTATGAAATTTTGTACAAGCGTGGCCTGATTAGATATAGGGAGGCTTTCATACAATCAAATCATCTCGACTTCCCGTTTCTTTGTACCGGCAACCCCAGTCTATGAAAAAAAAATCAAGTGAACGTTGCCTTGAATTTGAACTAAAGTCACCTGCCAGTTGTATGACGATTCCCAACTAAAGAGGACGCGGAAAAATAGCGTCTTCGCAGTTTTAAACACTCATCGCGACGTCTTTTCGCAGCAGTCCTAATAATCACTTGTTACAGTACAACGTTTACGTACCCAACAGAATATTATCTTATCGATAATTTAGGGGCCGACCGATAGTAGTCCCAAAGTATCGGTACCGATAGTTAGAGCAAAGTATCGGCCGATACCGATACCGATATCTGTCCACAAGATCAAAATAGGATTCAAAGAATGTAATTCGACACATGTACTGTAATTCAAAACATATATTTGAAGAAATGGAATTCACAAAATAAAAGTCATGTAATGGAAACAATATGTAATTCAAAAATTGTAACTCAATATAATAGTTCACTCAATAATCAAAATTGAGGAACTTCCGATTTTTGGAGAGGATGATTTGTTCCTCAGCGTTGATTGGGGTGATGTTTGCTCGTTTCGCATTGATGAAAAGCTATTGAGAAAAGCCGTTCAGAGTCAACTGATCCAGAGGGGCAAATGACGCCACGATGGTTACGGGCTCGCTTTATATAGAGCGGTAATGAGTCATGGAAATTTCTAGAAACGTCGGGATAAATGGCGACACACGCGTAACTTCTCGAGCAGCCGGGAAGTTTCTATTTGGAAAATGCCCGGTTTTATTTATTCTTAGAAACAAAAAACTATCGGATCGGTAGCTACTAACCATCGGTATCGGTACCGATATATCGGCCCGATATCGATATAACCACCGGTCGATGCCTACTTATCGTAGCAGTGTTATTGTTTGTTCAGTAGCTCTACGAAGCTATTAGACGCGATTGTATTCCTCTAAACACCATAATCAGCTGATAAGGTTATCAGAATCACCTACCATTATATTACTACGAATATAAATGTCGATGCTGCAATTTGCAACCATTAAACTAAAATAAGAAAAGGTAAAGTTAAAAGTAATTCTCTCTCGAAAATTTATTTTGGGTATCACAAATCATACATCCTCTACCAATAAAAAAAATACTTGAAAAAGTGGAAAAAAAAAATTTTAAAAATGAAAAAGTGAAAATTTGTTTTTTTAAAATGTAAAAAAAAAATAAAGTTTCGTATTGTCGAGAAAATACGTGAAAAAGTGAAAAATAAAATAAAAAAGTGCATATATGCAATTGCAATGTTGATCAATTGCTGCAAGGTGCCAGTCCCCTTCCCCCCTGGGTGATAATGGGGGAAGGGTGGGGGTAAATGGGGGAGAGGGTGGGGGTAATGGAGGAGGGGGTTGGGCCCCCCAAGTTGCATAAAGGGGGGAGAGGGAGAATGACCTCCCCCCAAAAGGGTAACCCAGGCACCGAAGCGCGAGCGCGAGCAGTGCCCACAGGGCAGTAAGCCGAAGGCTCCGCTTGTACTCATATAAAAAATAAACTTATATATCGTCATCCTGTTTACAATGCTAAGGATCTATGTTAGCGGCAGTAAGCGAAATAAAACATTAAAATAATCCCTAGGCAATAAGCTGAAAGCTAAGAATGCGTATAGCATTAGTTACGATGATCACTCGCTGTTTAGGGTATGTTATGTTAGGTTATATTTATTATTATTATGCATATATAAATAAGCATTATACTTATGATTATTTATACGCATTCTTAGCTTTCAGCTTATTGCCTAGGAATTAAGCTTAATGCCGGATTTCGCTTATTGCCACTAACATAAGTACAAATAATCGTAAAAATCAGCACGAAAGCTACCCTCTTGGAATGAACGGATGATGTAAGTTAACTTCCAGTAAATGGAAAACAGAAATCAACTCTCATCGAATTGCGTATAAGAAAGATTACATTTGACTAAAGAGAAAGATTTAATCTTATTATGGAGGGTGTTTTAAAATTAGCCAGTAAACTTTATATGATCGCAATATCTTAACAAAAATTATGTGATATTTAACAATTTCCCGCCAGATCAGCGCCGTTAAGCGACGTTGGGTATGCTTAATTGTTGGACGGGTGACCATCCTCTTCATTTAGGAGATACAGCGTTCGGATCCTGCGAAAAGTTGTAAGTCCCTTACGTCACGCAAGGTTGGATCTAGGCATTTCAGTAAGGGGGTCCAAATAAAAAGGGCACCCCCTAAAATGAAAAGGGCACAGTACTAAAAATTCTTTCTTAAAATAGACCACCAATGAGCGAGTATAAAATAAATTGTATTGGTGTATTAGATCAGCCTCATTCAAATAGGATACAAAATAAAAATCTAATTTGGGTACAACAGTTATCACGGAAAAATTTTCAAGCAATTACAAATGTGTTGCCAATTAAAAGAATTATCAGAATAAAATGAAGATAAAAATAGTGATATGGTCGCACGGACGGACTCGCACCAGTACTGAGGGCACCTATGAAACCAATACAACTACAAATTAGGAAGTACGATGATACGGATAAAGACTCAAAGTAGAATTTGAATAAAGGAAAATAACCATGATCTATTTACAAAAGCAAAATTTGTTTTCAGAGGCATACACATCATTCAAATAAGGCACTCGCACTTGAAAAAAGGCAGGGCTGTGGAGTCGGAAGCAATTTTGGTGGTGCTGGAGTCGGAGTCGGAGTCGGTAAAAATGTACCGACTCCGACTCCGACCTCAATATAAATTTTAATAAAATATGTTTTTGTGTGTGATATCACTGGCAGCTATGGTGGTTAAACCACTTAAATAATAAACACAATGTTTTCCATTTCAGACACTAATGCCATTAATTCATTTTTCTTTTCAGATAATATTTTTTATTTGTAATGCTTATTTAATTTCGAGTTCTTTCTAAATTTCACAAGTTTTTAACTTTCAAGTCTAAAACCCCTTTCACAATGGCAAAGACACTTCCAACAAAGTCTGCAGTTTTTTAATATTTTACAATAACCACAGATGGGAAACATTTCGTGTGTCAGTGTATGATAGAAGATGATGATGATGATGAAAAATTTTGTGAAGCAAAAATCAGTGGTTTTACTGGCTCTGATAAAAATGCACCAACCAGAGCATCAAATTTGAAAAGACATTTGTTAGCGTTTCCATCCCAAAATTTTAGAAGTTGTCATTGAGAAAGATAGTAATAAAAACCTTCCAACTACTTCAAAGTTAACAAAAGATCAGAAATCTACTGAACGACAAGCACCACTTACAAGATTCTTTACTACAGACAAAGTTACCGTAACAATGACCACAGATGATGATGCTTCACGTGGTGGAGATGAAATGCCTCTTGTGTAATTATCATCATAGCAGATTTAGAATTAATATACCTTCGGAGTCGGAGTCGGATAGACAAAAAATTGAGGAGTCGGAGTCGGAGTCGGAGTCGGTTTTTTTATGTGCCGACTCCACAGCCCTGAAAAAAGGGCACTCGCAAGAAGTTGGGGGGGAGGTCCAGACGTCGCCCCCCCCCCAACTAGATCCATTCTTGTCACATGACCTTTGTCATTATGAAGGTTATTATTATAATCAAATTATCAAATATTATCACATTGGCAGCTGTGGTAATTAGTTTTGTAGAAGTTAAAATTATAGTATCGCACTTAACTTACATGACACTCGTGACAGTATATGGTAAGCCATTTAAAAGTGCATAATATCACTTAATATTAACTGATTGTTAATACTGAAGTGTGTGTATGTATATATATGCGCCTCGGTGGTGTAGTGGTTAGCGTCGCTGACTACGAATCCATCGCCCCCGGGTTCGAGACCCGACGGCAGCCAGTGCGCAGTAAAACCCAGGTGGCCTAGTGGTTAAGAAGCTGGGCTGCTGATGGGGCGTGGTTCGGATTCCACGTTAAACTGTAGGTCTAAGGTGGAGTGAAAAGCTTGACCTTCGTCAGAATGAACAATTCGGGCGGAAGCTAACCAAAGGTTTTATTTATATTATTATATATATATATATATATATATATATATATATTCACGAAGTACGAATATCCTCGTACGCTTTATCACTTCTTGTTAATTTAAAAATGTGATTCTTAAGGCACGTAATTAACGCTTATCGTAAAGCCTAAAGTTTAAGGGCAAAATTAAATAAAAAAAGTCAATAGTCCATTTATGAATCGTATGTTGTAAGTTAAAATTACCGTAGTACCGTAATAACTGTTATACAGTATTTATGTTTATCAATAAAGACCTTTGACTTTTGAAATAGGTAAGAAAGACCCTTAAACGATTTAAGGTTGGATCGTAAAAGTATTTCCGAGAAGTTGATCCTTCGGTTTACCCCTCCACAGTTTTTACCTAGACAGTCTGAGGAGAATTAGGGGTTTGTCCGGAGTAGGATTGGACGCCTGACCCGGACGCCTTTATGTTCGAGAATTAGATTTTTGTGAAATAGTGACCACTTTCTGAAATAGAAACGCACAATTTCTCCCTATTTTTAGGGCTCTTATAAACTGGCAAACTTTTGGCCAAAGGTTAGTTAGTTATCGAGAAATTAGAGCATTGTACTCGTACGATCCGGGTTCGGACGTTATAAATAAATTTCATAATTATTTCTTTTTTAATATTTTATTTTATTTTATTTTATTTCATTTCATTTCATTTGTTCGGATCGAGCCAAGCCAAAATTAGTCACGTGATTTGAAGTGAAAGGGTTGGGGTGTGTGCTGCATAATTTTTGAGGGATCTCAAATTTTTATAGCCTTAACTCAGTAGATTTTAGTTTGCTGTAACCTTGGTTAATCTTAGTTTTGCTTCCGCCTGACTTGTTCATTCTGACGAAAATCAATCTTGTCACTCCACCTTAGACCTACAGTTTAACGTGGAAGCCGAACCACGCCCCGCCAGCAGCCCAGCGTCTTAATCACTAGGCTACCCAGGGTACCTATTTATCTGCCAACCAATTTCTTTTTATTTTATGGAAGGATGAACAGCTGGGTTTTGCTGCATGCCGCCTGCCGTCACTGGATGTACGGAGTGGCTTCGGTGAAAGGTGGTAACCCTAAACACGCATGACGCATGCATATATGCCCACCGCCACAGCCACCCTAATCGTTCATCATTTCTACGTTTCAAGAGACAAAAGGAAAGAAACCCAAGTGATGCAGATTGTCATGCAACTGTTTGTGCTATCATGAAAACAAAAAGTGGACAACGTTTTTAATTTATAACCTTGTTTAATCTTGGTTTTGCTTCCGCCCGAATTGTTCATTCTGACGAAGGTCAAGCTCGTCACTCCACCTTAGTTCCTTAGTTATATTTTTGAAATTTCAAATATTTTTCATGATTTTTATCTTTTTGTGGGGGTGAGATCATCGTCGAACGCACCCACCGCCCACTCATGAAGCCAGTCCTCTTTTTTTTCATGTCTGTCTGTGTATCCATCTATCGACCTCTTCGTTCATTCGTCTACCCGTTTTGTTTTATATCTAGACTAGATATCGACCTGACTTTTTCTGTTTAGCTCCATGACTATTCTATTGTTTTATTGTCTGACTGTCTGTGTGTTTTTCTGTCTATCGGTTAGGGACGGACGTGTTTTCTTCCTTTGATCAACATCGTCACGCTCTTTCTTATCTACCACCATTCAGGTGGTTCAGGTGTTAATGAAGATATTAGCTGTCGGGCAGAACCTATGCTTAATACGTTAGAAGTATTAACAGTTTATAAATATGTATGAATTAATATGTACAGTTACGGAAAAAAGTTCGCATAGAAACTAAATTTAAAAAAAATCATAAAAATTAGTAATGGGCAATGACAAGGTTTTGTTTTTGACATTTTATTACTGTCACCAAAAAAGAATCAAACATCCAAACAAGAATAGGATGTTACCAATTAGTAATATTTTATTTTTTTTAATAATTTTAGTTTGTAGTCAAACATTTTTCGAAATAAATTCAGAAGCACCTGAGATAAAACGTCCTTTGGAAAACAAGAGTAGAAGAGTCCGCGTGTAATATTCATGTACGAGAATGATGTGGATGTGGAGATGCATCGTACCGAAAAAAGATTTCGTGCTTTCACCAAATGTGAAACGTAGAAAATGCAAAAAACTTCACTTTTTTCTACGTGAAGGTCAAAATATGATAATAAAAACCCACTCTAATAGACAGAGTTTATTTCCACGACAGTTTCGATGCCCACTGGCATCCTCTTCGGGTGGATACAGAAGAGGATGCCAGTGGGCATCGAAACTGTTGTGAAAATACACTCTGTCTATTAGAGTAGTGAAACGTAAAATTCGAGGACATTTGACGTGACTAGAACCAGTATGTTATTTTCATTGTTCCGGCAGCATCCGTAACAACGGGTGTCTCCATTACACTCATTTGTCGACGAAGGATGCCCCTCCGCGGGTCTACTCTCTTTAGGGTATCTAGCCTTTGCAGGGGGGTAGACTCCGTGGGTTCCCCGCTTCCTTCGTTGTCACGCCCATCTCGTAATGATACGTCTTCCGTTTCGTCTGTTTCACCCTCCGCTGGCGATGATTCCCTGAAATAAATTAGTTCAATCTTTCAGCGCGAGCGAAAATAATGACAGTTGACAACCCACATCATTGAGCATTTAATAGGCCGCATCTATGGTAAAAACTTTCAAATTTTTTGTTTCTTGACCAAGATTCGATAGTTTCATAAACTCTATAAATACCATACTTGAAATGTGTTTTTAATTAACTTAAATTGTCAAGTTTTCTTAATATACAAACTTATTATTTCGAATACAATAATGAAAACAGTAGAATGTGCCTTTGTCCTAATTTTTATTTCAAGGTTGGAATTTTCAAAGAAATGTTGAATTAAATCGAAATAATCTTTACTTGATTTGATAAACAATTTGTTTTCATTACTCGCAAAGTTATACAATACAAAAAAAAGAAGAAGAAGAAGAAGAAGATCCACCATGGGTTAGTCCTCTAAAGTCTGAAGCAAATGTTAGAAATAAGAAATTTTGCTTAGAAACTGCGCGGGCATTGGGCAACCATAGTACAACTGTCCCCGCGAATCGTTGCTTGCGTACTTTCAAAGCCTTTTCCAACTAGATTTCAACGCGATTTTCTTTTATTTATAATGAGAAATTTTAAATATGTTATTGTCGTCAAACACAACCTCGTTAGGGGGAATTGGGGAACCATTTAAAATGCCGATCTAGAGCTGCCCAAATTCAAACGCATAAGGAACATTTGGACTTTAGACTTCTCAGATACTAAGTACTGTATAAGGGTTCAGTTTTGTGAGCTGAATTCAGAGTTTTCAAAGAGGAAAGTGGTCTTCATTATTAATGAACTGGTTCAATAAGATATCTTTTATCCTACAACATTTCGCACTTATTTATTTTATCTATTTACTTACGAGTTAAGCTATTTCATTATAATATAATAATTATTATTATTATATATAAATGGAAGTTACAAGTGACATTTCTGAAGTTTAATCTGACCTAAACAAAATTTAGGCTACAAGGATGGATTCGAAATTATTATTATTATTATTATTATTATTATTATTATTATTGATGCGTTAGAAATAAGAGTGAGTGTAGAAACATTGACAGAGGCTATAATTATACAGAGTAGGTAACCATTGTATCATACAAGCTATAAATCGGATATCCGTTATTAACCGCACCGTAAGATTTGTTTTGTTCATTAACGGTTTCGTATTAAAAACTAAGGTTCCGACCCGACCCGAACCGCATTACCGATCACGAAATATGTCGAATCGTTTAAGGAAATATCTTTGTCCAGAATCGTTACGTCTTCGTTGAAGTCTGGACAAAGATATTCCTTTAAACGGTTCGACATATTTCGTGATCGGTAATGCGGTTCGGGTCGGGTCGGAACCTTAGTTTTTAATACGAAACGATTAATGAACAAAATAAAACTTACGGGGCGGTTAATAACGGATATCCGACTCGTAGCTTCTGTATAATACAACGGTTACCTCCTCCGCAGAATTCTTGCCCGTGTGACTGTTTCTACACTCACAAATTCTTATTAAAAAGAAAAAAGAAAAGAAAAAAATGGTATTGTGGTGAATGCGTGGGGTTTCATCACGCATGACAATGTTCAGCCTGTGCAGCTCGAAAAAAATAGGTATGTTTACACGTAAATATAATGACCATAATATTTACATGGTAATTATTAATGTATTTAGTTAACTTTCGGATTTACAGTTTAGATTACTTTAAATTTTACGATCGTGCAACACTGTCGAAGGCATTCCTCACAGTCATCTTGTTTAGTTGATTGGTAGCTCGACACATTTTAACACCTTTCCACTATTTATGTCATCCAACGAAGTAAAAAAAAAAGAAAAATGCAGACCAATGGCGAGCTCAAGAAATCCCGAACAGCGAGTTCACCACCGTTCCCCCCCCTCCCCCGACTATTTCTCAAATTGGGACTGGACAGTCCAAGGAGTGATTTCATTTTGGTACTTACGGAACGCACGAGCAGCAATCTTTCCAAGAAAACTCCTTCCCGAATTTCTCTCCTTCCTCGAGAGTGTTTGGAAGTTTTTGCTGGAGCGTTTCTGGGAGTCTAAAAGCCACGATTCCTCCAACTACGGACAGAATCCCCATAATTAGAAGGGGGAGAACGAGCATTTCCGAACCCTGGAATGTAATAAAACGGGTGAAGTTACGTTCAAAATTATCACGCTTCTCGTCGGCGTGAAAGTTTATATATTTTGCCTATAGTAATTCATTTGATCAGTCTACGTCTTGGCCACGTTCAAACATCGCCTCCCGTTACATCGACGAGGTTAAACGACGCTGGGTCTGTCCAGTAGTTGGATGGGTGGCCGCCCTCCGCGTTCAGATGATGTAGCGACCCTTTTTAGATCGTTCAGATCCCAAGCACTCCGTCACGTGACCTTTGTCGTTACGAAGGAGATTGAATAACTCTACATATTAATATACAGTATCTATATATGAGAGGAGGGGCGACAAGCTTGACCTTCGTGAAGTGAGGAATCATCGCACGGAACATTTGAAAGGTTGAAAGGTATATATATATATATATATATATGATGAATAAAACCACGAAGGAAAGGAAACACAGAGTGGTGCTCAAGCGCTTTCGTCTAATGACATCCTCAGGAACACTGAAGTAAATAAAGAGTTCAAGACTATACATAGGTTACAAAAAAAAAATATATATATATAGAAATAAAAATTGTGGGAGGAGCATACACATTTGTAAGGAAAACTACCAATTTTGCCCGAATTCAACACAAGATGAAATGGATTGTTTACAACCAATTTTATAGATAATGCCTAAATGATATATAGGTCACAAAAAAATAAAAAAATAAAAAAATAAAAATAAAAATAAGTTGAAAAATAAAAATTGTAAGAGGAGCATACAAATTTATAAGGGAAAATTACCAAAGGTTTAGCACTCTGCCCTTCTTGTCTAAATCCGTTCTGAACGAATTCAAAACAACGGGATCGAGTTGAAAAAGACCTTTGCTCATGTAAAGTTATTTGTAAGTTGAATAATAGCAAACTCAAGAATATTTCTATTAACAATGTTGCTAGAGTGAAACAAAACTGAAGCATTATTCCAATCAATACAATGGGATAACTCTGACAAATGGACAAAAAGGGCACTGGACGACTGTCCCGTTCTAACGGAATATTGATGCTGTTTTACACGCGTGTGCAAATCCTTTCCCGTCTGACCAATGTAAAAGGAATCACATTGTTTACAACCAATTTTGTAGATAATGCCTGAATTATTGGTAGGGCTATTTTTTACTATGATATTTTTCACAATATTGTTATATGAAAATACTACATTAATATCCAAAAGTTTAAGTACATTAGCAATACCTAAAAAGCCTGGGGAAAATGGAAGTACTAAAATATTCTTTGACAAAGTGCGAGTGTTATTATTCACACCGTCACACGATAGAAGGTTCGTTTTGCCTTGTTAAGACAAGATTCCATAAACGCAGGTAGGTAGCACAGATCACTTCCAATACCGTTGATTTTTTCCAATTTTCCAATTTTCCAAACACTGTGTTTCCTTTCCTTCGTGGTTTTATTCATCATAAATATTTTTCACGTGTTACTTTTGTGAAAAAATTTTCATTTGTGAACTTAACTTAGAATTATTTGGTGCAATTTTCATAAGTTAAACGATATATATATATATATATATATATATATATATATATATTATATATATATATATATATATATATATACAGGGTGTCCCATAAGTCCGGCGTCATAGGAGAAATTCATATTTTTCTATTTCTACAAACCATAATTCATATTTTTCTCTTTCTACAGGCCATAATGTCTGTGAGCAAGGAAGAACGAATCCAGATAATTCTACTCATAGGAAATCGGAGTCAAAGACCGCATCCAGACCGCGAGCCAATAACATAGAGTTGTGTTAGCAGACTTGTTGCAAAGTCTCTTTGACTCCGATTTCCTATGAGTACAGGGTGTCCCAAAAGTCTCCATACATAGGGAAAATTAGCACTTTGTTGCAAAATGTCTCCCAAAAGTCTCAATAGATAGCTAATATTTTGGGTTTTTTCAGATACTCTTTAAGAATGCCTTTGTCAAAAGAAGAACGTATTGCAATCATTCTCATGGCTGGATCGGGAAGCTGTCGCAAGGTTGCAATGAACTTCAACAGGAAACATGGCAAGCACATCACACACGACACTGTTGTCAAACTTACACCAAATGTGTTAACACGAGTTCACCATGAGTGGAAGAGACGCATCCGTGTGTGTTTACAAAGAAATGGCAATCATGTAGAGAATGTTTTGTAAATAAAGTTACATTTTGCTAAAAAGTGCTAATTTTCCCTATGTATGGAGACTTTTGGGACACCCTGTAGAATTATCTGGATTCGTTCTTCCTTGCTCACAGACATCATGGCCTGTAGAAAGAGAAAAATATGAATTATGGTTTGTAGAAATAGAAAAATATGAATTTCTCCTATGATGCCGGACTTATGGGACACCCTGTATATATATGTATATATATATATATATATATATATATATATATATATATATATATATATATATATATATATATATATATATATACCGTCTGCCAAAAAAAGGGTTCACTAAAACAGCCATGAAATCAACATTTATTAACCAATCGTAATGAAACTCATAGAGAGCAAAACTATGTAAACAGTATATATGTACACCAATTTTCAGATTATTATATTCAAAATTAATGATTTAATGAGGATTGTTTATATTCAACAAATTTTGATCATCATTTCTCACCCTGATCTTGTAAACTCTCTGTGCCAAATTTTCCCAGCTTCCATAGTCAACAGGGTTCAAGTCAGGACTGTTAGATTGCCAGTTTTGGGGTTCAAGTAATTCTGGAACATTATTTTTTAAGTATTCCACAGTTGCTATTGCTGTATGGGACGTTGTTGTTGTTGGTTAGCCGATCAGCCCACCCTGATCGAGCAAGCCGGCAGCAAGCAGGTAACCAATCGCCCTCTCCGGAGTGGACCGGAGGTTCAGCGCACTAGTGTTGTGTTGTGTTCTGTGTTGTACCAGAGCGGTACAGTCTGTCATAATGATTTTCAGTATTTTTGTTTCTGTGTGCAGGTGCTCTATTGGTGTTGTGTGAGTACATCCTGTAATGATACGAAGTGCGTTGTTTTGTATTGTCTGTAAGGTGTTTATGTGTATGTTTGAGATAATGGGTGCCCAGCATGGGCTAGCATAGTCCATAACTGAGCGAATATATTGTTTGTATATGAGTGATGGTGTTTCCTGCTGGTGTCCAAAGTTTGTGCTCATTAGTACCCTAAGCGTGTTAAGTCTTGACGTACATTTGTTTTTAATGTCCTGAATATGATTTGCAAAAGATAATGATGTGTTGTATGTGACCCCAAGTATTTTGGTTCTGTGAGTGTGTGGAATGTTGATGTTGTTTAGTGTGAGCTGTGGAGTTATCTGGTGTTCTTTTGTGTTGCTTTTTAGCAAGGTGATGGTTGATTTTGTGGGCGCTACTTTGAGTCTATTGTGTGTGAGCCAGTCTTGTATACTGTTTATGTATGTTTGTAGGTTATTTGTAACGGTGTCGATGTTGTTGTGGGTGGATGTTAGAGTGATGTCATCTGCATATGATGATAAGGTAAGCTTGTTATCTATGGGTGTTGGAATGTCATGCATGTATAAGTTGAACAGTGTTGGTGAGAGAACAGAGCCTTGAGGGACACCATTCGGAAAAAGTTTGTTTTTGGATGACTTGCCATTAAATGTGTTTCTGTTACTTTGGAAGGTGTGCATAGTAAAGTAATGGATCTATAGGAAGCTGGTTCTGTTGGATTTTTGTTTGGTTTGAGTAGTGTAATAACTTTACCTTGTTTCCATATGTTAGGAATAATACATTGTTGGTATGAATATGTGCTGATGTTTGTGAGAGCTAGTATTCCCTGTGGGCCCAAGTGTTTAAGGTGTATATTAGATATGTTGTCTGGTCCAGTAGCCTTCGAATTCTTAATGTTTTTGATGATCTTGGTTGTCTGGTCTGTATTGAAGGGTATAATGGTCGTGTCGAGTCTGAAGGTTTTCTTGTGGCTGGCTGTTTGTCTGTCTGCGTGTTTCTGGTTGTTGTCTCTGTTTAAGTGACTTATATTTGCGTAGTGATTAACTAGAATGTTAGCGTGTTGTGTGAGGTGTGAATGCCGCTGTTAGAGTGGGTAATGCTGTTTATAGTCTTGTATAGCCTGGATGTATCTGTGGAGTGGTTTAGTGTTGTTATGAATTCCCTAAATGTTTCTGTTTGTTTTTTCTTTAAGTTTGTTGTTTATTTTTATGTTGAGCTGTTGTATTTGCTGTTTTATGGCTTCTGTGTGTGGTGTTTGTGTATTATGTTTGAGGTTGTTACGTTGCCTTATGAGGTGGGCTATCTCTCTAGTGTAATTTGGGTTGTATTTCCTAATGTTGCCCTTGGGTATGTATTTGTTTGCATTATTGATGGTCTGATTGAATGTCTTTAGTGTTGTATTGATGTTTATGATGGGTGTGCTATTTAATGTGGTGAATTGTTCCTCAGTCTGTATTTTGAACTGTTCCCAATCAGCTTTATTGTAATTTCTGTAAGTGCGTCTAAGGCTGTTGGGGCAGAGTGTAGAACGTGTTGTAATGATGATGGGCAGGTGGTCTGATGACAGTTGTTTTTCTGTTCTCCAGTGTGTATGTGTTGCTAGTGAGGGGGAACAGGACGTTATGTCTGGGGAGGAGTTTGAATATCCTGCTTGATGTGGTATTTGTGTATGTTCTTCTGTGTTGTTAAGAATGAAGAGGCTGTTTAGTTGTGTGGTTATGTTGGCGCCTCTGGTGTTGTTTTGGGTATGCAGGTACCAACTAGTGTCTTTACCGTTGAAGTCTCCTCCTAAGATGACATTAATGAGAGAGGCCAGATTGTGTAACTGTGGATTGTAATTGGCTGGCACCTGAGGTGAACTATCTGGTGGGATGTAAATGTTGACGAGTGTGGTGTTGTGTTTTGCGCGTGTTTTAATGTTAACTACCTGTATTTCTATCGTGTTATCTGCTTGAATTGTGTTTGTAATGTTTGGGGTCACCCCCATGACCCCCAGTACGATCTTGACGGATCGCCGTGAAGTCAGGGATGGTGGGTGTTTTGTGTGTGTGTTTTAGTTTTGTTTCTTGTATAAGTGCTATGTAAATGTTTTGTTTGTGTACGAATTCCCTAAGCTGCATGATTTTATTTTTTTAAGTATTCCACAGTTGCTGTTGCTGTATGGGACGTTGCTCCGTCTTGCTGAAAAAAATAATAATCATCTTTGCCAGATTTTGCATTTTGGGAAGCATGTTTCGCAGCAGAGTATTTCGATAGTACTCGGAATTGACTTTTATACCAGGCTCAATAAAATGAGTGGATGTTTTTCCTAACTTTGATATGCCAACTGACACCATGACACTAGCTGAGAAATGACTTCTGGTTGAAAAACGTCTGCTATCAGTTATTTCATTCCTACATTGGACGTGCGAGTAAACTCTGTCATTTTGACTGTTCCGAGGTGGCTCCACAGTGAATCTCTTTTCATCAGTTAAAAAGGCATTTGAAAGTTTATCACATATTACTCGCCGTAAGATTTGTTTTGATCTTTGTACTCGTTTCTGCTCTTTAGTTTGCGTAATCTTTCGCCCGTGCACTCTTTTGAAAGGTTTTAGTTGAAGATCTTGTTTAATTATGCGTCGTCTCACGCTAGTTTCTGATAATTGTAACTATTTTGATACGCGAGCTGGCATCATATGGGTTCCTGGCTCGTTTTCCTGACTTAATATACGTTCTTCGACGTCGTCAATATTGTCTCGTACGCGAACAGTTTTTGGTCGCCCACTTCCCTCCCTTCTTTTGATATCCCCAGTCTCGTCAATTTTCTTTAGAAGCTTTCCCAAACCACCAAGAGTCCATCCTTTGTTGGGAAATTCGGAGAGTAGTTCGTTCGTCCATATCCATTTTCTAGTCTATAATGCTTAATTATAATCTTATCTTCCTCTGAAAATGGCATATTCATTATATTTTATAACCCTGCAAAAAAAAATCGTATATTAGAATTTACAGAAGTGAAAACGGAAATAAAAGATTCTTGATTAGTTTGTCGAGCATCAGTTGTAGTATTATTAGAGAAATATCTAATAAATCGTTATTTTTTATAACTTCGAACTGAAATTTGGTTTATATATCTTTTACGTGTATACTCTATAAGTTTCATACTAATTGTTTGAAAAATGTTGATTCCATGAATGTTTTTAGAGTGAACCCTTTTTTTTGGCAGACGGTATATATATATATATATATATATATATATATATATATATATATATATATATATATACACTAAAATCACAAAATAACACGTGACCTTATTAATAAGCAAACAACCACAGGGAAAAGGAAACACAAAGTCCGAGCGCTTTCGTGATATATTCACATTATTTTCTGTTCCTCCTTGATAATGTGAATATATCACGAAAGCGCTCGGACTTTGTGTTTCCTTTTCCCTGTGGTTGTTTGCTTATATATATATATATATATATATATATATATATATATATATATATATATATATATATATATATATATATATATATATAATAATAATAATAATAATAATAATAACAAACTCTGATACTGAGTTTATTTCTCTGAGGCTTAGTGCTACCTTGTGTCTTTGCGTTTGTACTTTCTTTAAATGACCCATGACAGGTTGTTGAGAAAGTAATTTGTCTAATAAAATTCCGTCATGTTCTTCGTACCATTCCTCTCTTTACATACCTGTATTATTATTATTATTATTATTATTATTATTATTTTTATTATTATTATTTAGACTCTCTGAATAGGTCCTATACTCTCTAAGGACTGGAATTAATCGTCTATATCTACATTCTACACTAGGAATTTTATCAGCTGACCGTTCATGCCTTTCTTCAGATAAAGAAAAAGAAAAGCATTGTTTCAGTGTTCCATATGAGCCTTTGACCAGAAATAGATCAAAACACGTTATACCTCAATTTAGATTGTTTTCATCTAAAAAATTACCCATTTTCATTGGATTGAAACTATGGAATGATTTAAATGTTGATATAAAAAATATTGTGAATGTAAATTCGTTTAAAACCAAGTTGAAATCTCGATTAATAATGGAATACTAATAAAAATCTAGGATTAAATGTACATTATTATTGTTTATTCATTTCTCGTGCGTAATCTAGGATTAAAGACACATTACTCGTCGTCATTGTTCAGTTCTTATCTCTCATATGTATAATATTGATTGCTTTGTATGGTATTCGTATAATATCTTCAATAATGACTTTGCATTTGTTATATCGATAATGATAATTTAAGATTAATACGTACCTTAATTATGTTATTAATAATACTTATTCATGGTTTATTTATTAATAACAACTATCTTTTTTATTTTTAATAACAGCCCAGTAAAACCTAAAGCGTAAGGGCCAAATTAAATAAAATAAATAGTTTAGCTTCACAATTATTTACGTCATTGTAAATTGTAAAACCAATGTATTTATTTTATTATTAATAAAGGTTATTCAATTCAATTCAATTAAAAAAAACGGATCACCTGAAGATCAGGGCCTCCAGCCTTTGTTAGTTATCCTTATAAGGCTAACTAACGAAAATATCACGACTTAACCTAACCACTCATCAAGGGCGTACAGTTGACCTAACGATTGGTTAGTTTAAGTCGTGATATTTTCGTTAGTTAGCTTTATAAGGCCAACTAACGAAGGCCGGGGGCCCTGATCTTCAGGTGATCCAAAAAACTTACCAAATAGTTAACGAATGGAATTGCAACCAACCCCAGACCCCCCATGTAAGCAGAAAAGCCGATACCGGTCCCTCTGACCTCTGTAGGGTACAATTCGGCTCCGAACGGGTAAATGATAAGAAAAGCCGCCGATTCAGCGAACTTGGAAATCAGGTACAACACCAGAGTCACATTCGATGCATCTGATATGCGAGCAAAATTTGAATATAGATTTTTATAATGCGGTTTATATTAGCAATAATAAGCACAGATGATGTTCACCAAAGTTTGTTCTTGAAAAATATTGTGTTAGACAAACAAAGTTGTGTTAGACAAACGTTTATGGTGATGGTGACGTTTCGGTTATGAAAACGGATTAGAGATTTTCTGATGTATTCAAGAGAATCTAGAAAAGATGGCGGCCAAATATTAATGGAATTTTGTGTTTGGTTTTACTCTCGTGTTTTTACTGTGCTTGAAATAATACGAAAACATATTCTATAGCGATTATACAAGAACCACTCGTGGATAATCCCCCCCAAAACCCCTTATTTCTACCTCACCTTCGGGCATGAGCACCGTGATGACCGCAAAAAAACCTCCGATTATCATGCCCACACCGAGAATCCACCTCCTGCCCCATCTATCCATCACGACCCAACACAAGAGGTAAGAGGGCACCTCTACAGCGCAGGACAGGAAAAAGGACATGAATTCGTTATTTCCGAGGGCGGGGCCGTAATAGCTGAGGCCGACGTAGACTGTTTCATTGGCGATCCTGCGGAGGAAGACCTTTGATCACGAGGTTCGTTCACTCGAGGTCCAAAACAGTTCGTCCGACAATTACCGGACCAATAAACACACATTTCATCGATGAGGAATTTCATCGACACTCTAATAACCCGACCCAACTTAACCTAACCTAACTTAATCTAACCTCAAAATTTGTTGATAGGCTGTATTATGAACGAAATGTCGTAAGACCTAATTTTTCGCCACATTTTGCTTACATCTTTTTCGACATAGTCCTACATACTGAAGTGACATTAAGTGGTTTAACATAATTTGATTATAAGAAAAATTAAATTAAATTTGCAGGCAGCAATAATTTCACTTGTATTAGAGTAATGGAATTGCCAATTTGAACCTGCATCACGTGATTTTTTTTTTTAATACGATGACCACTCAATATATTTCGCCCCACCTTTTTTATAAGTTTTTATTTTTTCACATAGTCTCCATCCTTTATTACGGCTTTCCTCCATTTCGAAACAAGGGCCTTTATTCCTTGCTGGTAAAGGTCCGCTGGGTTCCGCTGGAGCCACCTCTTAACTTCCTCAACAACCTCATCGTCACTCTGAAACTTTCTTCCACGAATAGCATCCTTCATTGGCCCAAACAAATGGAAGTCTGAAGGTGCCAGATCCGGGCTGTATGGAGGGTGGGGTAACACATTCAAACTCATTTTTGTGATGGCTTCTCTTGTTTGCAAACTGTTGTGTGGTCTTGCGTTATCCTGTAGGGTAGCAATATATGCCTCTGAGTTGATTGTTTGTCCTTTCTTCATAATGTCCACCAGAATCATCCCTTTCATATCCCAGAAGATGGTGGCCATAACCTTTCCTGCAGAGGTAGCCATTTTGAACTTTTTCTTGTGTGGGGAGTTTGCGTGATGCCACTCTATGGATTGGCGTTTTGTTTCTGGTTCAAAGTGGTGTACCCAAGTCTTATCCCCAGTCACAATTCGTGAAAGGAAGTCCTCCCCTTCTGTCTCGTATCGAACCAACGACTCAGAAGCAATTTCTTTTCTTTGGGCTTTGTGATCTTCAGTCAGTTTGCGAGGAACAAACCGTGAACACACTTTTGAGTATCCCAGTTGCTGAATTATCGTATTCACACTTCCTTCACTAATTCCTAGCTCCAGTGATAGCTCCTTGTATGTGACGCGCCGATTTGATCGAATAATGCTGTTAGCACGTTGCACAGTGTGAGATGTCACAGTCGATGCCGGGCGACCGCTGCGTGACTCATCATCGAGGCTGGCTCTCCCTCTCTCCAATGATCTCACACGTTTAGCCCAGCGTCCAACTGTGCTTCGATCTACAACAGCATCTCCGTAAACGTTTTGTAAAATATTTTGTGAATATTTCAAACTGTTCCCTTCTCTGCGGTTAAGAACTCGATAACAGCTCTCTGTTTACGACGCACATCACTGTCAGGCGCCATTTTCGAAACTGTTAACCGTCGGTTTTATACAAGGGCGTTTAAAAGCGGTTTTATACAAGGAGGGGAGGTTCAAACTGGAAAAATCCGGTTATGTGAAGCGCAGAAAGTTCAAACTTATGGCCCAAAAGACATTTCAGCCCCATGGCCTATTATTTAGCTCAGTAAAAAGGGTGGGGCAAAATATATTGAGTGCCCCTAGTATCTTGATTAAATACTACTTTTATGCGCGATAAATATTGATAAAAACTGTACAAATTGTTGGCGTTTGTAAACTTTGTGGAATTCAGGTTTGTTATTTCATCACCGCTGATTAGCGAGTTAGTTTATTTATAGAATAAACGGGTTCGACTGCATGGAAATAGAACTTTGGGCTACGTCGTGGCCGCGTTAAAATGTCGATTTCCGTTAAGTCAGCAAAGTTAAGCGACGTTGGGTGTGTCCAGTAGTTGGATGGGTGACCGCTCGCGTTCAGATGATGTAGAGACCTTTGGATAGTTCAAATCCCAGATAAAGCTTTAGGTACCCTGGTCACTGACCTTTGCCGTTACGAAGGAGATTAAATACAGGAAAATAGGAAGCAATACTGCAGCAACCATTCTAGAATCAGACAGTTACTACCAACAATATATGCCACAAACCACACTAAATACATTTTTCTTTGAACCAATTGTGCCAAACGAAACCTGAGCTACATTGAAAAACTTTAAAAATAAAAGCGCTGATATCAGTTCAATTCCAGTGAAAATATATAAATTAATATCAGATATAGCAAACCCACTCACGAGACTTATGAATGAGTCAATAGTACAAGGTGTATTCCCTGATTACCTGAAGATAGCCAGGGTTTGTCAAATACAGTATTCAAATGAGGCAGCTCTGATTTTCCATCCAATTACCGGGCAATCTCCGTCTTACCAACTTTGAGTAAAGTATTTGAAAGAATCGTATGCAATAGAATAATCAAATTCTTAGCTAAGTACGACATCCTAGCAAAAACACAATTTGGGTTTAGAGAAGGCCACACCACAGAAGACGCCATCAACATGCTATTAGAAAATATCGGAGGAAGTGTGGTTTACGTCCTCCTGTGGTGCCTAGTGTAGTTTACGTTCCCCTACATTATCGTAGTGTAATTTACGTTCACCTACATTATCCTAGTGTAGTTTGCGTTCCCCAACTTTGTCCGCGTATACCTAATCAAATAAAACGTTAAAACTAACGAAAATATTACGACTTAACCTAACCAATCGTCAATTTATATATATATATATATATATATATATATATATATATATATATACACACACACACAACCACACACAGGGTGTCCCATAAGTCTGGAACCATAGGACAAAATTATAAAAACGGCAATAAAAACCGTTTTTATTCACAGAACGTGTTCAATGTGTCCACCATTATTATTGATACACGAATGCAGACGAAATATCCAGTCAGGAGTGATGGTGTTACATGCGTCGATGATGCGCTCCCACAAATGTGTAACACTCTGATTTTCTCCGCGTAGACCAACGCCTTCAAGTGACCCCAGAGATAAAAATCCAACGGGGTGAGATCGGGGCTCCTTGCCGGCCACTCCACAGGCCCTCGACGTCCTATCCAATGACCAGGGAATTGTCGGTGCAGCCACTCTCTTACCCGGATGCTGTAATGGGCAGGAGCACCATCCTGCTGGAACCATGTTGGGAAATCCCCATCTGTGTTCAAGACACTAGGAAATGCTTTCTCGTTGAGCATACGCAAGTAGGCGTTTCTTGTGACAGGGTCATCAAAAAAGAAGGGGCCTATGATACGGTCTTTCCAAATGCCACACCATACCATCACACGAGCGACACCTTGTTCCTTTGAAGCAGTAAACCAGCGAGGGTTGTCTTGCGACCAGTAGCGGGTGTTCTGTCGGTTCACCTCACCATTTGCGTAAAAAACAGCTTCATCACTGGACAGAATGGTGGACGGGAAATTAGCATTTTGAGCACATTGTTTTGTAGCCCATTCACAAAATTCCATCCGTCGGTCTGGATCAGTGCTCTTCAACCTGGGCGGTACCGCCCACTAGGTACCGCCCAGCATCAGGCTCAAGGATCTCATTAATCTAAAGGTAATTGCAATTAATTTTATTGTTTTATGCAGGGTATATAACTTTTAGTTTGAGTTTTTGCATTTTTAATTTTGGTGGGCGATACGGAAATTGCCGCATAAAAAGGTTGAAGAGCACTGGTCTGGATCATCTTCGCTTAATTTCTGCAAGATTTGAAGTTTGTAAGGATGCCATTTGTGTGCTTGAAGAATGCGGTGGATGCTGCTTTTCGACACTCCTGTCTCAGCGGACAACCGCCGAAGAGACTTTTGGGGACTGTTTGTGAAATGAGCGAGGATGGTAGCAGCTGTGTCATCGTCGGTGGATGTCCTCGGAGGTCCACTGCGTGGTTTATCTCCTATGGATCCCGTTTCCCTGAACTTTGCTACAAGTTTGCTGACACAGCTGTGTGTTATCGGCGCGCGGTCCGGATCCAATCTGTTAAATTCCTCAGCGACCTCCCTCTGACTCCGATTTCCTACGAGCAGAATTACCTGGATGCGTTCTTCCTTACTCAAAGACATCAAGGGCACTTGCATAAACGGAAAAACATGAATGTATATATATATATATATATATATATATATATATATATATTATATATGTATATATATATATATATACACACACCTAGGTGGTGTAGTGGTTAGCGTCGCTGACTACGAATCCATCGGCCCCGGGTTCGAGACCCGACGGCAGCCGGCGCGCAGCAAAACCCAGCTGTTCATCCTTCCACACAATAAAGAAAGTGGTTGGTAGATAAATGGGTACCCTAGGTGGCCTAGTGGTTAAGACGCTGGGCTGCTGATGGGGCGTGGTTCGGATTCCACGTTAAACTGTAGGTCTAAGGTGGAGTGAAAAGCTTGACCTTCGTCAGAATGAACAATTCGGGCGGAAGTTAACCAAAGGTATACCAAAGGTGTGTATATATATATATATATATATATACTGACGAGTGTTTAGGTTAAGTCGTAATATTTTTGTTAGTTTTAACGTTTTATTTGATGGATTCATTTAAAAAATGTCTCCTAAAGATCCTAGTGTAGTTTACGTTCCCCAACTTTGACCTACTGTAGTGAGATGGTGTGGTTAACACCCCCAAGTTGGTGGAAACTCCACTATTGGGAAGGATTCCTGAGAGCTCCCAAACCCCTCAGTAGGGCCTGGGAAGTTTCAGTAATCCCTATTGGGCCAGAGCTTTCTTAGAAAGCCAGGCCTTCAGAGTTACTAAAAATGTTTTTCTTCTCTTTTTAATTGATTATAACAGATTTGAAATTCTCTCAGTATAGAGAATAATCAGAACCTTGAGGCAGTCATATGCCCATTTCTAGAGACGGGAAAGCATCTCACTTCTCCTTGATAGTGTGAGAGGTGACCCTATAGTCTTGTTTTTACCATTGGTGTTTTGTATTGCTTAACCATTAGCTATAAGAACCATGTCTCACATATTTGGATTACTTAAAATTATCATGTAAATATCATAATCATTTTTGAATACCTGATTTCCTTTATAAAGACCTTGTTGAAAACCTAACTTCAGTTATCAATATGCATCACAATTGTTTTTGAGCTTTCTCAGGCTGTGAACTAAATTGTACCTTTAATTGCCTTATGAGCAACATATTAATGCAAATACATATTCCAAAATTTTAGAACCTTAATTATTATCATTGTTAATTTTGCTCCCTTTTCTGGCATCATTGCACTCATGGATTCCTGTGGGTCCACTGATGACAGTGCTGGGGGGGATAATCTCTAAATGTTTGTTGTTGTTTTTTCTTTTTATCGGGGATTTGTTTTTGGCTGGGACATTTGCTTATTGAAGTGAATTCGGACAAAGCTTTTTCTTCCCCAATATCTGCACAAATGCTGAAGCCAGTATTCACATATTTTTTGTTATAAACATTGCTTTTGTTTGCACTGATTGAGCCAAGAATACCTTTAATGATTGTGATATGAAGGATAGTGTGTGTGGAGTTTAAAATGACACATCTGGGACTTATCAGGTTTATACAATTTGGGTAAACACTCATTGACCTTGCCCTAGTGACTAATTTTCTTTGTTTTTTTTGTATTAATTATGTAAGTTCCTTTTTTCTGTAAGTCTTGTCTCCTTTGTGTGGTAATGGGCTGGTGATGGCCAATAATTTAATGGTTTTATTTTATGTTGACATTTTTGTGTGGGGGTATGGGACAAATGTTGTTTGTTTGTTTTGGTTTGTAGTAATATTTTTTTTACCCAATTGCTTAGTTGGTTCTGAATACACATTAGTGTATGATCAATAAAATTGGAAATTGGTCATGTTTTCTTTAGTTACCTGTAAAAACTTGCCTGCTGATTGAGTTAACCTTGTCAGTGTTATTTTTGTTTCGTTGATTAAATTAGGCAAAGGACGTTTTACTTTTCTTAAATCCTCCCACCATAAGCCGAGGAGTAAGTCTTTAAAAGAGGCAGACTGGCTCTGCCCCAGAGATCTTAAAGGTGAGAACCCAGTTTCAAATTGGTAGGAGCCGCCTATCTGACATAATCTCAACCACACAAAAATTGGGAACTTGCTCACCTCATTTCTCTCATTCTTAGCAGTGCAGGTGGTGCTGAAGTCAAAGGATTTATTTTTACTCAATTGAAGGCCCTCTGGGTGGTCCTCACTGGCAGCTCAATCTCCCATCTCAGCCACCAGCAGCAGCAGCTGCCGTGACCCCACTAACAGAGTATCCGGTAGGTGAGTAACGCAAACGCATTTTTACAAGACAAACTTGCCGGCATCGCGCCCCCATTTCAGTAGTTTATGTCCCCTTTTGCGTCAGGGGGACGTAAACTACATTTGCTCCAAAAAAAATCTTAGTTTTCCTCGATCTGTCGAAAGCTTTTGATACGCTCTCACATGATGTCTTACTAGATAAATTAAACCCATATGACATAAGGGGAAATATGTGAAATTGGTTTAAGTCATATCTCTCTAATCGTCGCCAGTATGTTAAAGTGAATGACATTTCATCAGAATATGCTGTATTGGAAAGTGGGATTCCACAAGGATATAAGTATCATTGGGCCCTTACTCTTCTTAATGTATAAATGATTTTTATCGATCAACAACATTAGACTGTATTCAGTATGTAGATGATACAACACTACACCACGATATCAACTACCTATTGAACGAAGTGAACGGGCAATTAGATTATGTCTATAAATGGATGTGTGCAAATAAGCTTTTACTGAACTTGATAAAATCATCATATATGATCGTAACTAAAAAAACTGCAATCGTGCACACACTCCTCTCGCAAAAGTAAATGAAGTTAAAGTTCTTGGCGTCAAGTTAGATGAAAAATTAAATTTCCAAAGCCATACACAACATATCAAATAAAAAATACCTAGAGTCCTCTACATAATATTTAAACTCAAAAAACAATTCCCGAAATGCCCTCCTCACACTGTATTACTCATTTATTTATCCACACTTACAATATGGAATCCCAGCATTGGGTAGTACAAAGAATTATATACAATATCCGCTCGAAATAATGTAGAAAAAGTGCTTACGAACTCTCTCAAACAATGATAACAGACGATCTCATACATCTCCAATGTTCAGAAACTTAAATATTCTAAAACTATATGACCTGTTATATTTACTGTCGGTATCAGTACGCCCATTCACAGGGTGATTACCCCCATCAGACCAACCATAATCATAATACAAGGCTTCCCAATGATTTCATACATAAACTAAATTATTCAATGCGAATTGCAGGAAATGCGCTCTCCTACGAAGGGGCAGATATCTGGAACGCTATATATATTAATGTCAGACAAGTACCATCATTAATTTCGTTTCGGAAATCACTAAAGAAACACTTTATTAACTCCTGTTAATGTATGTGCATATATATATATATATATATATATATATATATATATATATATACAGGGTGGGCGGAAAGTAGCTCCCTATTTTGGATTGGTAAAAAATACGTATATTATCCATTTATTTCAGAAGAAATAATATGAAAAGGTAGGCATACATGGTAGGTTTTCTCTAACATTCAATGTGGGCTCCAACTCTTTCCACCAGCTTCAGGAGCCGCCCAGGAATGGCGTCCACTGACTTTAGCAGGAACTCCGGCGGGATGGAGGACATGACTTCCCGAATTCGGTCCTCCAGTTCTTCCAATGTCCTCGGTTTGGTGCGGTAGACTTCTTCCTTTACCCACCCCCAAAGAAAGAAGTCGCACGGTTACCGCTGAAAAACGGCAGAATCGGTTCAGTGTAACGGTGTGGTGTGGTATGACCTCAGATCAGGTTGTGGGCCCGTTCCTTCTGCGCAACACCATGAATGCTGAGCGGTACCTTGCTATGTTGCGAAACGAGGTCTGGCCGGTTGTCAGCACATGGGAGAACATCGACGATCTGATATTTATGCAAGATGGCGCCCCTCCGCACTTCGCTCTTGTTGTCCGTGAGTGGCTGGATGCCCACTTCCCTGGGCGTTGGATGGGTCGTCGTGGTCCACATCAATGGCCAGCCAGGAGCCCCGACTTGACACCGTGCGACTTCTTTCTTTGGGGGTGGGTAAAGGAAGAAGTCTACCGCACCAAACCGAGGACATTGGAAGAACTGGAGGACCGAATTCGGGAAGTCATGCCCTCCATCCCGCCGGAGTTCCTGCTAAAGTCAGTGGACGCCATTCCTGGGCGGCTCCAGAAGCTGGTGGAAAGAGTTGGAGCCCACATTGAATTTTAGAGAAAACCTACCATGAATGCCTACCTTTTCATATTATTTCTTCTGAAATAAATGGATAATATACGTATTTTTTTACCAATCCAAAATAGGGAGCTACTTTCCGCCCACCCTGTATATATATATATATATATATATATCAGAGATGGGAAATCGGATCGGATTCGAATCGATAATCGGAATTAATCGATATTTTTTGAGAAATCTGAATCGAAAAAAAATTCGAATCGAAAAACGGGCGCGGATCTGAGTCGAAATTTTGATCCGAATCGAAAAGAAACGATGAATCCGAATTCGAATTCAAATCGATAAAAAATATGGATCCGGATTTTAAAAATTTGGTTATAACTTATAAGGCTTATTAACGTTTCCGGTTTCACCACAGGTAAAGACTGACCTTTCCGAGAATCTGTTTGCTCGGACAAAAATCATACTAATCCTATACTCCATCCATTAAGGTGCTAATCCTAATCCTTAAATTTTGGTATTGTCCGAGAGTGACAATTTCACACGCTCCTCAAAGAAATAACCTTTTGCCTTCGAACATTGAAAATATCTTAGTTGTCAGGGCTAATTTTAATTTGTAAATTTGTATCTATACAGTGGATATATTTCTTAAAGTATTATTATCATATTTTAATTTTTATGTATGCTATAATTAATATTTCTTGTATATATGAGCCTTAATTGTTTAATAAATTAGCTTATATGAATGATTTTTTTTTTGCACCTTATTAAGAGTAAATCTAAAGTTATTACTTAGATCGTTAATAGACTGAGAATTATCTGTATTATTTATTAAAAATGAAACTTATTAATAATAGCCACCCCTTGACTAAAACAACGATGATAGGTATAATTTTATTAAATGAACTCATAAAAATCAAGAAAAATTAGGCCTGGATCCGAATCGGATTCGAATCGGATCGAAATCGAAAAAGAAATAATCCGAATCGGAAAAAAATTCGAATCGATAAAAACCGAAAAATTTGAATCCGAATTCGAATCTATATTTGTAATTGCGTGAAAATCGGATTCGAATTTGAATCGAAAAAGATTTCGATTTCCCATCCCTGATATATATATATATATATATTATATATATATATTATATATATATATATATTATATATAATGCAAACTCACAAGGAAAAAGATATTGCAACTTGTAAATACAGTATTACTAAACAAAGAAAATCACCTTATTATATATGCAAAATTCACACTCTTAAATTGGGTGCAGTCACAAGTTATATAAATGATATGTTAAAAGTTTCCATTACATTACATTATACTGTAGTTATAATGTGCCTCATTTATCTGTATTTTGTAGCTTTAAGATTGCATCATCATTTCTAATTTGTAATAATAGAAATTACTTATTTTGGCATTTCAACATGTTCAGTTTACCATAATGTTTACCATTTTTCTCATCTATTATATCCGTTATAATCCCGTATTGTTTACCCCATTTCCTTTTCTATTATTTCAAAGATTATTTCACTTTTCATTCGTAATGACAGAATTAACTAAATGCAATTTTATTTTATTTTCCACAAATTCTATTTACATTTCTTAGTTTCCTTCGGAAAAATAGAAATGAATCTCAAATATTTTTGCCTAAAAAGCTGTCATGCCTCCCAACGGCAGATTCAGATAAGAATATTTTAATTAAACTACTTGTCACTAAAAAACAAAATTAAACGTTAATGCCAACATTGTGTAAACCTACAGTATATGGATGTAATGTATATCTTATGCAATGGGTTCTTTCTCAATAAAGATTATTATTATTATTATTATTATTATTAAACAGCCTTAACACTATTATTAAAATTGAACTTACCACGTAAACGTTATAAGAATGGTTTTGAGTCTCATATTTGGAGTCATCCAAAGGTTGAGGAAACCACAGCTTTCATCCACACTCGCTTCAGAGAACGCTTGCTGAGAAATCATTCGGGACTGAAAGACGGAGAACAGTCAATGAAAGCACCCGCGCTAAAGGGCTACATCAGTACGTCATGGGCAATGCCGTAACATCGCTTCCCGTCGACTATCGAAGTTGTGACATTGGGTCTGGATTGTAGCTGGATGAGAGACCGTCCTCTGCGTACAGATTATGTAGCTTTAGAAGGTTAAGCAGTTAAGCAATCCCATCAACCAACCTTCAGAAACCCGTCTCCTGAGTGGAATGGGCATACACGCTGCTTGTGCTTATTGTTATTCATTTATTACTTAATTAGTGCTAGTATATATATATATATATATACGGGTGGCGCAAAAGTAGCGTAACATAGGAATTTTCAGTGTTGATTATAATCTATTATTTTTTCTTTTAGGTAGGGGATTGCTGCGAAATTAACAATAGACGAGAGGGTGAGCTTCGTTTTAATGCATGGAATACCAGGTACTACAAATCGATGAATGGGTACAGAATTTAAATTCTGTACCGATTCATCGATCTGTAGTACCTGGTATTCCATGCATTAAAACCAAGCTCACCCTCTCGTCTCTTGTTAATTTCGCAGTCATCCCCTACCTAAAAGAAAAAAAATAATAGATTATAATCAACACTGAAAATTCCTATGATGCGCGACCCTGTATAAGTAATAAACCTTTTCATTTTCATTATCATTTTAACTTTCATGTAATTCGTTAACCTTTTACACATTTACAGTGCTGGGTGTTGCACTGATCTATAATATATATCGCAACCTTATCCCAGGATAGAAGGGCTGCTAACTGAGGCTATTCTTCAATAAGAAAATGTACGAAAATCAAACGTTCAACCTATAGACGTCTACAGACGTTCACAGTGTATGTAAACAAGCAATGGTGTCTGTATGCATGAATTATTTCTTTTATCACTCGGGTGAAGTAAAAATTTTACTATATCGAGAGTGGTAACCTGAGACCTGAATATCTTCACCCAGTATTCAGGTCTCAGGTTCGACCTCCGCGAAGTAGTTAATGGGTGTTTAGGCTTTGGGATAGGGTTGCCAGACGTCCCGCATTTGATCCAAAAATCTTTCTGTATTTGATCCAAAAATCCCTTTGTATTCAAAATGTCGGCAAAAAATATTTTTTAAACAAATTTTTTCGGGATGAATTGGTTTAGAATTTTCTAGAATTACGTAGGATCTTGTAGAATTCTGTAGAGTAATGTTGAATGTTCTAGAACATCCTAGAAATTACATATCGCTTATAAAATGTTGTGTTTGGCCACGAGTTGGCAGTTTTTCGGCTGTAGTTACATTGTAAGCTTTGAATTAGTGTGAATCCCGCGATTGCTTGACCATACAACTTGAGATTGTGTAATTCAAATAAAATCTGTATGTCTACTTTTTATAAGAAATCGTTCAGGTGTAAATTACTGCATTTGCGTGAAAGAGAAACACACACACACACACACACACACACACACACACATGATTTTATTTATAAGATTTCGAATATTTTTTTAATTAATTATTTACAATCATGACTTGCAAGGAATTTCAATTATACTTGAAGTCAGAAGATGGAGCTCAAATTTGAAGAAGATTAAAAGTTCAGAAAAATATTGACATATGTCATAAGTTAATATAATTAGTAAAGCGATGTATACTACAATATTTAATATGCTATGATAATTTCAATATTATTTACGATATTTCAATATTATGTATAATAATTTCAATATTATTCACGACGTTTAATTGTTAAGCATTATTTTAATAAAATTTTCCTAATTTTGTTTGTTGTAACCGTTGAAGAAATCTAGTTTGAATTGGAAAAAAAATTTGATCTTAAAAAAAACCTCAGAAAATTTTTGGCCCGCATGGCCATTTGAAAAATCTGGCAACCCTACTTTGGGACATTCATATTTTATTAACTTTAAAGTTTCTCTCTTATCATTTAAGATTTCCGTCGCGTAGATTTTATACCATGAAATTCAAACTTAGCGAATTACCTGAAGTTTCTTAACAAAAGAGTCGGGTAACTTTGTACCATTTATTTCTGCCATTTTTTCGAGAATAGAATTTGCTTCTTTGAGTCTGCCTTGAGACAAAAGCCATCTTGGAGATTCTGGCAAAAACCTGAAAAATAAAAATATGTAATATTTTTAAAAACGCCTACAGGCCTACCATATTATCTTCACACTAATGTATAAGAACGTGTACGTGCGACATAGTCACGGAAGGAATTAAAGAAGTTTCGATAGAATTGGACTCTCAGCGGGGAGGCTCTGGTTCCCTCTCGCCTGCTAGCTCCTGGGTTGGGAGTTGGCCGCTTATTCCGTTAATGCCCCGGTTAAAGGTGACCCTCGGGGAACACTCACCCCCTATCGTGGGGAAATAAGCTTTCTGAATCTGAATCTGAAATAATAAAAAATAAAATTCTCACAACTTTTGAGGTGTAGAAACGGAGTTTGAATAAAAAAAAGGGAAGAAATGTTGCCTACGCGTTTCTGATAAAATAATATGGTCCTAAGTACGCATAATAAGGATATCTTACTCTTTTATGATAATAGTACTGAAATATAGAATGGAAATGAGACCTACAATGCAATATAATAAAAATCTAACAAATCTTACCGTAGTCGTTCGCCAATGTCACAAGAAAATGGAAAGTTTACCATAGCCCGAAATGCATCTGAATTTTGGGCGATGCCTTCCGATGTTGTAAATTAAAAGCAACCAACCAAAGAACCAAATGAAATAAATGACGAGTAACCAACATTGCTTGGTTATAAGCAAACAAACTTCTTTTGCCATTTACTTATTCTTTAACCAAAACCTGAAACCATTTGACACGTGTGTGTGTGTGTGTGTGTGTGTGTGTATGTGTTTGACCCACCGACCCAACTGTATGCCCAGGTCGAAAGAGACAGTTATTACTCGTATATTTATGGAATTTCGTCCATAAATTCATGTAATTCATGGGATACGATCCAGGGACATTTGAAGTGCGTATCGAATGCTCTCTCACTGAGCTTATATGTAGGCGACACAAAGCTTGGGTGTCATCGTATCTTACGAAGTCATATATCATTTCTGAAGTTAAAAGAACATGTTCGTATCAATTCCTATGTCACGTTTGTTGTTGTAACTTACCACCAATAAACTATGTAAGAAAAGAACGGCAGGGAGGTGGCCAGACACAAGTGAACCCAGTTCCTGATGAAGTAGGCAACTCCCGACAGGAGGATCATTCCCCCAACATAGAATAAACATGTCATCACTGTGACGAAACTTCTGTAGTTCGGTCCTACAAGTTCGAGAGCTGAAACATTCACAGAAGAATGAAAAAAATTTAAACATTTAAAATTATGAAGGATTTGAGACACCTTCGGCAAACAATAATAATAATAATGATGATAATAATAATAATAATAATGATAATAATAATGATAATGTTTGGTTTCTTTAACCTCCTTCGTAACGTCAAAGGTTATGTTTCGGAGGGGGCCTTCAGTTTTACGTGGAATCCGAACCATCTACGGGTCGCTATATCATCTGAACGTAGAGGATGGTCACCCATCCAAGTATTGAATAGACGCAGCGACGCTTAACCTTACTGATCTAACGATGTTGTAACGTAAGCCACGACGTAGCCAACCTTCGGGAACACCTTTCATTACTCTCTCTAAAAAAAGATGTAATCGTATCTCGACTCGAGTAATTTTTTATTTTTCGGCGTCTATTTTATACCGCGTTGACATAATTTTAACTTATTTATTAATCTACAAGGTGATCCAAAAAGATGTTGCCAAAAATATTTATGAAAGTTATTTACGGGGACACTTTTTTGGATCACTCCGTATTCTTTAAAGTTATATAAAAATCGTATAATTAAGAAATGAAAGTATGAATTTAATCTATTTACTCACATATAATAAATGGAATCTGGTAAATTGCGGGAATAGTGAGACCAACCATAAAGCGAAAGGTGATCCAAACCCATAAATTGGGTGCGAAGGCCGTTGCCAGACCAAATATTTGTTCCACAGCCAAGCAAAGTAAGAATGACATCCGTCTACCGTACCTGCAAACGAAAACTTAGTTACAATACTTCCTCTAAGTAACATGGACCGGATGTATGTATGTATGTATGTATGTATGCAAGAATTTGAGTGTGGGTTCACGATAAACGGAAAATTCAAGGTCCATTATTCAGTGACATACTAAGGGGGGTGCGGGGGGGGCTGTCCGCCCCGGGTGACAGCCAGGAGTGGGTGTGCCATCGGGAGAGTTGAAATACCAGTACAAGTTTTCAAACCAAATGAAAAATTAGCCAAAGTAAGAAAAAACAATTTTAAATGTTCAGACTATTACAACAGCTTAATGTTAATTTCGACTATAAAATAAATTTTTATTTTTATTGGCAATACAAAATTTACCAACGAAAGATTAAATATTTGATAAAAATTACATCGAAAGGCGAACATTTGCTGACGTTTTAGTCATCAGTTTGTTGAGCATAGCCAGCTGGCTGCAACTGACATTCCAAGTCTTGTTCACGTGACACTGTGACTCCACATACATGAGGTATGTTTCATTAAATAATTATGATAAAGCATAAAGTGCTGGTGTTTATAACAATATCATGGTACTTATACCAGTGTCCAGTAATTTTTGACAATGTGGTATCATAGTGATGTTTAAGTGTTTATAAATGATAATTAATGATAATTAATTAATAATGATAATAATAATGATAACTAATTGTCTCTGCTTGTCTGGGGTGATAATCTGATAACTCAATGGGTATCTGGTTGGAAAAAGTTTGAGAACCACTTTGCCAGAGGAAGTAAAAAGGACTATGTTTGAATGTCTTGATCGCTTTCATCAAGAATTGGAGATTCGTTCTAAGGCAATGGATCAAATTCTGTCAATCTTCGCTGTTATTCAGCCAAACACTTTGGTTGTTGCAACAGAAGAAGAACTTCGGAAGTATATTCCAAATTTGACTCAGATTTTCGATGAATTCTCTGATGAAGATATCAGTGTGGAAATTGAACGACTTCGGAGGCATTTGGAAACTGCCAAAATCAGCGTTGAAGAGGCAAAGAAATGGACAGCATTGCAGTTTCTGGAGTTTATTGTGAAATTGGATTTTTGTGAATCTTTGCCAAGCTTGTCACTGTGTTTGAGATTCTTTTTGACTGTCTGTGTCTATGGCTTCATGTGAAAGAAGTTTTTCCAAATTGAAATTGATAAAAAATTTCTTTCGCTCGACCATGAGTCAGACAAGACTGACAAATCTGGCTTTACTTTCAATTGAACATGAATATGCAAAGAAGGTGAATTTTGATGAGGTCATTGATCAATTTGCAGAAATTAAGGCTCGAAAGCAGAGACTGAATCCTCTCTATTTACCTTTGAAGAATAGGCTGAGCGTTGAGACTGGATTTCCTGCTTTTTTTGTATAAAATAAAATGCAGTATTATTACCTCTTCACTGAATTTTTAATGTCCCGCATTTTTCTTATTTCCAATTTGCTTATGACAAAACTTGACTCTTTAAAAATCTACTCGCAAACATAATATATTTTTCTGCGTGTTTAAATTATAAAATTATTTATGGAGGGTGCCAAAGGAAGGATCCGCCCCGGGTGCCAAATACTTTAGGTACGCCCCTGCCATTATTATTGGTTTTGCGTATGAGTGTGTCAAGAAACGGAAGAGTTCCGTTTCTTTCCCAGTCAAATTTGAACTTAATTGATGAATGAACCGAGTGAAGTTTATTTCAAAGCAAATCCGCTTAACATAAATAAATTCACATACTCAAATTCTTACGTACGTCTCTTTTTCGGACGACAAAACAGTGATCGAGTTAAAAAATGAGTTCCTCGGCGCTTAGATTATTATACGAAGCCCTCCAAGAAAGTGGCTAAGCGGCAAAAGTACAAAACGCGAGAAAACGCGGTTAAATTTAGTTGTACCAAATTTGAAAGTGACGTAACTTTTGAATTTTTGAAAGTATTTCGTTGAAATATTTTCAAAAGTAATTTCGATTCTGAAATAAAACTTAAATGATATCTTTTCGCGCATTACATTATATGAAGCATTTTATTAATGGCGCCTCTATTGTGCAAGACACAAAGAAATATTTCACCTGAAAATAGAAATAATAATAAAATAAGGCTAAGAAATTTCTCAGAAATACTAATTATTTAGTTATCAGCCAAATAATAATAATAATAATAATAATAATAACAGTGATATGAATGATAAATTGGTAGGATTATACAAAATCTCTTCTAATCACTGATAAAAACTTACATTGGAAGGAAAGAAGAGAGTTTGCAAAAGCGATTGAAGGAGAACGAGAAAGAAAGATGTTACTTTGTTAACAAATCCAATGCAACTTCTAAACACATCCATACAATAATAATAATTCATTTAATTACGATGAAAGTAAAATAGTTCTTAATTAAAATAATTAATGTTGTTAAAATAATTACGTACAATTAATTAAATATAACAGGCTATTCATAAAAGATCTGAACGATTTCAATCTTTATTAATGTGATAACCAAATAACGTACAAAGAAACAAGGTTGTCCACGTGACTCCGCAGTCCGCACAGCTAAAAGTTTTATATACACGCTTAATAAACTTCAACATGCGCGCCATTGGTAGCCCGTACAACATCCAATCGCTATTCAATTTCTCGCCATGCGCGTTCAAACATGCCAGCATCGACCATCGCTATTGCATCCCTGATCCTGATTCGTAGTTCATGGATGTTGACAACCTTGGTTTTGTACGAGAAAAAACTTTATTAGTTGCTCTATCGCTTACACATGCTTTATGCTTTATATCTTACTTATTATGAAAAATATTAACGAATCAAATAGTTCAGATCTTTTATGAACGCCCTGAATTACTTATCCAACTCTTTCAATGATCGTGAAGTTTTCAAACGTGAAATATCAAAACTTGTACTGCGAATATTAATAAATTAGTCTCTAATAAAGTGCTTTCACTTTTACTAATATATATATATATATATATATATTATATATATATATACACACACACACAATATATATATATATATATATAATATATATAAGATAAAAGTGTAATATTTAGTGAAAACGGGTCGAGAAAATCAAATCAATTAAAAGTCCTTTTTTTCAACTAATAAAGATTCTGTTCACGTTCATAAGTAAAAATATTAAAAGGAAACGGAGAGTGAATTCATTGAAGTTGCGACAACCTTTGTTACAGTTCAAGTTTTCCCATTTATGAATGACGAAGGACTCTACTATACGTCTTTCATCAACATTGTTGAATTTAGTTAACATAACAGTATTTGGGAAGTTTACAGTATATCAAGGCCGTAGCCACGGGGGGATAGGGGGATATATCCCCCCCCCCCCGAAATTCTTCCCAAACTTAGAAATATATTCAGACAAAATACTTCTCTCTGCTTACTCCCCTTTCATGGAGCTCTTATTTTCTGGAATGGATTTACATTTCCGACTCGTAGCCAGCCACGCATGGCTGGTCAGGGACTTTGCGCAGGAATCTGTCCAGCTGGTTCCAGAAGTTATTCAGGTCGGTGTGCTGGAAATTCCTTATTACTTCTTTTGGCAGGACATTAAAAAGCTTTGGGTCTCATATTTTGAGGGTATTTCCCATCCTCGTTTTCATGGCCCCTCGTCCCACCGCAGCTGGGACAGTACAAAATCTGCTTCCTTTCTCATTCCAGTTTGTTTCTATTTCATTTCTAAGGTTAGGAACAAAGCCTTCCAGTATTTTCCATTATGTATATTATTGCGTACCCCTCGTGTCTTCTTTCGAGAGAGTAGAGTTTCAGGGATTGTAGTCGAGACCAGTCGTCGTCACCTTTCGTTTCCTCTATCTTAAACGTAAAAGTCCTTTGGATAACTTCAATGTTCCAAATGTCTCATTTTCTGTATGGGTTTGTGACTACTGAGCAATACTCAATCATCGGTAGGACTAGACTCTTTCATAATTTGAGCCATAATGTTCGCTTTTTTGCCGCGGAAGCTCCTCCAGATGATTCCCATTATTTTTCTAGCCGTCGTAATTTTGATGTTATAACGCTCTCTGAATTCCGCATCCGACGACATTATTACTCCAAGATTCCTGACTCGTGGATTTGGTGTTATCCGTGGAGATGTTTTAGGTTTGTTTCCGTTGTCTAAATTTCCTTTCATGTATTTAACAATATCACAGAAAACAAAGACTTTGTCTACGTACAAATATTATATTCTGTTGTCTCAAATCACTAAAAAAAAAAAGTTTTCAAGACCATTTCTTCTAATGTAAAGAAGTTATATATCATTAAAAGAAGTATTATATCGGCTCACAAGAAGTTTTCATACTCGAATGAAGGTAAAACTTCCCATAGGATGTACCCTCGCCTCAAGAAGTTATAAGTTCTAAATTTAGAAGATTTTACTTTAAGTATACACCTCATCAGGGAGATGTATTGTTAAATACATGAAAGGCCTTAAAATAGCTTTTTCATTTTTCCTTGTGGATGTGCGGCATTCATTAATTTCACGTGTTCAACTGTAAAATTCATCCCACACACACACACACGCCGCGCGCGCGTTCTCTCTCTCTCTCTCTAATAAAATATTTGAACGGAATATTTTCGCAGAGATGAGACCTTGAACACTTCATAGACTCGCATTTTTCTACCTTTTCTACAAAACTTAATTGCAATATTAAATTGAAGGTTTTTATAAAGAGTTACTGGATTCGGATCCATCCGAATACTGTATTAGAAAACTGGATTGGAATTTGAACGGGAACGCAAAATAAAATGTTTTAAATCTTTTTTAACCATGATTCGAACCTTTCCGAGTCTCCACACACGGAAAAGTGAGCAAAAAGAAAATGAAAAATGCTTTCCGGTATTGCGAGGAGCCATAAAAGACACGGGCGTCGATTGCGAGGGGGGGGGGACGCAGGGGACATGTCCCCCACTTTACACAAAGGAGGGGACAACCCACCAGTTGTCCCCCCCACTTTCGTGGATGAATTGCTATAAATGCTAACTATTAATGGCACCTAATTATTGTCATGAACACCAGTGTATATTTATCATGGAATTTAGCAGTGAATTTGCATTTTAATAATTGCACGTAGCATTTGTGTGTTCTTGGTGATTAAGTAGGCGAAATGGAAATATGTTAAATAAACGGTTTTGTTACGTATCATTTTCAATATGAAAGTGTGATGAAAGTGCAGTTTATTTGTTTTATATTTCACGAACATATTTTGTTATCAGTTTATGTACATTGACCTCTGTTGTCTACAGGGTAATAAAAGATTTATTTCGGTTAAACGTGTGTGTGATATTATGTTACGTGAAAGGTTAAATATTATAAATAGCTCGTATTGCGTTTCTTATTTCTGCCAAAAAAAAATGTTCAAATATAGAAAGACATAAAATGATTAAATACAATTGAGTTTTTTTCAACATGCTGAGAAAAATACAAAAAACGGGTAAATGGTAAATTATGACATTGATATATTACACGCAACAGCTACTCAGAGTATTGTTTGATTCACTGTTTGAAGGCGAAGTGTTCCCCCACCCCTCCCTATTTTAGAGCAATCGACGCCCCTGATTAAAGATGTTTTCATATAACATCGGAAAAGAATATCGCACTTATAGAAAGTTAAAAATATTTCAAAACGAATGAAATACCCGTCAGAATCATGATTTAGATAATCAAAGAAGAAAGAGGAAATATTTTAGTAAAGAAGAGACCCAAGCAAGGCCTTTTCCGAGACTTACTTTAAAATTTCAGTTAAAATCATAAATAGAAAAATGTAAACAGAAATAACTGGAAAGTTGGCAATTTAAAGTAATTACAAAGTATTTCAAGTTCGGGTCCCTACCCCCCACTTCTTTGGCGGATACAGACAAAGAATTTCAACTGGTTGTTGAAGGGATAACCATAACGCTAACTCTCTAGGTTAAGACAAAATCAGACAAGGGGAAGGATAAGGGGTTTCGAGACGTGAACGGTGTTACATTTAAGGTCCATACAAACTAACAACAAACAACAATATACTTGTGTTTCTCTTTGCAAATGAGGAAACTTTTCTAAATGTAACAAGATCAATCGAAATTGAAGTATTGATGTTAAATAGTTGAAAAGCTGCAGTGAATAAAAAATTTCACAAACAGAATGAGAGAGAGAGAGAGAGAGAGTGTTGACGAACATGAATTCGGCTGTCCTTGACTCCACACCGATATTCCATATGAAATAACTTAACCTAACTTCGCATACGAAAGCCCTAAAATGTCACTCACTTGTCTGACACGACCCCGAAGAGGTAAACGCCAAGAATTCCTCCCACATTCAGGGCAGACAAACCGAGTGTTGGATAAATTATTCTGCCACAGACTAAATCATACTGTAAAGAAACGATAGAATGTCTTTCAGAAACAGCAATTATATCATACTACTATTGCATATATTAATAATAATAATAATAATAATAATAATAATAATAATAATTATGATAATAAATTTATGGATATTTCACTCTGACTTCTTTTTGCTTAAAAAACACCAATTTATTTCATTAATTTAGATTGTTAATGGAAGCAAATTTACACCACTACTTTTAAGGATTCCTCAAAATTTACATCAATGACGATTGATGAAGAAATCGTGGTAGTATTGTAATTCCATCCGTTCCTGCATTGTACCGTCGGCCACGAAGAATTCAGGGTCAAGATACCTTCTGTAATTGCCGTTGTGAAGTTGACGTCATACATCAGACATTGACTAAACTCTTTATTTTCTTCCTGAAATTTATACGGTTTCAATACTTCATTATGGGTGTGGCGAGTGTAGAATTAGAGTTTACTGGATGTGAAATCTATCTGAGGACTTCATTTTCCTGAAGGAGATTGTATCATCCTCCGCATCCGCCTCACTCTTCATCATTTTCCTTCTCCGTTCAGATCTCTGCAGCCATCACACGCGAATGATTAATTAATAACCAAATGATTTCTTTGTAGTTTCATATATGCTCCTCCTAATAGCTCCTAATAGCATGTGTATTTGGATTTACATAAGATCAGCGAGGTTAAGCGACCCGTTCAATAGTTGGATGGATGACTATCTTTCACATTCAGATGATGTAACGACCTAAGCTTAGATTGTTCGGATCAACGTAAAACTGTAGGTCCCCTCCGTCACATGACCTTTGCCGTTACGAAGGAGGTTAAAATACTCACCCCTTATTTATTATTGTTTGCATCCTGAGAACTTAATGTATTAAACAAAAGTTCCTTTAATTATGCAGTTTCTTTTGAAGGATTTTTAATTAGGAATATTTCAGCAACACGTTATCAGAAACGAACCTACAGACATTTCCTGCATAAGAAACTTCATCGACAATTTAAATTAACTAAGTCTAGCCTAACTTATCTTTTCTTCATATATCCCTAAAACAAACTTGTGGATAAGAATATGCGCATAAAACGACCGCGGTTCGATCAAAACTCACGTCGTACGGAATCGAAAGTTGTTTCGCTTCGAACCAAGATATGTTGTCCAATATTTCAAGCTCCGGAACTCTACACCAATGAGGAGGAATGGGACTCATGAAAAGCTGATTGAATGCGTGGAAACCGCAGGGAATGCAGGCTGGAAGGCAGATCAGAAACACCAAAAGCTGCTGGTACCTACCAAATTCTCCTATGTGAGAAAGAAGGTCATCGAAATCCATTGATTTCTGAAAGGGAAAAGTAAGAATAATGTTTCTGCATGTGGCTGTATTGGGTATGCAACGTTCAGCTGTAAACAGTACCCCTTTCTGGTCCCTACTGATCACGAAAGAAATGTTACGTTCCCCAAAACGTGAATTTTGGGCTTATTTTGTACAGATGCGACATCATAACTGTAGTCGACAACGAGCTAACGACATCTGATCGACTTGACATAAAGTCGACAAGTTATTGTGGATTAGATTAAGTTAGGTTAGGTTAGAGTGTTAGGTTAAATTAGGTTTTTAGAGTTTCGATGTTAAGTTTTGCCAAAGAAATGAATGTACGTCCGTCGACAAAGGCATGGTTGCAGAATGTTTTAGAGACATTAGTGAAAAATTGTCAACAGAAAATGTTGAATACAAACAATTTCAATGAAAATGTCTCCATCCAAAATCTTTCAGATTTTCCTCAAATTTTCCTATACTGTATACTCTAAATTTGGTCTTAGAACATTTTTAACTAAAACTAACTGATTTAATATTAATAATGATTAATGAGTGATAAGAGCTCAGGCCAGATTAATGCGGCCCATTGCATTAACTCCTGAATTACTATTACCAACAACATCGGGAGTCAAACCCCTTAGACCTCAGTGTCATCATTTCGCTTACCTGATTTAACTTAACTAACCTACTTGACCTATACTTAACGTTACTCATACGTGACCTGACCAAACCTGCCTAATCGATCATTTTTCCTAACTCAGAGACCTCTGAAGGATCTAAAATGCAAAAATTATTTATTTACGTAGTTACTAGCTATTAATTATAATTATTTAAGCATCCGAATACATTTTGAAGGAACATTGTCAATAAATTAAGAGTTCGTTCCTTATTTATTCAGAAAATAGGATAGCAAATTGTAGCAAAAGTATGGATTCGAGGATATATATATATATATATATATATATATATATAATTTTATATATATTTATATATATATATGTTATTCTGAGTTTAATCTCATATATATATATATATATATATATATATATATATATATATATATATATACACACACACACACACACACACACACACACACACGAGGATTATTCAAAAAAGTAAGTTTACAAGGTTAAATACCGGTGTATTATGCATAGTACAATAATGTTGCTGGTAGTACAATATTTTAACGGATCTTAATTATCCGTTAACAATGTTAACGGATAATCACAAGACTCAGAGAATGGCTTGCAGTCTTTCCTTTCTTCAGCGGTATTCGGTCGAAGGTTCGCATTTCCTTGAGCCCATTGTGACAGGTGATGAGACCCGGGTACACTATCACGCTCCAGAGTCTAAGCGAGCGTCCATGGACTGGAAACATCCGGGTCCCCACGAACCAAAAAGTTCAAGATTGCATCATTAGCTGGTAAGGTGATGGCAACGATTTTATGGGACCATCAAGGTGTTTTGCATGTTGAATTCATGCAAAAAAGGGACAACAATAACTGCTACTTCTTATTGTGAACTTTACAGCGACTCCGACCGGCTAAAACGTCCCAGGTTGCTTACTGCATGTAAGGTGTTCTTGCATGACAATGCACGCCCTCACACTGCAAATCAAACACGCCAACGTTTAGAATAGTTCCATTAGAAAGTCATGGATGATTCCCCACCCTCCTCCTACCCCCACCCCATAGTCTTGACCTTGCACCAAGCGACTTCCATTTGTTTTCAGCCCTAAAGGAACACTTCTGAGATAAACAATTTCAAAACGATCCTGATGCAGAAGTGGCCGTACGAAACTGATTAAAAACAAAGGACCCTACATTTTACTCGACCGGCATCGGAAAGCTTGTCTCACGCTACATCTGTTTGGTGATTATAAAGAAAAGTAGTAATAAATTGTTGTCGAAACACTTGTAATAATTACTTGCCTTGTAATAAGACACTTTCTTCAAAACACCTTGTAAACTTACTTTTTAAACAACCCACGTATATATATATATATATATAATATATATATATAATAAGCAAACAACCACAGGGAAAAGGAAACACAAAGTCCGAGCGCTTTCGTGATAATGTGAATATATCACGAAAGCGCTCGGACTTTGTGTTTCCTTTTCCCTGTGGTTGTTTGCTTATTAATAAGGTCACGTGTTATTTTGTGATTTTAGTGCATATATATATATATATATATATATATGCTGAAAATAACCACGAAAAAAATTAAAACACAAAATACTGCTCAAGCGCGTTCGTCTACTCTAATGATTTCCTCAGGAACGCTGAAATTAACAAGATCGAATCAATATATACAGTTCATATAATAAAAATTATATGGTTGGTAGGGAGAATATTGGAGGAGGAGCATACAGTCCACGTGTGAAAGCTACCAGAGCTTTAGCGTCTTGCCCGTCTTATCTAACTCTAATCTGAAAATATTCTAAACAACAGGGTCGAGCGAAAAAAGGGCCCTGACTAAGGTTGAAATTGTTTATAAGTTGAATGATGGCAGACTCCAGAATATTGCTATTAACAATGTTGCTTGAGTGAAACAAAACTGAAGAATTATTCTAATCAATACAATGAGACAACTCTGAAAATATGTTATTCTGAGTAAGTTTAAAAAGTTAAATACCGGTGCATTATGCATAGTACAATAATGTTGTTGGTAATACAATATTTTATGCATAGTACAATAATGTTGTTGGTAATACAATATTTTATGCATAGTACAATAATGTTGTTGGTAATACAATATTTTGCTATCCACTTCATAAGGCAACGTAACAACCTCAAACATAATACACAAACACCACACACAGAAGTCATAAAACAGCAGATATAACAGCTCAACACAAAAATAAACAACAAAAAGAAAAACAAACAGAAACATTTAGGGAATTCATAACAACACTAAACCACTCCACAGATACAGCCAGGCTATACAAGACTATAAACAGCATTACCCACTCTAACAGCTGCATTCACACCACAAACGCGGTTATTTGGCGCAGCCAAAATAATATCCCAACATATACACAACAACCTAACATTCTAGTTAATCACTACTCAAAGATAAGTCACATAAACAGAGACAACAACCAGAAACACGCAGACAGACAAACAGCCAGCCACAAAAAAAATCTACAGACTCGACACGACCATTACACTCTTCAATACAGACCAGACCACCAAGATCATCAAAAACGCTAAGAATTCGAAGGCTACTGGACCAGACAACATATCTAACATACACCTTAAACACTTGGGCCCACAGGGAATACGAGCTCTCACAAACATCAGCACATATTCATACCAACAATGTATTATTCCTAACATATGGAAACAAGGTAAAATTATTACACTGCTCAAACCAAACAAAAATCCAACAGAACCAGCTTCCTATAGACCCATTACTTTACTATACACACCTTCCAAAGTAACAGAAACACTAATCTTACAAATCACCAACACACACATACCACTATCGCCTACGCAACATGAATTCAGACCTCACCACTCAACCATCACATTACTCACTAACCTCACGCAGCACATCATGGATGGCATCAACTCCAGACGACCAGCTCAACGTACACTATTAGCAACAATAGACATTAGTAAAGCATTTGATGCTATCCCACGCTTCCCTCTCATAAACAAAATACTCAACACAAACATGCACAATAACACCAAAAGGTGGCTGAGCAACTATCTTTCAGAAAGATACTCACATGTCACATTTAATGGCAAGTCATCCAAAAACAAGCTTTTTCCGAATGGGGTCCCTCAAGGCTCTGTTCTCTCACCAACACTGTTCAACTTATACATGCATGACATTCCAACACCCGTAGATAACAAGCTTACCTTATCATCATATGCAGATGACATCACTCTAACATCTACCCAAAACAACATCGACACCGCTACAAATAACCTACAAACATATATAAACAGTATACAAGACTGGCTCACACACAACAGATTCAAAGTAGCACCCACAAAATCAACCATCACCTTACTAACAAGCAGTGGTGGGCACCGTTAACCAAAAAGTTAACTTCGTTAACCGCTAATCCGTTAACCAAAAAGTTAACTTCGTTAACCGTTAATCCGTTAATTCGTTAAACATGTAACGGAAGTTACCGATAAACCGTTAACGTTAACTTTTATTATAAAAAAAATGAAAAACACAATATATATATAATTTAATTTTCCCTCTTCTTCTCGTTCTCCATTTTGTCCATGAGATGCATGTTGCCCTTCATGAAAATTAGCATATCAAAGTTTTCATCAGACAGGGATGATCTCTTGGCCCTCAGGATGTCCTTGCCCATAGAGAACAAACGCTCCACTGCAGCACTGGAGGGGATGGCTGTGTTGAACTTGATGAACAAGTCCACCAACACTTGCTCACCCAAGAAGGCAGCATCTGTCAGCAAGTCCTTGGAGTTGGTCTCCAGCCAGGTCTTGACCAAGTTCTGGGCCTTGCCCTTGAGTGACCTGTGGCTTCTGCTGCTCTCTTTTGTCTGGATGACAGCACTGAAGAAGTCATCCTCCTCCTCCTCCTCGTTGTTGACATGAGAATTGAAATCTTACCTGATCAGTTTTATGGTTCTTGAAATGTATCAAGGAGACTACTAATAAGGTACTCACAGACATATTATAAATATACATGACTTACTTGACAACGATTATTTTTAAATATTCACTAGCACAAACATGTTGCGCAAGAGACAGACTGCAAATGAAACGAATGTAGTTATTTGTTGTAATTGTTACATATATATTATTGAAAGTGCCTTAAAATGCTCGTGATATTTCTTGAAAGAAGTTGAAACATTCAACTCAAATGGCAAATCTTTCCGCCTGATTTTACAGTCGACCATGTTTTGCTCAAACCAATGCCATAAATAACTATTAACAGTGGCGGATTAATTGCGCACCTGCTCAGCACTGAAAATAATAGAAACTTTTAAACGTTTATTTATGAATTTTTTGGATTAACGGACTTGAGTTAACGGAAGTTAAATGTAACGGAAGTTAATTAGTCCGATAATGATTTTCAAAGTTAACTTAAAAGTTAAATCGTTAACGAAAAAGTTAACTTCGTTAATTAACGATTAACGGATTAACGGTTTGTGCCCAGCTTTGCTAACAAGGAACACAAAAGAACACCAGATAACTCCACAACTTACACTAAACAACACCAACATTCCACACATCACAGAACCAAAATACTTGGGGTCACATACAACACATCATTATCTTTTGCAAACCATTCAGGACATTAAAAACAAATGTACGTAAAGACTCAACACGCTTAGGGTACTAACAGGCACAAACTTTGGACACCAGCAGGAAACAACATCACTCATATACAAACAATATATTCGCTCAGTTATGGACTATGCTAGCCCATGCTTGGCACCCATTATCTCAAACACACACATAAACACCTTACAGACAATACAAAACAACGCACTTCGTATCATTACAGGATGTACTCACACAACACCAATAGAACACCTGCACACAGAAACAAAAATACTGAAAATTAGGGAACATTTAAACATGAGGGGAACACAATTCATGGCAGCAGCGACAACTAACCCACAACACCCTTGCCACTACATGTACAATCACATGTACAATCATGCACCAACACCTCGCACCATTAAGGTAACACCAGAGAGACATTATAACCAAATACTCCATTCCATACCACGCCCCACAGACATCTCACAGTACAGAAAACACATACACACACACCTAACCCACAAAGCACTGACACGACTCGGTTCGAATGCGGTCCTAGTGCGAAGCCGCCACCCATTGACAGGTCAGAGGCCAACCTGAGCAAATCAGATTGAGTTAATTTAGCATGATTCCGATGTGGACATCACCCCAACTTACAAACATATAAACACAGACTAGACAACTCCACCGACGACACCTGCCACCTGTGCCAGGACACACCACAAACAATTGAACACATTATGACAGACTGTACCGCTCTGGCACAACACAGAACACAACACAACATCACTAGTGCGCTGAACCTCTGGTCCACTCCGGAGAGGGCGATCGGTTACCTGCGTGCCGCCGGCTTGCTCGATCAGGGTGGGCTGATCGGCTAACCAAGAACAACAACAACTCTGACAAATGGACAAAAAGGGTGTTCGACGACTGTCTCCTTCTAACGGAATATTGATGTTGTTTTACACGTGTGTTCAAATCTTTTCCCCTCTGTCCACTGTAAAAGGAGTCACATTGTTTACAACCAATTTTATAGATAATGCCTGAATTATTGGTAGGACTATTCTTTATTCTGTGCTACATTATTACATTACTCCAGTATCCCTACAGTATACGTTGCTGATGTCTTAATTTATTACTACTTTCATATATGTATTAATACATAAAAACACCATTGGAAACTGTAGTTATTTTAAATTAAAATTGTAAGGAAACCTCGTAAAGTTGCTATCCCTTACTTAACACGTATCTAAAAGGGCTAATTGACCTGTACAGTATAAGCAGGGCTGTAAAAATATGTGTACCTCACACTCGCCCGGTAACAAGGCCTATTGGCTATTATATTTCAAATACCATCGTTAAATTTCCAGAATGTACACATCACTAGAGAGCGAGTAAATGGGGTTTTACACTCCTTGTATATAAGTACTTAGAAAAGTACTGAATTCAGGGTATCGTATGAGAACAAATGGTCCTAATTATAATTATTTGTTTATTTTTACCTCTGATTTTTTTAATTGATTTCTGGACTCCTGAAAAGCTTCTCTCCTCGACCTAGCTCCTCCCGGTGTAGATGAAGAAGGACGGGAAGTCTCGTTCAAGGAAACTACTTTTGTATTTTCCATTTTGCTTAATGATGAAACAAGATATTCACAAATGTTTCTCAATACTTTAGACGATATTAATTATAATGTTATAATAATGTTATACGTAATGTTTCAGACCAACAAAGACCCTAGGATCCACTCATGGCTGGTCTACCTAACTGTGTTCGTAATTGTGTATTGTGCATGTCCTCCGTGGTGGCGGAGAGGACCTACAATTTTACGTGGGTTCCGAACCACAAAGCCTTAATTTTACTACCTTAAACTATACTCAATCTATCAACATATGCGTCTAATCGATTTTTAAACATGTTTATAGACGTGCTACTAATTACTTCTATCGGCAAACTATTCCACCTATTTACTTTTCTATGCGTAAAAAAGTTTTTGGCAACTACTGTCTCGAACCTTCTACTTGTCAACTTACACCCGTTATTTCTAGTCCTATTATATTGAGATATTTCGAAAAAGCTATCTCTATCTACGTTATCGAACCCATTCATAATTTTGAAAACCTGGATTAGATCACCCCTTAGCCTCCTAGTCTCGAGTGTAGTCAATTTTAACTCCTTAAACCTATCCTCATACGACATCGACCTAAGCGACGGGATCATCTTAGTTGTTCGTCTTTGAACTCTCGATTTTGTCTATATCTTTTTGCATATGCGGATTCCAAAATTGGATCGCGTACTTCAGATAGGGTCTAACTAATGATTTATAAAGAAGAACAATAATATCGCGCGATTTGTACTCAAAATTCCGAGCTATAAAACCTAGCACTTTGTTCGCTTTATTGACCGCTGCTGTACTTTGTTTCGCTACTTTTAAATCACCAGTGACTATAACTCCTAAATCTTTTTCCTGCTCTACGCTTGCTAACTCCTTCCTTGACCAATCAACGATTTTATTCAGATCTTCCTGAATTTTACCTCCATCTTCGTCATTAATCGCCCTACCACCCAACTTCGTGTCATCCGCAAACTTTGAAACTGTCCTGACTAGACCGACATCTAAATCGTTAATATATATAAGAAAAAGCAAGGGGTCCAATACAGAACCCTGAGGAACGCCGCTCGCTACATTAGACCAGGACGACTCCGCTCCATCAACGACCACCCTGTTTCTTACCTCGCAACCACTCTTCTATCCAATTTATTACTACACCCCTGATTCCATGAGCCTTAGTTTTTTCAATGAATCTTTTGTGCAGTACGGTGTCAAACGCTTTTTGAAAATCTAAATACACTACATCAACTGCCCGATGACTATCGTAAACTTCAACCACGCTTTGAAAACATTCTAAAAGATTAGTTAAGCAAGATTTGTTTCGCCTAAAACCGTGCTGCGTATTTCTAACCAAGTTATGCAATTCTAAGTGTTCGACTATACGATCCCTAATTATTGATTCCAGTAACTTACCTACAACAGACGTTAAACTGATTGGCCTATAATTTCCCGCCGCACCTTTATCGTCTTTCTTAAAGATAGGTGTTACATTTGCTAACTTGAAATTATCTGGTACGCACTAGGGGTTAAAACCGGTATTGAAATACCGGTATTAATACCGGTATTGAAGAAGTACAAATAATACCGATATTATAGGTTTTCGGTATTGACAAAAATTGCTATTGTAAAATTTAGGCAATTTAGTCCTCCGATGGGCAAATAAACTGTTTTTGGAGGATTCGGAGAAAAAAAAAGTTTCGGGATATTTTGCAGTTAACCTCTTTTTTTCGTTTTCTATTCCTTTCTATCAAAGAAAACTATTTATTGCACTAGCTTTAAGAGTGATTCATTCAACTGTAGCGTGTAGCCATTTCTTCAACAGAGTGGGAAATTATTGAAAACCTTCATGACACCTTACGTCCTTTTGAAATAATTCTTAAAGGGTTATGCTCGAAAGATGCATCACTCCTGACAGCTGAATCATCAATGAAATTTATTTCAAAGAAACTAGGAGAGAAAAATAATCCAATAGCAAAAGAGTTAAAAGATTGTCTTAGAAATCGTTACATTTCAAGAAGACAGCAAGACATTGTAGGTTTAATCAAATATCTTCATAATCCCGAAGTTTTAAAAGTTCAAGAAGAGGAAAGTTTTTCTGTTCCATCAAAATTAGTTCTCAAAAGAACTGCAGAAAGGCTCCATAAAAGACTTTTCCCTAAGAATGTGGTTGATTTGGAGATAGAAATGGAAGAACAGGAATTTCCATGTAACCCTGAAAATGTAGCTGCAAATAAGACTGAAGTGGAAGCAGATTCATTACTGAGTGAATACATGCAAGAAATGGACAAACTAGGAAAAGTGCCATCTAAAAAAAATTCCATTGATTTTGATGTTACTAATGAATTTAAAAGCTTGGAAGTTACTTTACAGAGAAGTGAGAATTTAGAGAAGCTGTACAAGGCACTGCTTTCAATTAAACCTACAAGTGCAGAATCAGAAAGAGCCTTTTCTGCTGCAGGCCTATTTCTGACGAAACTGAGATCAAGTCTATCTGAACAATCCCTAGATGCTCTTTGTTTCCTCAAAGCATACTTTCAAAATCAAACTAAGAAATAAATATTTAGATACTAATAATTTCTATCTACCCCAGTAGTTGTATAATAATATGCTAAAAAAAAATTCAAATAGAATGCATTCGAATAGAATGCCATCTATTTGGAGATGGGTCATTAATTTATAGTAAATATGGTGAGTACTGCAAGTCCCTCAGACTTGTGGGAGGGTTGGTAGGGTGGCACCATAATAAATCAAAATAAATTATTTTTTTCATAATACCGGTATCAATACCGGGATTAGCATAATTGCCTCCAAATACCGGTATTGGAAATTTTCGGTATTATGCAAGCACTAGTACGCACCCCTCAGAAATAGACGCATTAAAAATCTTTGTTAGCGGCACAGCAATGCTTTCTTTTAATTCTTTTAGTTGTATGGGATATATGGAATCCCGCCCCGGTGGTTTACACATTTTCATTTTATCAATATAACGCATTACCTCCCTTTCACTAACCACAATATTATCCAAAGTATTACCATTATCAAAAGGTATTAGGCAGACAGTCGTCAATGAAGACACGAATATTTTTTCTCACATAATCCATTATTATGTGCTACAATTATCAGACAAATTACGGACAAAACTCGATGGCATTATAAACGAAACTGTATGTATAGAATTACACAAATAAAAATTAATCTTAGATTATTAGGAAAATACTGATAGGCTTTCATAATCTTTTTTGTTTTGTTTCAAGGTGTTCAAAACAAAGACTGTCTCTGCTTTTTTCATTCATAACATTTCACATTTCATATTTGGTATTAATTATGTTTTAAAGGGCTTCCGAGACTAGGTTGGTTGGTTGGTTGGAAATTTGACTCTGAAAGCCCCGGGTTTAACCACCCCCCTATCTCTGCCCCAACTGAAATTGGACTGATCACCTACTGTAATTACCCGGGCTCAGGGATTCTCTCGGGAGTTCATCTCCCTCCCTATGGGAAGGGAGGGGTTCTGCTACATAATCTGAACGCGGAGGACGGTCTTCCATCTGACTACTATGCTGACCCGACCACGGCCGTTTCCTCCAATAGGCGAAATAGACGACTGCCTAGGGCCCCACTTCAAAAGAGTGTAGGAGGCAAAATTTCTGAAGGATACGATAGGGATTGAATTCGAAACAATCTTTGTATTTATTGAGTGAAATGTTTTTAAAAATGTAAAAATGTTTTTGTTCAAAGTGTGCAGTGTTAATTATGTTTAAAAATTACAACAAAAGAAACACTAACTTTCAATGAAAATTTTCATTTTGGCAATGCAAATTTGGCTTATTGAGTGCAATGCTAGTTATACGCATATTCTTTAAAATAAATGAAAAAAGTTAGTAACCATTTCGCTTTCTCTCCTATTTATGCCTCTCTCTCTTTCTCTCCCCCTCACACACACACACACACACATATATATATATATATATATATATATATATATATATATATACAGGGCCGGATCTAGAAGTTGCGAGGCCCTAGGCAGATCTAGAAATTGCGAGGCCCTAGGCCTATATACAGTATATGAAAATATGGACTTAATTATCGGTACTATACCAGCAATATTAGAATCCCGCATAGACAGAACTATGCCAGCACTTAAAAATTAAACCAAACCAAAATAATCACGCATGGAAATTGTATAAGAAATATAAATAAACCATACAAATAAGTATAAATTATAATATGAATCAAGATTTGTATCGAAAATATAAGACAATGATTTCTAAGATTTATATAATATTATAGGTAATGACTTTCCATAGTATACAAACGTTTTTCATATGTGATGTATAAGAGATGTTGACATTTCATTTTTTATAATAGTGAGCGATCGACTTATCAGGCTAAATATTAATGCTTTAATATTTGGTTCAGATGCTCCTTGAATATTACAGCAATGCTTTTCTACTTTTCTTCGAGCTAAACTCTTCAATTAATTGAGAATAATCTAATGAATTTGTTATATCGTTTTCTATTGATAACATAGCTAATGACTGCAATCTCGCTTGAGACATGGTGGAACGCAAATATGTTTTAATAAGTTTGAGACGCGAGAAACTTCTTTCAGCCGAAGCAACAGTAACTGGGATGGTTAATACTATTCGAAGTGCAACATAAACATTAGGATAAATCTCACTTAGTTGTTTTTGCACTATATAAACAAGGGCATTTCCGAGATCTGTTTTCTCAGGTATAAACCTGCAAAGTACTTTAAGTTCTTCATAGAGTTCTAAATCATTAATATCACTTGAACAGAACGCGCAAAACGACTTGAGCGAGGCCCCCTTTGGCGCGAGGCCCTAGGCGATCGCCTAGTTCGCCTATAGCTAAATCCGGGCCTGTATATATACAGTGGTGGGCACCGTTAACCAAAAAGTTAACTTCGTTAACCGCTAATCCGTTAACCAAAAAGTTAACTTCGTTAACCGTTAATCCGTTAATTCGTTAAACATGTAACGGAAGTTACCGATAAACCGTTAACGTTAACTTTTATTATAAAAAAAATGAAAAACACAATATATATATAATTTAATTTTCCCTCTTCTTCTCGTTCTCCATTTTGTCCATGAGATGCATGTTGCCCTTCGTGAAAATTAGCATATCAAAGTTTTCATCAGACAGGGATGATCTCTTGGCCCTCAGGATGTCCTTGCCCATAGAGAACAAACGCTCCACTGCAGCACTGGAGGGGATGGCTGTGTTGAACTTGATGAACAAGTCCACCAACACTTGCTCACCCAAGAAGGCAGCATCTGTCAGCAAGTCCTTGGAGTTGGTCTCCAGCCAGGTCTTGACCAAGTTCTGGGCCTTGCCCTTGAGTGACCTGTGGCTTCTGCTGCTCTCTTTTGTCTGGATGACAGCACTGAAGAAGTCATCCTCCTCCTCCTCCTCGTTGTTGCTGCCTCCACTGTTGCTGCCCACTTCGTTGGACTGCTGCTTCATGGCCTCCTCGACTGTACCCTCCATGCTTTCCTCACCCTGGCGACCTTGGTGTTGTCATACTTGTCCAACCAGATGAGGCGAAACCTGGGATGGAAGGCAGCAGCCAGCTGGCATTCGTCATCCTCCAGGAGGGGCCCAAACCTTTTGTCGATGCCTGCCAAAAGTGCGTCGACCAAGGCGGATTAATTGCGCACCTGCTCAGCACTGAAAATAATAGAAACTTTTAAACGTTTATTTATGAATTTTTTGGGTTAACGGACTTGAGTTAACGGAAGTTAAATGTAACGGAAGTTAATTAGTCCGATAATGATTTTCAAAGTTAACTTAAAAGTTAAATCGTTAACGAAAAAGTTAACTTCGTTAATTAACGATTAACGGATTAACGGTTTGTGCCCAGCTTTGTATATATATATATATATATATAACCCAGCATTATCGCGCTGCCTCATGAATGGAAAAGTTAAGGACTTTGTGGTCACGTGGGGCTTTCCATATATAATATATATATATATATTATTTGCTTGTACCTTGTGGGGAATGGACGTGCTGTGTCTCTCTCTGTATTAACACCCAAATAAGAGGGGAATAAACTATTCGGCGGTTTATTCTGTTTACACCCGAAAGTGTATAAAGTATCAGTGAATCCGTATATATAATTTATAAAGTGAAATTCATTAAAATTAAGAAAGTGCAATACAGTTTACATAAATTATCACCAGTTTTAACGTATATATTTAAAACGTAATACGGTTGGCATTCGAGTAATTTTGAAACAAGGCAGGGAAAAGGTCATAAAACGCAAAGATCAGAAAACCCTCGACCATCGAAAGGAAAGAAAATAGAAAGAAAGGAAAAAAAATAAATAAATAAAGAATTCGTGTGGGTATTTTTTTTTACGCTAATTAATGAATAGCATGGCTATGGGTCCAAATTCTCACTTAATTTGCAATTTGTGTAATCTGGAAACAACTGAAAAAGCTGCAATACGATGCAATTTCGGTCAAAAGCTGCGAGACTTTATCTGCATGAATTGGGATGATAGGGAAATAACTCTTGTCTCGAATGCGAAAAAGATCGTGGGGATCAATTTTGTGTGTGGCGTATGTACACAGACGGTAAACTCCTTCGCGGTATTTAAAGAAATGGAGATAGCAGACTTGAGTGTTACAAAAAAGAATGAAATAATGGGGACATAAGCAAGAGTCCAGAAATGTCCCAACGAAAAACCGGGTGGATGAGAGAGAGGACGAAATAACGAATAACAGTATAATAACGAATAACAACATAAACAATATAATACGGAATGAAGACATAGCTGAAAGAAAAGAAATAAGTAAAAGTTGCGAGGTAGTAAAACTGTCCAACGAGCGAAATAATAAAAAGATAATAACTAAAAACGTAGGAAATAATCAGCCAAAGAAAAATAATGATAATACCAAAATTAAGAATTTTGAAAATAATAAGAAAACAAGAAGTAGAAGCGTAGAAAATACCGTATGTAAATACTACGCAAAAGGGAACTGCAGATATCGGGTTGGGCAATGCATCTATGCACATCCCACATTATGCAACACACAGTACACAAGTGGATATTGCAAATTTGATAAGAAGTGCAAGTTCCACCATCTTACGGTCTGCAACACCTATGCAAGATGTGGGAGGTGCAAATACGGACAAAAATGCCGTTATCACCACCCTCAAAGGAACGCAGCGGGTGGACAGGAAAAACGAACATTAAAGAAGGGTACCAATTTTTTAGACGTAGCCAACACAATTCAGCTGCTAAATACTATCCAGCAAATACAAAGTCAGCTGGCAAATATAGAAATCTGAGAGCCGGACAGAAGGCATGCACAAAGACACTTTATGCGTTATCGGGACAACAGGTACCGATTAAGATAAAAAGGGGCAAATTCTCGGAGGACCACACGGCAACGAAACCGGCACCACCATTGGAAAACAATCTGAACCACCTGTATGTGAAAACGATAGAGAAAAATTAAAATAATCCTAGCCAACATTCAGGGCCTTAAATCAAATCATTCCCCAGACAAAGTTTTATATCTGAAAGGACTCATGCAAGAAGCCGGAGCAGACTTTGCATGCCTCACGGAAACTCATCTAAAGGACTGCCAGGCGAACTGTGAACTGTGAGTCCTGTATTGACAAAACCGAAATAAAAATTGACAACTATAACATCCTCCGAGCCGACAGAACAGTGAGACGTAAAGGAGGATGTGCTATTTACACACGCGAAAGGCATATGGCAGAAATGCCTATAAGTACCTCAAACAGCTACGTAGAATGTGTAGCAACAAAAGTTGAAAAATTAAATATGGTACTAATTGTAATGTACAAACCCCCAAACACGCAAACCTCAAAATTTTCAGATTCCATTACAGAGGTAAGAAACTGGGTGAAAGATCTATACTCTCCGACCCCAAATATTTTTCTCTGTAGTGATTTTAATTTTCCATTCATGAAATATAAAAGGATAGGAAAAAATGTATGTATACACCAGGACAAGGGGGGCACACGGGAAGACCAGGAACAGGTAAAAATGCTACTAGCTGAAGCTGATGAATTTATGTTAACGCAAGAAATAATAAAACACAAGAAAAAACAACTGTCTAGATTTGGTACTTACAAACAACAGCAACCTAATTGATAATGTAGAAATATCCCCAACTATAATATCGGACCACAACATCATTGAAATAACAACCAATATAAAAGCAACAGGAAAGGAAAGAACACGAACAACAGAAAGAAGCAAATTCGAAATTTTTAATTTTCATTCCAGAGCTATAAACTGGGAAGATGTTGCATCCAGCATGGAAGTAATAGGTTGGAAAACCATTTTCGAGGCCAAGACAACGGAAGAGATGCTAATGACTTTAGAGGAGAAGACGTTACAAATTGTGGAAAGACATGTAGCAAAAATACAACATAGAGGAAAGAGAAGCAGGTTCGAGAGACAAAAGAGGTCATTGTTCCGAAAGAGAAAAGGAGTGACTGCAAAATTAAGTAGCTGTAAAGATAACAACATCAGAAAAATATTAAATGATAAACTGCAGAGTATCGATGACGTCATACAGGAACTAATTGAGAAGCATACAGAAAAAGAAGAAGACGACGGGATAGAAGCGATAAAGTTAACTCAAAGTACTTCTATAATTTTGCTAAAAGACAGTCGAAAAACCATGCGACTATCGGACCTTTAAAAAAACGAGAATAGCGCTTTATCTGATGATCTAACAGAAGTATCTGAAATATTAAGAGCTCAGTACGAATCATCTTTCAGTAGCCCAAAAACTGACAAACTGATATGCGATAGAAACGCGTTCTTTGAAGACTTTACGACAGGTGATATTACACAAGCTATAGGGAAACTAAAAACACACTCAGCGGCAGGACCGGATAAATGGAATGCCACACTGATCAAAAACTGTAAGAATGCAATCGCTGAACCCCTATAGTGGATATGGAGACGATCACTAGACACGGGAGAAATACCAGGCATCCTGAAGAGCGCGAACATAGTCTCAATATATAAAGGAGGAGATCGATCCGAGGCCAAAAACTATAGGCCAGTGTCGCTTACATCTCATCTCACTAAAACACTTGAAAGAATAGTTAGACAGAAAATCTATGACTTTTTGGAAACTCGGAAAAAATTAAATGATAACCAACATGGGTTTCGGTCAGGCAGATTATGCCTATCACAACTAATGGAATACTACAACAACATTATTGATGCACTTGAAAGTAGCGAAAACTATGATGTAATTATACACAGACTTTGCTAAAGCGTTCGACAAGTGTGACCATGGAATCATAATACATAAACTGAAATATAAGGGAATAACAGGAAAAGTATGGAAATGGATATATAATTTCCTTAGTGAGCGGCGGCAAGTCGTTACAGTACAAGGAGTATCTTCATCAGAATCAGAGGTCCTCAGCTCAGTACGACTAGGAACAGTATTAGCTCCACTACTCTTTATAATCATGCTAACTGACATAGATGAGGACGTTACCAGAGACAGCACAGTAACATCCTTTGCTGATGACACAAAGATCAGTAGAAAAATAAGAAACCCAGAAGATATAGGATCTCTACAAACCGACATGAACAGAATCTACAAGTGGACGGAAGACAACAATATGAAGTTTAACACTGAGAAATTTCAGCTGTTACGGTACGGAAAAAGAGAAGACCTAAAATCCATGGAATATTATACCCCAACTGGAAAGGAAATTCAGAGAAATTCTAGAGCAAAAGATTTAGGGGTTGTACTGACTGATGATGCGAAATTTAAAACACAAAATAAGATAGCAGTAAACAGAGCAAAGAGAATAACTGGACAGATACTGAGAACCTTTAAATGAAGGGATAGGAATATAATGATTCCTCTACTGAAAATACTGATCATACCCAAATTGGAATACTGCTCGGTCCTAATATGCCCATATAAAAAAGAAGACATTAGACAGCTAGAAGGGATTCAGAGAAGCTTCACAGCCAAGATCAAGGGGTGCAAAGAACTAAATTACTGGGAAAGGTTATGCGAATTAAACCTATATTCACTGGAAAGGAGAAGAAAGATACACACCATTATTTACACTTGAAAAATAATGGAGAAACTAGTCCCTAATCTTACTCTGAACCCTGTAACCCTGTAACTCCCCAAAACTGTTTAATCAGCTGCCCAAAGACCTAAGGAACACGAATGGTGTTCCAGTAGACATCTTGAAAAGAAGATTAGACGCCTGGCTCAGAACAATCCCCGATGAGCCGGGCGTACCTGGCTATGTGAGGTGGAGAGTACAAGAAACCAACTCACTACTTCACCAGGCCAACTCGAGAGGAGGGGCGACAAGCTTGACCTTCGTGAAATGAGGAATCATCGCGCAGAACATTTGAAAGGTCGAAAGGTGTATATATATATATATTATATATATATATATATATATATAATTTAGACTGGCCCGCCAAATCTTTTATTTGAAAAGTGAAAGTCTCAACCCCTAAAATTGTTACTACCATCATAATATACTCGCACACTAAATTTCAACAATATCTGTGTACTTTTAGTGGTACATGTTCCACATGTTTCACTGTGTAACTGTGTATGTTGAGTAGAAACACGTCTTTTGACCTGACGTCATTACTGGTGACGTCATTGGCTACGGAGAAAAGTGGGAGGCTCGCTGTTCGCGTCAGTATTGTTTAAGACGCAGTGAGAGATTGATGCGCGAGTGTTTTCCCTTAATATTTGCAGATTTTATCCTTCACCATGTCAGATTCAATTAAAACAAAAAGAAAAACTGAAATATGGCTGATTGGACAGCCAATTGACACAATTGGCAGTAAGAAGCTACTATCCAATGGAGATGTACTACGTCGGCTTTTCTGTCTCACAAACAGTAAAAAAAACATTGAAAGAAGCATCCAACATAGTTTATGCTGAAATTTTTTAGATTTGGGACAAGGCGAAAATACCCACCAGAGCCAAACAGCATGTACTAACGAAAATTCAAAAACTGTGTGAGAACTTCAGATCACTTCAAAAATTAAAATCAAACCGTAATCAAAATCAAATTAAAAAAGAAACTGAGTTCCAAGGTAGTTTAGATAACCTTTTTGATATAGCTCACGCAAATGCTTTACAAATGATGTCAAATGAGGAAGATAGATCATTCCTACAAGCTCAGAGAGAAAAAGGGATGCGAGGTTACATGACTGATATTGATAAGAAACTGGTCGCTAAGCAAATGCGACAACGGAAAAGAGATGAAAGACAAGCTGCACTAAAAGAGGCCGAGGCATTGCGAAAGAAATTGTCATCAGCTGTTGTTCAGTTCAGTGATAGTAGTTCAAGCAGTAGTAGTGATGAGCAACCAGAGCCAGGCACATCGTACACTCCTGGAATGACATCCAAACCTTCAAGCAGCACAATATCAAATAAGCGTAAGCGCATCGTAACACCTGATCTGGCAATAGCATTAGATCGAACAAAAACAAGTGATCGTAGTGCTGTTATGGTGCTTTCACCTGCTGCAACTTCTCTTGGACATGATATTGACAATGTTGTTTTGAGCAGAAGTACTCTACAGAGGGCGAGGAGTGTTGTACGCAAAAAATTGCAGATGACATTAAGCAAACCTTTACCTCTGACGTTCCGCTTACCATTCATTGGGATGATAAAGTAATGCAAGCTATAACAGGTGAAAATATAGATAGGCTAGCTATTCTTGTATCCGGTGGAGGAAAGTCTAAGCTTTTTTCTTCTAGCAATACCCAAACTTGCTTCTGGAGAAGGCGAAAGAATTGCAGAAGCAGTTTCAGAATGCTTAGACGGTTGGAATTTGCGAGAATGTATTCAAGCAATGTGTTTTGATACTACTGCTAGTAATACTGGCCAAAAAAGGACGCTTGCATGATAATCGAAAGTAAGCTTGATGGAAAACTCCTTTCTTTGGCCTGTCGGCACCATATTAATGAAATTGTGATAGCAGACGTCTTCCAGAGGTGTTACAGTGGTTAAACGGGACCGGATATATTACTTTTCAAACGTTTCAAGAATTCCTGGAAACAAATGGATGATAAAAGATTTGAAACTGCTAATACTAACATGCCGTGGAAAGCAGAAATCCTAGCACTGTGCGAAGAACAGCTTGCGAGAAGCCACCCAAGAGCGGATTATCGCGAATTTCTTGAATTATCAATTATTTATTTAGGTGGTGTTCCCTCAGGAGGAGTACATTTTCGTCAAACCTGGGGCTTTACATCGCGCTAGGTGGATGTCACGAGTGATTTATGCCATCAAAATTTATTGTTTCGCTCGCAGTTCAACCTGACAAAACAGGAACAGAGTGCAATGGAACGCTTCTCTCGCTATGCTGTTCGCTTTTATGTGCCAAAATGGTTTGCGGCTCCCATCACATCTTCTGCACCAAAAACCGATTTGGAGTATCTACAAGAGCTTCAGCAATATGATGATAAGGAACTTTCAGAAATAGCTAGCAAAGCACTATGCCGTCACCTCTGGTATCTAAATGAAGAACTTGCGTCGCTTGCCTTTTTTGATGATGGCATAACTTTGCAAGTGAAACGGCAGATGATTCAGGCATTGGAAAGACCTGGTTCAGAAATACCAGAAAAACGAATTTCTTTTGACCACACTCATGATGACCCACTAGAGAAAAATCTGGCGGACTTTGTCACAAGCAAAAGTCGCTCCTTCTTTGAGAAATTGTCCCTTCAATCGACGTCTCTCGAAGTAGCTCCTACAGAATGGGATAACAGGGACGACTATAAATTAGCTAAGGAATATGTTAAAACAATGAATGTTGTAAAAGATAATGCAGAGAGAGCGGTCTCATTAATTCAGAGTTTCAGCAGTCATCTCACAAAAAACGAAGAACAACTGCAGTGCCTTTTTCAAGTCGTGGAGAAACACCGAGAGAGGTTTCCAGAGGCAAAGAAAGCGATGATAAAGACAGGAAGCATATCAACATCATGAGTTAACATTAAAAAAAGTGGATTAGGCCTATTGGGGATACCACTTAAAAAAAAAAATGCGCCGGTTGTAGTTACCTCCTGGGTGGTGCAGAAAAACTACACATTTCAGAGTCTGTCGGCACCACTAAATACTATCGAATCGGGATGAAACTTCACTCAAAACTTTCTATCGACACGCATAACAAATTCCAGGGGTGAGACTTAAGAAAAGAAAAAAATATTTTTCACCCCTATGAGTCTGGGCCGGTATAAACATATATAGTGTACATACCGTTGGGGGAACCCAAAAAAAATCTTGTCTAGGGCCCCCAAAATGTTACAAACGGCCCTGGATCCAACAACACTAACTTCGTTGATCGATGGAAAGTGGTGTTGTAACACTGACCACGACATACCCCCCTTAAACTATTTACAAAGCTACTGAAGTAGCTTGCTTACTTGACTTAAATTTAACATATATTTTTCCACTATTTGCAGATTGTCCATTTCATTCATGAAAGCGACCAATTCTTTCTTTAAACTAAAGGGCCACTATTTACCACATCATATGGCAAGCCATTTCAAACTTCTACTACATTCTGACTAAAAAAGTATTTGTTTGCATCTAGTCGACAAGTCTGTTCTGTAAATTTTAATTAAATTTTATATTTGAAACAACCACGTATTTTAAAGTCTGTTAAATTTAGTTATCAGAATGAATTCTGAGATTGTTTTCAATATAAGAATAGTACATTATTTTGATCATTAGTTTCAGTGGATGGTTCGTGAACAGACCGAAGGTACAGCACAGCGCTCAAACCAGGCTAATGCTGTCCTTTGCGCTGACTCCTGGATTATTATTACTAACAGGGGGGTCAAACCTCCAACCTCATTGTCTTCGCTTCATGGTGTTATCCATGAAGCGATCATGAAATGATCACGAGACGAAGAAGAAGAGAAACGAGAGCGTGAGTAAAAGAGGACAGGCGATGCCAGGGCCCAATCAGGCGGAAACAAGCGTTAAGATCAACTCGCATTTGGAGATCCGAACCTCGGGGCCCACTAATACCATGACGGTAGGTTAACAGGCCACCTAAAAATGTGACGACAGACACCTTCTCGCAGGATGGAAGAGAGAAGCTCTCCACCTCCTACGAGGCCACAGAACAACCTCTCCATCCTATCGAATGATACGTCACAATTAATTTTGGTAAACATTAAATTTCGGAGACACCAGTTTTTTTGGACCCCATGGATGAAACTTTGTGGCATAAGTAGTAACTAACCAATTTAGAACTACCATTTTACCTAGCGTAATCTAATCTGGATATAAGAGTCACTCTGATTGGCCAGAAGAATGCAATAAGCGGAGATCGCCGAAATCTGACATCCCCAAAACTTAATATTTGCCTTAATTTTCATTTAATTTTTATTCACGTTTGTTTTAAATTTATTTATTTAGAGAAAATTCTTCAATAGCTCCTTCTGGGAGCTATTGAAAAATAGGGACTCCAGCCTTCTTTAGTTAGGCTTATAAGGCTAACTAACGAAAATATCACGACCTAACCTAACCAATCGTTAGGTTAACTGTACGCCCTTGACGATTGGTTAGGTTAGGTCATGATATTTTCGTTAGTTAGCCTTATAAAGCTAACTAAAGAAGGCTGGGGTCCCTATTCTTTGATAGCTCCAAATTCTGAAATAAACACATTAACAGCACTGACCTTTATAATACATTTATCGTAGGTGGGTTTTTTTATGTACAAGGGTAACTTACGACAACTTTATTTCGTTCTTGTAATGTTCACCACTACTAAGGATCAAAGTACAAATTTTACACTCATGGAACAAGTTTATATAAAAAGTACTGTAACCGTACTGAACTTGTAATTATGTAATTCGTGTAATAACATTAATATAAATTTCTTTCTTTCGTGACTTCCATTCCCTTATTGTTGTGACTAAAAACCGCCGATTTGATCAATATTACGAATTACACACACACACACACACACACACACACACACACACACACACTAAATTGGGTTAGGTTTTGCTTAGCAAACAGACGTTTGTATTAATCACGCAAAATGCACTGCAAAATTTTACAAAAAGAAATCTTATCAACGGTTCGTTGTTAAGCAAATGGTTATTATGAAAGTGATGCCATTAGTCAGTAAGTTAGGTAACATCTGTTGGCTATAACAAAAAGCATAAAAATGCTTTAGTAAAAATAAATCTGCAGGTGTGTAATTCAAAGAGTGTTGCGCGGTTGAAACATAACATATCGTAATCAATGCCTGTCATTTCGATGGCCACTCGAACTTAATTAATGAAAAAATAACTTTATGAGACCGACTTCAGTACATAAAACATATTCTAGAATCCACTCGACGCTGTTTATATGAGATTCATCAACGTTATTGACAAAGATAGTCCAGTCAAAATAGTGGCTGAGATCAAAGTAATTGCGATAAAATATATTCATGTACAATGCATTTCTATACAATAAGGTCCACTTCACAACATACTTAAAATCTAAACAAATAAAAGTAGTGGAAGTATGTAATAAAACAAATAATTATTTTTTAATTTTACTCCCTGTCACACTGTTAATATGACATTATCACGCTTTATTGCTATTCCAAGTTATATAATAATAATAATAATAATAATAATAATAATAATCTTTATACACATTTTAATGATCTTTTAGGACTTTCAACAATGTTTACATGTAGTCCGTCGTAGTGACAGATACTCGGCAGGCCTGTCCACTGATCTAGTTATTCGACAAATGTTGATGCGTGGCATCAAGTTTACTGGAGGCTTCACCAGAGGAAGGGGCATGTCAGAGCAGTAAAGGCTTGTCTGGATCAACTCCATGCCTGCCTACACCGAGGTCCATAATGCCATGCAGGATTTTAGTGGTATGTTTTACGAGGCCCGGGAGAGGAATCACAGGCCCTGGTGCTCCTTTTGAGTCTGGGCCCCTTTACTCCTATCACCTTCTTCTCTATCTTCCCCTCTATCTTCCCCTAAGGCTCGGGCCCTAGTGCTTTGACACCTTATGCACCACTCTTTCCCTGGCCCCGGTCTTACAATGCTAGTGAGCAACATGTACAGGCGTTTGATGCGAGACAAAAGAAGGACTGCGAGGACGCAGGAAAACTGACAACTTTTCTCAAAACTAGGAACCCGTTCAGTCAAAATGACTCATCCTTACGTAACATAGTCTCTAGGGTGGTCGCACATGAGTCTGTCAATGTGAACAGAACTGAAGAAGCGAGGCAAGAGAGTCTGGAATCCATGGAAGGAAAAGGTGTCAGTGGATATTCTTTCGAAAGAAAACAGCAGGCTATTATGATGCTTTAGGATGCAAGACACTCCTGAAAATCAATCAAGAAACAGTGTATATAAATCTGCAGATGCGATTCCAGAGGCTGACATTAGTCAGGAAAACACTGATATAGAAGACCTTTTCGAATATGAAATTTGCAGCTACCCAGCAACCCTGTTTGAGACATGAATTATCCCAAAAGCAGCAAGAAAGGCAGTGCTGTCTGATGTGCTGTGAAGTGAAGTGCAAGCTCATCAAACTTCACAATCACTTATGGATCCAATCTACGCTCTTGATGTAGGAGCCTTACTCCATCGCATCTCTTGGCCCTTGGGTACAACCTTCCACGAAATCTGTAGGCTATGTGCAGTATGTGATAGGCAAGTATAGCTGAATGCATCATAGTGTCTGATGGGTACATAAATGTAGTATTATTGAAGGATGTTATACATGAGCTCTGCAAAAACAAGCACAACTGTATCCGTTCACTGTAACCCCGTATGACATTGACAGAGAGAAAAGAAGCATTCCTAGTAAATAGAATAAACAAAGCTTCATTCATTTGCTCAGTGATGGTTTACAATGTGCTGATACCACATCTCAGTTGTATGGAATTAGAAAAGGTACCGTGGTAAAGCTCATGTAGTTACAAACGTACTTTGTAGTCTTTAGAAACTCAAGCTCTATGAAAGATGTTATTACAGCTGGTGAGAAAGCTTCGGTAATTATGTATAGTGGTAAACCAAATAACGCTCTTGACAGTCTGCGATATAAGCGTTTCTGTGGGAAAGTTGTGAACATTGCAACATCAGTCCAAATGAAATCATTGCCATCTGAAGCTGCTAAAGACCATTCTTTGCGAGTCTTTTACTAAGTACAATCCTGGCTATGGAATAATTCAATGCAGCCTGTAAAATTGGGTTCGGAAGTGGCAAACGAACACTTTCTTCCAGTACCAAGTGATGTTCCAACAGCACCCACAACCTCATAGAAATAATAAAGTGCAACTGTAAAACGGACTGTAGCTCTGCAAGATGCACATGCAGAAAGCGCAACTTGGACTATTATTTCTCAGCTTGTGGAGAGTGCCGCGGTTCAGCATGCGCAACCTGTCCTGTTGCAGATAATGATGATACTGAAGTGAACGCTAGACTTGGAGCTCTTAAGCTTAAGGGCTTAAGGGCCAAATTAAATAAAGTAAATAGTCCAATTTCACAATTATTTATGTTAAAACAAAAACAAAATTGTAAAATTGTATTTATTTTATCACTAAAAGTTATTCAAAATTGCAGGACACTAACCGTTTGATTATGCTTACAGTTTTGCGCACATAATCTATATTGTGTCTGTGTCACCTTTTTGTATCTTTATAAGTCACCTCCATACAGTCACTTATTTACTTTATTAAGTTATAACTTTAACATTTTCAGTACTTTATACATTTCTAGAGTTTTAAAATGTTGTTATGTAGATCTTGCGGAAATAGTGTGCAAGAAAATATTTTATTGCAATTTCTTTGACCTTGACCCGAGTTATGGTGCTAAAATGCCTGGACTAAGATGTTAATATATTAAGTCATATGGTAGAGAATAAAGGCTTCACTGATTCTTACAAATCATACCGCTCTACTCATACACCTATTCAAGGTACGAGCAGCTTGAAGCATTATTGCAAAGTACATAGAGGGAGAAAACGTGCTAAGAAAGCTTCCGTACGTGGTTCATCACCACTGGAAGCAAAAATAAAATAAAGGGTGATCCAGAGAAATGGGACCCAAAAGAAACCCCTGTAACTCTTAAAGTATAAGTCCTTTTATAAAATCATACGCATCATTCGAAAGAGGATAGTTACAAGTTTGTACAGGATTGTGTAGGTTTTGACAATACAAGACAAGATAAGATACAAAACAAAATAAAAGTGTTAGTTAAAACTAACCCTTCAAGATGACTGCATGGACTGTGGAACAGCTGCGTTTCATAACTGAGCAATATTATGAGCATGGAAGAAGTGTAGTTTCAGCTCAAAGATCTTTCAAGACAAATTTTCAGATGTCAAAATCACCTTCTAAGAAAGTAATCCGTCGGTGTGTCAGAAATCTTTCCCTAACTGGCAGCATTGGAAAAAGAAACCAACTGGAAGAGTGCGCACAGCAAGGATAGACGAGATCATTAACAGAACTCATGAAATTGTACAGGATAATCCTAACATAAGCATCAGATGTGCTTCTCAGCTGTTAGGAGTTGGATATGGAACAACAACACACCGTATATTCAAGCAAAATTTAATGCTCTTTCCATATAAAATTCAAACAGTGCAACAACTAAACGATGGAGATTTCGCACGAAGACGACAATTCTGTCAATGGATCCAACAGAAGGTAAATGACACCACCAATTTTCTAGCAACTTTGATTATGTCAGACGAAGCCCATTTTCACTTGAATGGAACTGTAAACAAACAAAATTGTCGTTTCTGGGCAACAGAAAATCCATTGAATATTACTGAAGTCCCGTTGCATAGTCAGCGTGTAACTGTTTGGTGTGGTCTTACTGCATCTCAGATCATAGGGCCGTACTTTTTCGAGGATTCCACCGGAAACACGGTCACTGTAAATGGTGATCGCTACGAAAAAATGTTGACCGATTTCCTTATTCCTAAATTAAGAGATCTTTGTCTAGAAAACCACTGGTTCCAACAAGACGGAGCTACCTGCCATACCACGAGGAACTGCATGGCAGTTTTGCGTCAAACGTTTCCAGGCGAGTTAATCTCAAGATTTGGAGACGTTGAATGGCCCGCAAGGTCTCCGAATTTTTCTCCCTTAGATTATTATTATCTCTGGGGATATTTAAAGAGTAGGGTCTACAGAAATAACCCAACGACCTTGCAAGAATTGAAGGCCGCCATCACAAATGAGATACAGGCCATACCACCACCGCACACTCTCGCAAAAGTGATGCAGAACTTACGAGCGAGAACACTGGAATGCTTGGCAACTAATGGAGCACATTTGAAAGGAGTCATTTTAAAAAAATAAATATTTCATAATAAACTTGTAACTCTACTCTTTCGAATGATATACAGTTTTTATGAAAGGAATTAAATATTAAGAATATTTGGCTTTTTTTTATGGGTCCCATTTATCTGGATCACCCGTATATAATGAAAGATATGTATAATGAAAGATATGAACTTCACTCGCCAAATGCGACTAACGTAAAAATAAACTTCCACCTTCAGGTTCATGTAGTGAAACCTTACAAACTCATTACCTCAAAAGAGAGTTGCTCCTATTTTAAACCCTTACATTCTTATATAATGCCCCTTATTCAGGGGTCAAGAGGACATTATACCCATATGGCCACGACGTTTTATATAACTGAAATTAAATTCAATACAAACTTCACTTTGAAGTGATTACTTACAAAATTAGTTAAATTATTATTAATAATTGTTATTATTATTATTATTATTATTATTATTATTATTATTGTTTATTTAATAACTGAAACATTTCTGAAGAAAAGAGCATTTTTTCGATAAGTTTTACAGAATTTAATGAGGAAATTTTATATGGTATCATCCTGTTTAGAAAGCTTAAAAACCAATTGAGACAATCATATAAAAAAGCATTAGTAAAGCTATTCTTTAAATATATATATATATATATTATGTAGAAAGGAAAGGGCAAGGGCGAGTGCCCGCAAAAAACGGGGCCCCCCCCCATATATAAGAAGGAGAGAACCAAAATCAAGGTCTCTAAGGCCCATGATGCCATTTTACTGTATTTATTTATTTATTTTTATAAATTTTGAAAAGATTGTGTAGTGTGTAAAATGCATGCGTGTGTAGTGAAGAATAGAAGGAAAAGTGTGTGCTTGAGAGCATGCTGGACTGCTCACAAGGTAAATGAGACATGGAAAAAGAGCAGCTAAAGAGGATAGTGACGGAAGAAACGGGAGTTCTAGCACTCCCTGTCTTCTGCCTAATGTCCACCCCCCCCCCCCCAACACCCGGGAGTACTTCCTTACAATGTCTACAATGTCTTCCTACAATGGTGTCTACAATCTTATATATGGTATAGAGATATAAGTGAGGAGGGACAACAAGCTTGACCTTCGTGGAATAAGAAATCATCTTACGGAACATTCGAAAAGTTGAAAGGCAAATTAAATATTAGATTTTGCCCTTGAAACCTACCTACCACACCCTACGAGACAAGATCAATCGGAGACCGTGGCTAAATAATTTGTTTACAATAAATTAATAATTTACGACTGACTACACGGTTCTTTTGATCGAATGTTAAACAGTTTTAGGCTTACAAGAGGCAGGCAGGAAGCCTCGCGCGACTCCATTTCCGCCTCCGGAGCCCGAAGAGCCACGAGCGAGAGATAGAGATATATAGCCTAGTATTAGTTTTGCAGTTTTGTTTACAAGAAGCTCCTTGACTTGTGGTTTCGCATTGTAGGAGGGGCGGTCAGAAAATAAGTTTACACGGCGTATAATTTCGTAACTAAAAGACCTACATTGATTATGTTTGTATCAGGTGAATTCGTTAATCATTGTTGGCAACACTGCACGTCTTTAAGACAGATAATGGAATGGATTTTATGTTATGTATTATTTTACCTGCATTTTATATATGGAAATAAGCGCAATATAAATTTAAACCTTCAAACAATGAAATTTTGTATAAAAAGTTTTGAAAATACAAATCTTTCAAGTTCTTGGTCTAGTTTATATAAAGCAAGCCTGAACGAGTGTTTTTTTGCTGCCTCGAGGAGAAAATACAAACTTGCGGTGCATCTTGCCCCTGGTGAATTATGTACCCAGGGCTATAATAATTAAAGCCAAGAATGTCTGCAATGCGAATTTAAGATAAGGGCACTAAAGAGATAATGGATTGGGCTATTCACTGGAATATGTCAAATCATTTCGCAATCAACCTCAAGGGCCTCGGAATCCCCTGGGGAGGGGACCATAAATGTCCCCACTACTGGCTCCCCCGCTACCGATACCGGGAACGCAGACCCGGGTAGCGGAGCTGGATCTGCTACCGCCCATTCGAGATGTTCTGGGCCTCTGCCTGATCCACTTTTCATTAATTTCTGTAACATTCGTGGCCTTTTCTTAAATTTTCAATCTGTTGAACACCACCTCTCCTCCTCTAAACCTTATCTTCTTTTCCTCTGAAACTCAGGTGTCTGGGACGACTGACAACAACCCCTTTTCTGTACCCTCTTACTTTCTCTATACTCAATTTCACTCCAAAGATGGATGTTGCGTACATGAACGCAATAACCTCGCTTGTTCTCGTATTCCCGAACTCGAATCTTCTGAATTCTATACCCTCTGGCTATGACTTACATGCCAATCTCAAATTAAATACATCTGTGCTGTTTACCTTTCTCCTAATTCTACTCACTATCCAAAATCCTTTGACTACATCACTTCCAAAGTGGAATACATTATATCTCGCTCTCCCTTTGCTGAAATCTCCATTTTAGGAGATTTCAATGTTCACCACCACCTTTGGCTGTCCTCCCATTTCACTAACATCCCTGGTGAACTAACTTACAACTTTTCAATCCTAAATGACCTAGAGCAGATTGTACAGCATCCTACTCGTATCCCCGATCGCCTTGGAGATAAGCCCAACATTCCGGATTTATTTCTTACCTCTCATCCTTCATCTTACTCTGTCAACCTTTTTTCTCCGTTGGACCCCTGCGACCACAATCTTACTGTATATTTGTTTCCTGCCCTAAATGTGAAAACCTATCCAACTCCAATTCTTCTCGCTCTTTCTGGCATCTAGTTAAGAATCTCAACAACAACTTTACTTACTATTCTTTTCCTCCTCTTTTCCATTCCGACGGCACAGTTGCCATCTCTTCTCCTGACAAAGCTGAACTCTTCGCTCAAATTTTCGGTTCCAACTCAACCATGGACGATTCCGGTGCTGTTCCGCCATCTCCTCCTCCCTTTAACTTTATTATGACAGAAATTAGACTCTCTTCTAAAGAGGTTCTTTCTCCCCTATCTGGGTTCAACTCTAGGAAGGCGTACGTCCTGATGGTGTTCCTCCTGTTGTTCTTAAGAACTGTGCTTCGTTGCTGACACCCTGCCCAGGCAAACTCTTTCGTCTTTGTCTCTCATCTGGTGCTTTTCCTTCCTGCTAGAAATTCGCTTTCAGTCAGCCTGTCCCAAAGAAGGGTGACCGCTCTCAACCCTCCAACTATCGTCCAATTGCTTTAATTTCTTGCCTTTCAAAAGTTTTTGAATCTATCCTTAATAGAAGATTCTTAAACCTCTTTCTTCTCACAATCTTCTTTCAGATCGTCAGTATGGGTTCCGCAAGGGACGCTCGACTGGCGATCTTCGTCAGCCAGACTCTGTACTGAGCGGACGCATTTCCTGAGCTCTTTGATATTGCTTTTACTTTTGGATATTGCCAATAACTTTACTTTTGGAAAGTTCTGAATTTTATATACTTGCGTTTATATTCACACTGTTATAGTTAAGTAATTGAATATTAGTGGTTTTTAGCGATTTAGAAGTTTCATAGCGTGCCGGCTTAATTTAACTTAAACTTGTGACGGTTATAAACTAATCTAACTTGCGCGATGCCGTCGCAGAAAGCGTCGTGTGTTAGGTGTGGGGTGAATCGGTGGTATACAGATTTTAAGGATTATAACGGCGGTCCTATGGCGATTACCGAGAGATCGGTTTGTTTCTTTTGCAATTTAAGGGAGGAAATAGTTGACATAAAACGCAGTGTACGTGAGGTAACGGAAAGCAGCGCCAAGCTTAGGATATTTCGGGCCCTGTGCAGAGTATACTGTACGGGCCCCCATGACACAAGTCAAATTGTTTTTCATTGCTAATCATTTTATTTTAGTAGATTGTTAACAAGTACAAGAAGTAAAATTTAACTATACAAGTGCACCTGTAACAGAATACCAACAGACCAACAGCCTTTACTATTATTACTACTTATTACTTTATTATTATCAAATATTTAAACTATCATAAGAGGTTTCAACCAGCGCCGGCCTTAGGATATTTAATTAGGAATAGGATAATTCAATTTAATTAGGATATTCAACAAAAGTAAATACACAAAATAAAGTTTGTAAATATACAAAAAAGAAAATAACTTAATCAACTACAAATGAATATTTGGCAATTGTAATATAAGAATACTAAAACATAACAGAATTAACTAGATTTAATAAAAATAAACATAAACCAATTGCAGGTGTATATAAGTAACAAAATCTTTTCATTAAAATCTATCTACTGTTTTAAATGACTGAGAAGAAAAGAAAATCAAGATAATACACAAATATATATTACACAATATTACACAAATAAATTACATTAATTTACACCAATTTTGGCACTCTGACGTCGATGGTAAATTTCTGTGAAATTTTCGGGCCCCCCTAAGTTGCGGGCCCTGTGCAACCGCACAGTTCGCACACCCCTAAGGCCGGCACTGCGGAAAGACTTGCAACGCTTGATGAGGGCAGGGATACGGCTACAGTTGACGAAAGACGAACCAATACTAACGTTGAAGACGTTAGTAATTTGAAGGGTGAGGTGTGTAACCTAGTTTCTAGTTTAGGTAGCTTATCGAGAAGGTTGAATAGAGTTGAGGAAGGGGTTAAGGTTGGTCCGAGATTAGTAGACGGGGAGGGATTTAGAGAGGTTAAGGGTGGAGCTAGGCCACGTACGTTAGGTGATAGGAATCCCCCTCCTATCGAGGTTTCGAACCCTTTCGCCCACTTGGATAGGGACGTGAACGAGGGGGAAACTATTTTAATTGGGGACTCTTTAGTGCGCCATATAGACACAGAGTTCGTTGAACGGCATCCAACCAAGAAGAGGAGGGTCTGTCTCCCAGGGGCCAGGGTTGACAGAGTTAGAGATAAAGTGGATAGGGTTGATGTTGCCTCCCATCACTCGATGTTGGTGACGATGGTAGGGGGCAACGACTCGTATACGCCCGATACGAGAGTGCCTGGCCTTTTGGAGAGATATAGGGAGTTAATTAGGTCTTGAAGGTGAGGTCAGATAGGTCTTTAGTTCTAGATATTACCCCTAGGCACGGTTTGGGTCTTAGGATTGCGTCTAAAACAATATCTTTGAATACTAAATTAGAAGAGATTTGTGATGAGGAAAATGTACCTTTCATAAAGCTGTGGTCAGAATTCAGTGATCCTAGCCTTTTTATAAAAGATGGGGGTGCATTTTAATGAAATAGGTAATGCTAGGCTATGTAGGTTAATTGACGAAAACGTTCGAAAGCTGTATATGTCGAAGCCTTCTTTAAACGTTGTGGGTCCGGGAAACGCGGGTCCAACGTGAAAAATAGTTTAAAACGCCGACCCGAGATAAAAAATAACTTAAACGTCTTTTATTGTAACGCGCGTAGTATTAGAAATAAATTAAACGAATTTAAGGCGATAATTTATTCCGGCAACTACGATATAGTTGCTATCACTGAAACGTGGTTAAATACCGTGACTCGGGACTTGGTGGAATTTGATATACCGGGTTTTAACCTCTTAACGCCTGAAGGTTTTGTAGGGTTAAGTTATGAGTGCGTGTATTGGAAACGGTACAAATTCGACCCAGTGGTCCAAAAGAGGTTAAACTCTTTACTAATGATAGGTTACATAGGATTGGTGGCGGCGTTTTGCTGTACATTCGTAATTTCCTTAGGGCTATCGAGGTTAAGATAGATTTTCCGGCAGCAATTAATGCAATATGCGTTGAAGTCAGGGCGCGTAGTATTAGTTTTAATTTTGTTGTTGTTTATAGACCTCCCGTTCAACCCCTCGATACCGATACTAGATTTTACTCACTTCTTGGTAACTTTATTGACAATCGGAATAGTATAATTGTCGGAGACTTTAACTGCCCTAATGTTAATTACGAAACTTTTACTGGTAATGAGGAGGGTTTGAGACTGGTTGAGTTCATGGAAGATAATTTTTTACGACAGATGGTTACCAAACCAAGGCGGGGTGACAATATTTTAGACGTGGTGATGACGAACGGCGAAAATATAGTCGAAGGTTTAGAAGTAGGCGAGAGTTTAGGATGTAGTGATCATCAAATTCTTAGGTTTAAGCTATTGATAGAAAACACTAAGGATAGTAACGTAATAGAAGTCCCTGATTTTCGTAGGGCCAATTTTGATAGTTTTGCGGATAGGATGAGAGTAGTGGACTCGGGTGATTTATTTATGGGTAATGACACAAATTTGCATTGGGAGGCGTTTAAAGAAAGTTTTATGAATATCGAAAGGGAGTTTATTCCTCGATGGCCCTAGCGCGCTAGAAATCATGGTAGCCCCAAGTGGTGGACTAGGGAAATAGGCGAGTTCATAAACGAGCGTAACAGAGGGTATAGACTTAATAAGCGCAATGGCACGGCAGCTAACTTTAATAGATATATCGAGCTTAGACGTCAGGTTAAAAGCCAAGCGTAATTTAGAGATACTTATAGCTGCGGATAGTAAACTTAATCCAAAAAAGTTTTTTGAATACGTCAATAATCGTAAGCCGATAAAAGATAACATAGGCCCTCTAGTGGACGTTAACGGCGCTTTGGCTTCCGACCAGGGTTGCCATTTTGGCTTTTTTAAGGCCAAATTTGTAAAATTTGGCCTCATTCAAACGTCACTGGCCTGAAAATCTGTATTTGGCTTTTTTAACACATTTGGCCTTTTCTTGGCCTTGTATAAGACAGATCTACCGATGTTGCATTTAGCTAAAGATAACTTTGCTGAAATTGAACAACAGTACCGGAAAATTAATTTAACTGACTGGAGAGCAGATAATATTTTTGAAAACAATGTAATTCCAAAAGATACATCACAATTTTGGCTGGGTGTTAGTAAACACCAAAATTTTAAGCATTTAGCAGAATATGCCCTAAATTGTCAAGTTACACCAGCAAGTAATGCGACTGTTGAAAGAGTATTTTCCCTTGTAACGGCGATCAAAACACGTCCGAGAAACAGAATACAAGTTAATCTCTTAGATGCACTTGTTAGAATAAGAGCGCATTTAAACGAAAATTCGATTTGTTGCAAGGAATTCACCGCCTCTGACAGCATGTTAAGGAAATTTAAAACAGACTTGCTTTATGCCAATAGCAGTACAACTGCTATAGCAGACAATTCCCAGCAAAATACGGAAGTGGAAAGACAGGATGAAGAAGACGACATAACTATTTTCTTGGAATAGTTATGGTGTAAATCGTTTTACCTCCAGGTTAGTTACTTTATTATATCATTTCAATGCATAATAAATCAGTTAAATATATATATATATATTTAGTTTATTATAAAACTGTGCTTTTATATATACTAAATCGGCGGTTTGGCTCTTTTTTGGCCTGTTTTTTTCTCCAATTTGGCTTTAAACATCCAAAATCATCTGGCAACCCTGCTTCCGACGCTCAGGCGATGGTGGGTATTTTCAATAACTTTTTTGCGACAGTTTTTACTGTCGAAGACGTAAATAATATCCCCGACGTGGACGATATCGTTCCATTTAGTAGCGAGACTATTTTGGATGAAATAACTGTTTATGAGGGTGAGATTGCACATTATATCGATAGGCTAAAAGTTAGCAAGGCTCCAGGCCCTGACGCGTTTTATCCCAGACATTTGAAAGATTTGAAAGACGTTATCCTAGGCCCCTTAACGAAGATTTTTAATCAGTCACTCGAAACGAGGATTATTCCTGAAGACTTCAAATTAGTTAACGTCACGCCAATTTTTAAAGAAGGCGATCGCACAATAGCTAGCAATTATAGGCCCATTAGCTTAACGCCAATTGTCGGTAAACTTTTGGAATCCGTAGTTAGGGATCGTATCATCGATCACTTAGAAAGTCGCGATTTGATTGATAGTAGTCAGCATGGGTTTCGACGCCATAGATCTTGTTTGACTAATTTGTTAGAATTTTATAACGAAATAGTGCGCGAATACGATAGGCATAGAGCGGCTGACGTTATTTATTTAGATTTTAAAAAGGCGTTCGATACAGTTCCGCATAGAAGATTAATTGCGAAGGTTAAAGCGCACGGTATACGGGTCAAGTAGCTAACTGGTTAGAGGAATGGCTTCGTGCTAGGAGACAGAGGGTCGTTGTTAATGGTAGCGAATCGGGGTGGTTGGATGTAGGTAGCGGTGTCCCACAGGGTTCAGTGTTAGGCCCATTGCTATTTCTAATTTACATTAACGACATAGATGTAGGATTGACTAGTAACGTGTCAAAATTCGCTGACGATACTAAAATAGGCGGTAAGGTTGTTAACGAGGACGATAGAAATAGGCTCCAAGACGATGTAAATAGGATTATGGAGTGAACGGATAAGTGGCAGATGCAATTTAACGTAGGCAAATGTAAAGTTTTGCATATAGGTTCTCGTAACAATAATATAATTACACGTACACGATGATGATAGAGAGTTAGCGAGCGTTGACGAGGAAGTAGATTTAGGCGTACGCGTATCTAAGGATTTAAAAGTTAGGAACCAGTGCCTGGAGTCTTGCGCAAAAGCTAATAGATTGTTAGGCTTCATAGCGCGTAATTTCGAATTTAAATCGAAGAATATTATATTGCCCCTTTACAAGTCCCTAGTCAGGCTCCATTTAGAATATGCCGTTCAGTTTTGGTGTCCGTATTTGCGTGAGGATATTGATAGGTTAGAAAGGGTTCAGCATCGTGCCACGAAACTAATTCCGTCTTTGCGCAACAAGCCTTATGAAGATAGGATTGAAGAGTTAGACTTGCATTCACTCGAAACTAGGAGATTAAAGGGGGAGCTTATTGAAGTTTTCAAAATCGTTAATAACATCGATAACGTAAATTTTGACAAACTGTTCACTTTCGATAATAGTAATACTCGTAATAACGGATTTAAGTTGCGTGGCAGACGTTTCATTACTAATATCTCTAAAAACTTCCTTACGTTTAAAGTAATTGATAAATGGGATAATCTTCCCGCGTCAGTCGTGAACTCTACCAGCGTTAATGTGTTTAAGAACCATTTAGATAGGCATTTTAAAAATATTAACGTTCTTTAATATAATAATAAAACAATTAGTAACAGGAGCTCGGGGGGGGGGGTGATCGTGGTGATCGGGGATGAGTCTGTTGACGACTAATGCCAGCTTGTAACATGCCAGCGTGTGATATGCCAGCAGAAAAAAAAAATTAGACTAACAGGAACGTAGATGTAGCTCGTAGCGTAAACTAACCCACTTTTTGGTATTCTTTTTTTTTTCTCTCTCTCTCTCTCCTTATTGCATGTCTGTAACTCTCTTCATTACATGTCTGTGGTTTGCATGGTGTGATAGTGTTTGAGTTAAGAATATGTTGCATGGTTTGTAATGAGTTCTTATTTTATTTCTTTTCATCTTCCACCCTTTTTCCGGCAGAGTGGGCTGCGTCCTTCACCTCCCTATGGGGTGGAGGACCGGTCTGGAACTGCTGGAGGTATGTGTTGCTTTGAGTTATGTGATAGCGTGGGGTAGACACCCCAGTTAGGTTACTTAGGTTCTAGCAAACAATCAAAAGCACTTACCGGTGCGTTGAATTAGGTATTCCTTGAAGCCTACCGTTTTATTCCTGTGTCCCACAACAGCCTACCTAACTCTCTCTTACATTACCAATTTAGAAGCTATAGACATTACCCCTAACTATACTTAAGTACGAACAACTTCCTACCCGATTTGTAACCTTAGATTCATCACCTAATTTTACTCAGCACCAAAGATTAGGTCAGATAGGAAAAAACATGTCTAGGCCAGACCAAAGCAATACGAACAGCCCGTTGGTTCGTTTATGGCTTGGTCTTGCCATTCAGCTTAGATTTAGTGATATTTACTCTTTAGTGACTTTTAGACTATATACATATATATACATACACGTCACCTCACTCCTCCCCTACAAGTTTAGTCTGTCAGGGGATGAGGGACCCTAGACGACCTGCGGAGCGGGGTTGATGTAGTAGGATCAGGTGCAACCTGTATAGGCGGGCAAGTTGAACCATTTTCCGGAGGATCAGTTCTCTCTTCCGGAAGACTCTGGTCCTTCTGCACTTCCCGTTCCCATATCTGGTCCTGATGGCGTTTAATAGAACGACCATCTTCTAGTTGGCACTTGAAGGAAACAGGGCCCGTTCTCTCCTGCACAGTTGCAGGAACCCATTTTGGTCCAGCCCCATAGTTGCGAATCACAACTGGATCATTAGGTTTCGCTTCTAGAACTCTCCCTCTTTTAGTGTCGTGGTACAACTTCTGTTTTTCCTGATGGCGTAAAACTCGTTGTTGTAACATTTCGTTTGGACGTAACAAATCAAAAACTGAACGAATTCCCCGGCCAATCAGAAGTTTAGAGGGAGACACCCCTGTCGTGGTGTGTGGTGTTATTCGATATTTAAACAAAAATTTATCCAACACCACTTGCATTTCCTCCCCACGAGAATGACGCAAGGCCGACTTGAAAGTACGGACCATGTTTTCCGCGAGACCGTTAGTAGATGGGTGGAAAACACTAGACCGGACATGTCTAATGCCATTTAGGTGGACGAAGGAACGAAATTCCTCACTGGTAAAACAAGTACCATTGTCGGAAACCAGGACTACGGTAAACCCCATCGAGCGAAAACTGAACGGAGTAAGCGAATCGTTACACCCGAAGTCGTGGAAGTGGTTGGAAAAATTTCCACCCACTTAGAGTAGGCGTCCACCATGACTAGGAAATAAATATTATTTATAGGACCTGCATAGTCAACATGGATCCTATGCCACGGTATAGTAGGCCATTCCCAAGGATGAAGTGGACTTTTCCTTGGGATCTCTGTTCTCTAGGCAGCTTTGACAGGAACGAACCAATGATTCGAGTTCTCCATCTAAACCAGGCCACCAGAAATAAGCTCTCGCCAGCTCTTTCATTTTTGTTGCGCCCATGTGTTCAGCGTGAAGTTCCTTCACTAAATTCGACCTGCCTTTATTTGGAATAATCACTCTATGGCCCCATAAGAGACAGCCATTTTGAATAGAGAGGCCAGACTGACGCTGAATAAAAGGCTGTAATTCACTCTCAACCTTAGTAGGCCAACCAACTGAGCAGAAATGGATGACCCTAGACAGAATAGGGTCTGATTTTGTCCACTGCTCTATTTGTACTGCAGATACTGGAGTGGATTCCAAAAACTCCACCAAGTGAACCCATTCTGTAGGTATAGGTACACAATCATTTGGATTTTCTAAGGGCAACCTACTTAGCGCATCAGCCGTACCTAGAAGTTTACCTGACCGATGTACTAAGTCAAATTTATAGGCTTGTAGAATCAGTGCCCATCGTTGAATCCTACCTGAGGCCATAACTGGAATATTTTTATTAGGTGAAAATAAACCTAAAAGAGGCTTATGGTCAGTAATTAGTTTAAATTCATGACCCCATAGATAGAAATGAAATTTTTTTACTGCAAATACTAAGGCTAATGCTTCACGTTCCACTTGTGCATATCGTCTTTCCGTCTCAGTTAGTGTTCTAGAAGCAAAACAGATAGGCCTATCTACACCATCAATGTGGTGAGATAACACTGCCCCAATTCCATAAGAACTGCTGTCTGCTGAAACTACGAGAGGAAGTTTAGGATCATAATGCACTAGGAGAGTGGACTTTAGTAGTACGTCCTTGGAAGCCTCAAATGCTTCCTTTTGAGTTTTCTCCCATCTCCACTGTTCCCCAGATCGTAATAGCTTATTTAGGGGTTCAAGGAAAGTCGATGCATTAGGCAAAAATTTCCTATAAAAATTTAGGAGACCTAAATAAGCTTGTAACTGTGTGATGTTTTGTGGAGGTGGTGCCTTTTCTATTGCTTCTAGTTTATCCACCGTTGGATGAATGCCTGAGGCATCTATGCGGAACCCTAAATATGAAACCTCGTTAGTGACCCATGAACACTTTTCTCTCTTTAGCTTAAGTCCAGCATCCCGGAGTCTTTTTAGAACCGTGGTTAATCTAGTTAGGTGTTCTTTTTTAGTCGAACCTGAAATGAGGACATCATCTAGAAAGCAAAGTACCCCTGGAATGTGACCTAGAACTTGGTCCATTGTCCTCTGAAAAATACCTGGAGCCGATGCTATTCCATAGCATAGCCTATTGTACTTATATAGGCCTCGGTGCGTATTTATGATAGTTAATTCTTTAGAGTTTTCATCTAAACTTAGTTGAGCATAGGCTTGGGACATATCGAGTTTTGTGAAATATTTTCCCCAGCAAGAGAACTAAATAATTCATCAGGCTTGGGTATAGGATAGCAATCTAGAAGGACGGCTCTATTTGCTGTTAAACGGTAATCCCCGCATAACCGCACGGACTTGTCCGGTTTTAGTACAGGAACTACTGGGGCAGCCCACTTAGCGTGTGTGACTGGTTCAATAATTTTATCTTTTAGCAGCCTGTCAATTTCTAAATCTACCTTCTCCCGCAGTGCATGCGCAATTGAACGAGCCTTACAAAATTTCGGAGTTACATTAGGATCTACTTCTATGCAGACCTGATGGCCTTTTAGGTTGCCTACTTCAGGCCCAAAAATAGAAGAAAACTCCCTTAACAATGAGTCTATGTCAGATGGATATGAAAGTGTATGCACATCTGCCTGACCCCTTGGCAAGATTTGTCAATTGGCATTTCCAAAGCATCAATCCAATCACGGCCTAGTAGAGTAGGCCCTTGCTCATCCACCACTAAAAGGGTTAAGGGATGAGACAAAGTTTTCTGGTTAAGTGTAACTGTGACGTATGCTTCTCCACAAATAGGTATTTGTATGTCACCGTACTTCTTCAAAATCGTTTTAGATGCATGTAGTTTAGGTGTGTTTTTGAAAATCTTATCAAAACTACCTTGGACATGACCGTCCGGGCAGCACCCGTATCCAATTCTAGAGGAACTGTAATTCCATCTAGGCCTACCTCTACAATATATGGGCCTGTATTTTCCCCACTTTGCTGCTCATAGAATAGGTACTCCACTCCAATGTTCGAAGTATTTCCCTTTTGAGGATTTATACTAGAAATGTTAAAATTAGAATTTTCACCCTTTGTTTTCTTTGAAAAACACACTTTAGCTATGTGGCCTATTTTACTACAGTTTCGGCAAACTGCTTCTTTAAAAGGGCAATCTTTCTTCCAATGGTGTTTTCCACACCCTGTACATGGCTTGGAAGGCTTAGTAGAATTAGTAGGCTTAGTCATATTCGCCTCATACCTTTATTTGCCTGTCTAGTAGGCTCGTTAGGTCTGCCAGGCCTAGAAGATTTAAAGCTATTTACGTGTTGGGCTTTACTACTATGATTTCCAAAAGCTCTAACATCTTTAGCAGCTGCTTCTCTAGCCGTAGCTATTTCTACAGCCTGACTAAAAGTTAGGTCCTGTATGGCTAATAGGGCTCTCTGGGTAGACTCCTCTTTGAGACCCATTACAAACCTATCTCTTAGCATTTCATCTAATTTGTCCCCAAATTTACACGTACGGCTATGGCTTTTTATTCCTGCAACAAACTCTGCAATGCTTTCATTTCCCGTCTGATGCCTTGAATAAAATTTGAAACGTTCATAGATGAGAACTACTCGGGGTTTGTAGTGATCGGTTAGGGCCTGTACCAATTCCTTATAGGTGCAAGTTTCCGGTGCTTTAGGAGAAACTAGGTCCATAACTAAACCAAACGTTTTAGGGCCTATTATAGTTAAAAGGTAGGTACTTTCTTAGCATCCGGAATGGAATTTGCCTCGAAAAACAACCTCACCCTAGTGGCATAAGCTTCGAAGTCCTCCCCATTGTCTTCGTAGGGGCTTATATGGCCAATCACCGACATGCTAGAGCAAAACCGAATTTGACCAACTCACGTGAAGTAGGTTAGGTTAGTTTAAATTTGGTCTAGTTACTGAATAGTGAATTTTATTAGAGTTAGGGCTGAATAGTGAATTGTATTAGAGTTAGGGCTGAGTAAGAATTAGTTTTAGAGTTAGGGCTGAGTAGGAATTAGTTTTAGAGTTAGGGCTGAGTAGGAATTAGTTTTAGAATTAGGGCGGCGGGACCTACGCTATAGTACGGTAGCTTCCCCACACAAACAAACCAAATCGGACGACCCACTAGTCTGCATCCAATTTTCCAAACAACCACTTGAACCCAATAAGCCAAATTAACCCAATAAGCCAAACCAACTCACGTGAAGTAGGTTAGGTTAGGTTTAAATTTGGTCTAGTTACTGAATAGTGAATTTTATTAGAGTTAGGGCTGAATAGTGAATTGTATTAGAGTTAGGCTGAGTAAGAATTAGTTTTAGAGTTAGGGCTGAGTAGGAATTAGTTTTAGAGTTAGGGCTGAGTAGGAATTAGTTTTAGAATTAGGGCGGCGGGACCTACGCTATAGTACGGTAGCTTCCCCACACAAACAAACCAAATCGGACGACCCACTAGTCTGCATCCAATTTTCCAAACAACCACTTGAACCCAATAAGCCAAATTAACCAATAAGCCAAATTAACCCAATGAGCCAAATTTAACCCAATGAACAAAATTTAACCAAATGAGCCAAATCCCATCCTCGTCGCCAAATGTGATAGCGTGGGGTAGACACCCCAGTTAGGTTACTTAGGTTCTAGCAAACAATCAAAAGCACTTACCGTGCGTTGAATTAGGTATTCCTTGAAGCCTACCGTTTTATTCCTGTGTCCCACAACAGCCTACCTAACTCTCTCTTACATTACCAATTTAGAAGCTATAGACATTACCCCTAACTATACTTAAGTACGAACAACTTCCTACCCGATTTGTTACCTTAGATTCATCACCTAATTTTACTCAGCACCAAAGATTAGGTCAGATAGGAAAAAACATGTCTAGGCTAGACCAAAGCAATACGAACAGCCCGTTGGTTCGTTTATGGCTTGGTCTTGCCATTCAGCTTAGATTTAGTGATATTTACTCTTTAGTGACTTTTAGACTATATACATATATATACATACACGTCACCTCAAGTTAAGAATATGTTGTTCTTTGAGTTAAGAATGTGTTGCATGGTTTGTAATGCGTTCTTATTTTACTTCTTTTCATCTTTCACCCCTTTCCTGCAGAGTGGGCTGCATCCTCTACCTCCCTATGGAGTGGAGGACCGGTCTGCAACAGCTGGAATTATTCTCTTCGACCATTTTTCCGACTTGTCGGCAGTGGCCGGCGGATGATGATGGTGTCTTTCTTTTTCTGAATGAATTTTAACCTACGAGTGATAGGTTTTCCTACTTACATAACCCCATATTCTCTTCTTTTAACCCCTTACTTTCTTCTTTATCTCGGGCTAACCTTAGAGTGGATCTTTGGGTCTTTGTTAGCCTTAGCTTCTGTAGATCTGTAGATCCTCCTCTCGGCATTTCGGTGAAACCTTTGCTATTGCGGTAGACATATCAAGAGCTTTTGATAGAGTCTAGAACAAATCTAATTTCCAAACTGCCCTCCTTCGGTTTCTATCCATCTGTTTGTGCCTTCATCTCTAATTTCCTTTCTGGTCAATCTATAGCTGCGGTTGTAGATGACCCCTGTTCTTCTCCTAAAGGTATCAACAGTGCAGGGCCTATTTTAGTGTGCAGTATTGCCAAGAGCGTAACTAGCTTTCAAAAGTTGGGGGGGACGACTATAATGATGAAAAATCCTGCGATGAATTTCTGTGCTGCTATCCTGTAGGTAATGTGTTTGCGACCAAAATGATGCTCTTAAAATACTATGATTTAGAGAATGATCTATATTTATGATAGTAATAGGAAAATCAAAGAAGCATTTTCACAACTACCTTATGTATATCAAGTATATACTTAATTAAAGGAAAACAATATATGCAATAATTAAAGTAAAAATAACTAGATGTCTCATTAAAGTATCTATCACTGGAGTATTAGTACTGAATCAGTAATACTTTCCAGCATACTAATAGGACTAATATAATTAAAGATTTACTCATCATAGATTATTTCAAGAACTAAATATTTTCCTTCACGTAAGCTAACTTAGATCAAAAGTTTAGGGGTACAAAACCTATATTATCCCCCTCAGTTCAAAAGTTGGGGGGGGCATGTCCCCCCCCCCCGTTAGTTACGCCCCTGAGTATTGCACATTTTGTGCAGTATTGATTTAAAAGTGTGCAGTATTAGATTTCAAAATGTGCAGTATTGACACGTTAGCTTACCAAACGTAAAGGACAATCTTTAGATGACTCATTAACATTATATATTTTAAAATAAATGTTAGGTTAAGTATCGCACTAACAAATCACAAAATAGTTATAATAGTGTAATAATAAAATGATACTAGGTATAATAATTTTTGGTTTTCATTTGAATAGAAAGGTTATCATTTGATGAAACCACCCACAACTTGCTGAGGCGCTTTGTTACATTCAGTGCAAATAATGAAGTAATGGCAGTTCACAAACAAATAGCAAATGACTTAACATTGGCAAATATTTCTGAAGAGTACCGTGATGCTGTCAAGATCATTGGTTCAAAATCACTTTCATTGCTACAAAACTGTTCAATATCTTGTAAAAATCTAGATGACTATGAAACCTTGGCCATTATGTTTGCCAGAATTGCAATGTGCACGCCTCATTCTGCCGATGTTGAGAGAATCATAAGCTTATACAGTCAGCTTAAGACATCTGACCGCTCCAGCTTGTCAAACGAAACCATCTCTTACAACCTGTATGTCAACATAAATATGCCTGTCCTTACTGAGTTTGACCCACGACCTGCTGCGTCATATTAGATGAAACAATCTCTTTATGATTCAGTTTACCCAACCAAGGCTAAGGAGCAAGAATAGTTTGTGAACACTTTTAGTGAAGCATCAGGAAAACAAAAAATCGCAAAGGAAAAGGAATCTGACTTTCACAGGAAATTTTGAAGTTGTTAATAGTGACTGGACGTAAAGTAACAATGTTCTTTACAGTTGTGTGTGTGTTATTAATTATTTTGAAGTGGTATTTTTCTAACAAATAAAGTGCTTGATTTTTTAAAATTGTTTTTGAAATATTTTGGGGTGGTAATATCTTCCACTATCATTAGTTCCTAGCATGGCTGTAGATCCTGGAGGGTGAGGGTCCGGGGTTTGACCCCCCACCAATAATTCAAGTAGGGGGTCCTACCATACTTGGAACCTCCAAAATAATTAAGAATTCTGTTATTGAGTAGTCTCAGATTGCAACTAAGTGCACCTTTTTTGGAAAAAATTTCCGGGCCCTCGGCGGGCCACGGGCCCCAGCCTGCAACCATTCGTCTCCCTCGCTTGCAGTGTGCGCACTATTAAAAAATTCTTAAAATAGGCCCTGCAACAGTAGTGTTCCTCAGGGTTCTGTCTTGTCACCCACTCTTTTCCTTTTATTTATTAATACTCTTTTAATTTGTACTTCCTGTCCTATTCACTCCCATGCTGATGATTCCACTCTTCACTTCTCCAAAGCGTCCCTCTCAACAGTCATTCCATGATTCGCGTAGGACTGCTATGGAACACCTGACCTCCGATCTTTCTTCTAATCTCCGAATGGGGCAGAGAAAACCTTGTGGCTTTCAGTGCCTCCATCTGTCTACTAATCAATCTTCCACACGATTATCCCCTTACCCTCAACAATACACAACTCACTCCTTCCTCTTCTCTTAACATTCTTGTAGTTTCCCTTTCTTACGATCTTTCCAGGAAGTATCGCATACTCTTTCCAAAACAGCTTCTAAGAGGTTAGGTGTGCTGTATAGCCTCTGCAGTTTCTTCATTCCGGCTCAGATGCTCTTTCTGTACAGGGTTCTTGTCCGCCCCTGTATGGAGTATGATTCTTATGTATCTGGGTGGCTCAACCCATACAGTCGTACTTGAGCGGGTGGAATCAAAGGCTTTTCGTCTCATTAATTCCCCGCCTCTTACTGATTGTCTTCAGTCACTCTTTACTATCGCTATTATAACGGACACTGCTCTTCTAAACACTAACTGCACTCCTCCTCCTTTAAGGGGAGCAACGCAGCACCAGACTTTCGACACTTTCCCATTCCTTTTCTGCCCAACTCTCTAACGCAAGGGTTAATCGGTATTTTCAATCTTTGATCTACTCAACCGGTCAACTCTGAAACAATCTTCAATTCATTTTTCTCCCGGTCTATGACCTCCAATCTTTCAAACGCAGTGTCTAGGCATCTCGAAAACCCTGGACCTTGATTTTGGCTCTCCTCTACTTCTACAGGGGGGGGGGGGGGCGCTTTTGCGGGCATTCGTCCTTGGCTCCTCCTTCCTGCATGAAAAATATCATACTGCGAGCTGCTTGTACCTTGAATGGGTGTATGGGGTTATGCCAAAAAGGAGAAGGGAGAGAAATAGGTGAACACAACTTTTATTTTGTAAAGTAACAAGTATTTGATAAAAATATTTCCATAATTCAACGAGGATTCGACATCAAAATCAACATTTGTAATCATACTATTAATTCCTTCTAGCATCCTACGCAGGTATAAAAAATAATTTAATCATGATAGGAACTTTAAGCGTACAAAAACCTTAACTGTTCAACAAAAGCGAATTCTGTAAATAAGAACGAAGGGATGTTGTACTTGGAATGTCTTGGTAGTAGAAGTAGTGGAAGGCCTACTTCTGTTAGTGAAAACACGTCAAGTTGTTAAGTACAAAACAATCTGAAAGTTCTTTAACTTGAAACAACGAATTAAGTTTCTTATAAGGTTAAAGAGGCTGGATCAAAATTTTGGATGATGTAGTCATGGTAGTAGACCATAATGGCAACGGGCTGACCAATGATCAAGGATGCCCATACCACGATGTTACCAGCTCTGTCTCCAAATCGCTTCGATAAAGCAGATGAAATGGACACCATGGGAACCTTTAAAGATAAAAGACATTTTTCTATATTTTGAATACTGTCCAACACAATAATAATGATAACTAAGTTAATTAACCTTCATAATGGCAAAGGTCATACAAGGTCAATAATGCTCGAGGTTATTAATAATAACCTCCTTTGTAACAAATGTCATATGACGAAGGGATCTACAGCTTTTCGTGGGGTCCAAACCACTACTCACCCGAAAGGGAGACCCAAAGAGGTAGTTTAATCACTGAAATATGAAGTCCGATCTCAGACTCGAGCCCGGGACTTTCAGAGTAACAGCCCCAGTGCTTTAATACAAGACTACTTTGGTGGGTTTCGTCGTCAGAAGTAAAACACGAAGATAAAAAGCAATTTACATCAAACCGAATAAGGTCTTAGTTAATGACACGAGATTAGACACAGTTTTTAGCAAAATATTTGTATTTCCTCACTTTTTTTTAATATAAAAAGGAAAATGTCTACAAAAAATGTTACACCGATTCTAAAAGAAAAAATTATTAACACCTACAAACTTTTACTTAATGTTGTAAATGTGGAGACTTCTTACAATTACTCACCTGTACCAACATTCCCATAAACACTTGTATTTTGTACATATTGAGAGGAACGGAAACAAAATATTCGTGGAAGGCAGCAGACAACAAAAAAACTGCCATCGACGCAGTTGCCTTTGAAAATTTGCACTTGAGTAAAGGCACGAAAAGATGTCTGCCCAGGAAAGGCGAAAAGTAAGCATGAAAGAAGAAAATTGGTATTAGAAGACAAACAACTATGTAGTACATTAGATTAAACTAACCTATATATGCAGAAACAAAAAAAAAACTTAGACTCAACAGGTACAAACATTATACAAGTGGTCCATAGAAGATTAAGACATAGTTGTCTGGAGCACTGACTAAGTAGGCCAGTGAATCACTGTGCATAATGAACATACTATTGCCTACACCAGTGCTTCCAGATTTGCATAACATACCTCACACACCAGTTATGAACGGGTAAATTCCAAAGTTTCCAGAAAGTACCAACATCCTTCGCATTCCACCAATCTTGATAAAAGTTTCGGTCTCCGAATCTAAGCAGTTCTCCTACAGTGTTCAAGAATGAATGGAAAACGGAATAAAACCAGATAAGCCACAGCAGGTGATTTGGAATCTGAAATACATTCACCGAGTGAGTGATTTCGCCGCATGGCGTCGCAACACGTTGCCAAACACGAAGAACTAAATATTAATAAACACACCTACAATTGAAAGTGGAAGACGAGAAATAGCCTTAGAATACAAGATGGAACTATGATAACTTGAAAGCACTTTATTATTATACTTTACTAACTGAACTCCTCATGAATAACTGTTTTTATATAGCGCCGTTAGCCTGGATCTGAAAGGACGGTCGCGTATTTGTTTTAGCATTTATGCTATTTTACGCATACAATTATATAAACATTTCATATGGTTCTTCCTAAATGATGTGGGAAATAGGTGCTACAAAATGTATGGAATTAATTGACACAAAAGGCGCAACAGCCACGACCGTTGCGGCACACAGATTAACTTATTAAATTCAGTTCAATGAAATAACCATTGATGTACATACCGCCAACTTTAAGATTCTTTCCGCGCATTTCACATAATTCATTTCCTGCAAAAGATTCGTCAAAATATGCAAATAAAAATTCAAGATTAATCAAGACTCAACTTAGCAAGAAAAAAAAAGAGGACAGGAAAAACAAAGTGGGAAATTATTAGGAGTTAGCGGGACTCGAAGCGCGTCGCTTAGTTCCAGAATTAGCGTTCCTACCGATGACGCCACCCAAATCCCTAAAAGCTCTTCGTTCGAACAAGGCCAATATTTAAGCCGTTTGACCATGCTCCATTTTAACTCCCCGCTTCATAGAGTGTATGAATCCTTTTTAAGAGAAATACCGTAATAAAACTTAATGAAAAAGCTATAAAAAATCTTTTTCTCCAAACACATCTTATATTTCAATACCATTCTAAACAAACAAACGCTATTTTAGACTCAACAACAAGTACAAACATTATACGAGTGGTCCATAGAAGATTGAGAGATAGTTGTCTGGAGCACTGACTAAGTAGGTCAGTGAATCACACTGCATAATGAACATACAATTACCAACGCCAATGCTTCCAGATTCGAGATTTCTAAAATATATCGAGACCAGTCCACTAACCAAGGCTTCTATGACTGACTCACCAAACCTAGTGATAAATCTACATACAAAATTGCGAATGACACCGACACAGTTAGGCACCTTATTGACTACAAACAAAATTTACTTACAGCGAAGGGTTTAAAGGAGTTCCTGACAGTAGGAATAATCCACTGTTGAAAAAGACCGAGTAAAATATTGAAGGAGATGAAAACTTCAAGGAGTCTTCTTAATAAAAATCTGAAAAATTTAAGATTTGGTCATAATCATCAACTGTAGCTAAATAAATTCCGTTGTAGTTTCATAAAATTAGGATACAGATGCGAACGAAAGGGTTTTAAAGGATGAAAGCTTTAGTCACGCATCTGACTGAGTAAATACAACGAATGTAAAACAGATTTGACGTTTTTTTCTGCATTTCAGTAGTGATCATAGTCTACCATTATAAAATACTGCGTTTGACCGAGAAAAGATTGTCGACATTGGCACCTTAAATTATTAAAGTAATGGTCTTTTAAAACAAATTTTATAAAGATGAAAGTTTCCAACAGCTATGCGATAGAATTACATACTCGTGTCTGAGTTAGGGTTACCAGGTTTTAAACACAGAAATAAGGGACAACAACAACTGGTTGGACCGTTAAACTTTGGTTAGCACTTAACTCGTCCACACACTACGAGTTTACAATTAAATACTCGCGCTCCTTCACTTAAAAAATGTCACTATTACGATAGTAGTTAAAATTTATGACTATCTGGATTTCACTCGATACGGGACGCTGTCCCAACAAAAATTACGGGACACCCGGTAATCCTAGTCTGAGCATAAGTATATCGTAAATTTCGAATAAGTGCATTATTACTAAATTATCCTCATGGCGTTAATATACGTCACTAAATGGGCTCGAATCATATACGCAAGAAAGCGTCAGTAAAAATGGCAATAAGAGTTCTGAAGTGAAAATAACCCATAGAATGCCCCAAGAAGAATTTTTGCCCTTATAAAGGACTTTCGTAACTATATGCGAACAATTTTATTTTTTGCGCTGAACCTTTGAGTTCCGTAACTTTCCAAATTCTCTCTCTTCCAAACAATATTAAGTTCCTGTCAACATATACTTCGAAAGTTAGATTTATCTTTTGTTTATATGTGCACCTCACGTATAACAATGGTTTATGAGCGCGCGTATGATTCTATCACTAAACCTTTAATGAAACAAACGGCTTAGGACACCCTACCTCGGAAATATTTAACCTCAACCCCTATCATTATTTCACGGTCACGCAAAATTAAACTGATCGGTGCCCTCCCTGACCCCACGATAGTGGTTGAGGATTAAGTAATTTCATACTCTGAAATTGATGCAATATTCGAAACACACACACACACACACACGTGCTCTTATATTAAATATATAAAAAATAGTCTTTCTACAATAATGAGGTCACTAGGTCCGTCGAGAGGAGTGGGGGGACTAAAGGAGCATTCTTCCCTGGTTCCTTTCTAAAAAGTAGAGTTCTCAAACCCGAGGGACTACTGTAATTTGAGGGGCTCTAAGGGGCCCTATTCGGTCTCTCCCCTCCTGGTATTATTAGAAGCAGCTATATCTTATGGCCTAGGACCCCAAAGCCTTTGGGCAGCCCTGAATGTCTGTCAGATTCGCCATGAGCATTGTACAGGGTGTCCCAGAATTAACTATCTATTTCAATGAAATCGGACAAATTTTTTAAACACACACTTTTATTTATGTTTATCATGTTTAATGTGTGTTAAAAATGTATAAATTTAAAAAAAAAAATTCATAATTTTTTCATTATCTGGTCCAATGAAAGACTCCAAAAGTTAACGTGTGGCTTGGAATGACCAAATCCAAAATTTATGGTGCTCCATCTTGTTGAAACACATTATCAAGAATGCCATCATCAAGAAGCTGTGGTTCGAGAAACTGCTGAAGCATATCAAGGTAGACGGTACCTGTTACAGTTGCTTCCGCAAAGAAGAATGGGCCATAAATTTTGGATTTGGTCATTCCAAGCCACACGTTAACTTTTGGAGAGTCTCTCTGCCATTCTATGACTTCAGACGGTCTTTCATTGGACCAGATAATGAAAAAATTATAAAAATAAAATTATGAAAAAAATTTAGAAATTTATACATTTTTAACACATTAAACATGATAAACATAAATAAAAGTGTGTTTGTAAAAAATGTCCGATTTCATTGAAATAGATAGTTAATTCTGGGACACCCTGTATAATTAGGTCGAAAATATGATAATTTCGAAAGCCACCTATTCTTTTCAATGCACGAGAAAGTCGTAAGCCAAAATGACTCTACAATTAGAACAAATCTTGCGAGTCAACAAAAATTTAGGTTCATTTTTGTTCACCGAATTGAAACGATAAAAACGATACTAGATAATGAGAGAAACGGAGATACTGTATAGATATATAATATCACAAGGGTTAGGCGACGCGTACCTTATTCTTATTCTATTGCTTCGTGGGAAATTCAATTCGTAACAAAGCGTTGGAGCAGCAAGAAAGTAATACAGATCTTTCAAGGTTAGATTATCAGGATAGATGACTGGGTCATAGGACAAACTTCTTTCCAGTTCATCGGATTTACTATCTTCATCTCCAGCTGAAAGTTAAAAAAACTAGCGCATTAACGGTTATAATAGTAGTAGTAGTGTCTATACTTTTAGGAGCTTCGGAATACAAGAACTTGGCAGTCGTAGGAAGAGCAACGAATGAGAGATGTTTAAATATATTCCAGTCTGAGTACGTATTTTTAGTTTTTTAACATTAATATTAAATGAGTATGAATAATAGCGACGTTAAGTCAGTTACGTATAATGATTTATGAAATAGTTTTACCCGTTAAATTCTAAAAAAATTAATCACTCATTATGGAATCGTGGTAGATGAACAAACTAACGAGCTTAAATGAAACTAGACTGCACTCGAGCGAGTTACCAATGGATGCCTTAGTGGTCACGAGAGAGACCCACGTACCAAACAGCGCTGAACGCCTATCTCGAGTGAATATGTTCAGCAAAACATTTACATTAAATATATTAAATAAAAGCTTAAACAATTAGAAGAATTTAGGGATCTTTTCCTTTATAGCACCCCCATTGTTTTACAGTGTTCTTTAGGTTAATTGAATGCCCCGTTAGGTCAACTGCACGCCTTTGACGATTGGTTAGGTTAAATCGTGATATTTTCGTTAGTTTTAACGAAAATATCACGGCTTAACCTAACCAATTGTCAAAGGCGTACAGTTGACCTAAACTGAAGAGAAGAAATTAGGGGTGCTATAAAGGAAAAGACCCGAATTTAGTTTTGTTGCTTCGTAAATTGTAAAAGATTCTTACAGTCATTTCCTGATATACTTCTAAAGGACTGGGTTCTTCTGTGTACATAATAATATTTCGCTTTTTGCCGTTCACTTCGGCACCAATAATTCACTTGCATGTATGACCACATCTTCAAGAACGCCACAATGTACACGCAACATATGAGAGTTCGACCCACTGAAATTGAACGAGGTCGTATAAAAACTCGATCGTCGGTAGACCAGAACTGGTAAGTGTTTTTTCTGGTATTATTATTATTATTATTATTATTATTCTATTACCACAAAAATATTTGAATTCAAAGCTAATAATAATGTTTGGGATCGTTTAGCCTCCTCCGTAATATCTTGGGTCATACGAGGGAGGGGACCTATAACTTTACGCGGGATCGGAATCACTATCCACCAAGGGAGATTCGGATATGCACCTTAATCGTCGAAATCTGAAGCCCGGACCGAGACGCGAACCCAGTACCTTCAGATTAACAATCCGACGCTTTACCGCAAGACTACCCTGCCGAGTTGGTAGTATGCAACAAAGTTTACAACGATGACTACGACGACGGAAGAGTAACTCAGCATAATTCGCTCACTAGCGAATTCAGTAGGTAACAGTTTCCTTTTAAGCGAAATGAAGACACCAAAGTCTGGAGTTCGATTCCCGTTGGTGTTGGTTAATAATAATCGGAGTTAGTGCAAGAGGCCGCATTAGTGTGGCCTGAGAGTTGTGCCAGTTTCTGGCTCTCCTCCTTCATTATTATTGTAGTAGAAGGCCATAAAATATATATGTAGAATATAAACCACCTTTGAGATGTCAAACTTGTGTTTATTATCAAATGTTAAGTTCTTTCAAGGAAGGTTTTAAATTATAAGGGTGGCCCAAAAGTCAGGACACAGAGGAAATTGTTTTACATTAATACCGTTCGTTTCCTCTGTTCCATGCGAGGCATGAATGGGTCGACAGATCCATCGCCCCTCGATTGTTTTTGGTGGAAGTCATTTGAAATCAGTCGCTTAATGCTATTGTCCCTAGTCTCTTGGAGGATCTAAAGACTCGAATAACGGTTGAATGTTCCAAAACAGCAGTTATGTTGAGACGTGTGAGGATGTCACTCGGAAGAAGAACCAATTTGTGTATCGAGGTTAATAGGTCTCAGTTTGGGCATTTATTATTATGAATAAAACAATGCGTGAAGCCCATTTTTCCCCTATGTGGCCTAACTTTTGGGTCATCCTGCAAAATAAAAAACAAAATCTGAAGTTTCAAACTTTGTCAAAGTATACTAAATCGTTATCACACTTACATACACTGAAAGACGTTCCCCAAATTCTTAGAACAATTACAGGTATGAAAAGCATAATAATCAGATGAATTATGTGCAACGCGATTCCTATATGTCCCAGGAGGAGGTTCTGAAAAAAAGAAAAAAAAACATTATCTACAGTATTCCCTCTAGTTTTCAATTTATTTAGCCATCTCTGAACTCTATGACATACATTTGTATTCAATCCGTGCTACATCCTAATTTCATACCACATACTTTGCTCATTAGTTTTTCTAAGAAGAAGAGTAACAAATAATGTCCATTTGATACTGTAAATAAGAATAAATTATATTAAAGTATTTAATTACTTTATAATTAATTACTTTATATTTAATTAAACAGATTACCATTCTTTAAGATGGTAATCCGCTTATAATTATCAACATGAAACAAGAAGTGGAGCATAATGATCTCACAAAAAAGGAAGAGAGGGCTGTGAAAGTAATCCTTTTTGTTCTCCATGTAAATCCACGAAGCCCAGTTCCGAGGATTGATCAGGATTCCATACCTCAAAAATAATTATACAATAATTAAATAAGGTTCATTTACTGCCAAACCACGAATAACAATGAAGGTTTAGTCCATGCTTTTAACTTCACATAAGAATGTTCTAATTTTACAGAAAGGTAGACAAATGTATATTTACAGAATCTTTTTTTTCATTTGCTGAACCAAGGCCTTTAGCCGCATTTAGTCAGTCCATGCTCGCATTATTATAACCTAAATAATTTGTCTGAAAAGATTTTAAATAGCAATTTTTAGTCCAGTGAAAGCTTAACATTTCTTTAAATCTCACGAGGCACTTTTTTAGATTTTAAATACAGCTTCACAAATTTTGAACCACTGGCTTCAGATGTGAATCTAAAAATTGAGAGTTGTGTTGGGGTTTCGTAAAATTTATTGACAACTGACTTTTCTGCATTTCACAAAAATTTAGGATATTTTGTATAGAAGGGTGGAGGGGCTATGTTGATCCGTAGACTTTGGCTTCAGTACCTTAAATAATTAATTAGAATCTTGTTCAAATGCCGCCCTTATAAAATCGAGATCTGTTGAAACCTATTAGAAACATACGATTTTATAGGAATTAAATATCTTTGAATAAAACAGTCTCAAAAATAAATTAAATTAAACCAGAGTCTACAGAACATATAACGAGAAACATCACATTCTCAAGGAAATTACTTAAATATGAACCTTTAACCACTTTCTTTGTAAAACCTCTCAAAAAAATTATATATACTGTGTGCGCGTGCGTGTTTATTGCAACAATTCAATGGATTACTTCAAGACATTCTCCAGAAATAGTCTTATGGCTCCAAGCACCAGGATGAGCATGCCCCAGTTAATGAATCCTTCGAAACGGTCGAAACCAGACGACCATGAGAAGAGAGAATCTTGGACCTTATGACACCTGCAATCAAGAAAAGTTAAAATATATATCTGGATGACATTACGAGTCACTAGTATGAAATCTATCATCAATAACAATTTGCCTCTGGTGGGAGAAATCTTTATAAAATTTAGTTTATTTTCATGTATTTGATCAACAAAATATGACGTTTCAGCGTTAGGTTGACAACTTTTTTAAGTCATTTAACAGTTTAATCTTTCGTGCGCACGAATGACTTAAGCAGGAAAAATATTTAAGTTATAAAGTACACTTTATACTGGTGGTGACAGGGTTTAGAGTCTCCAACAAATACATATTTATGAATCCACATACTAGTCTAGATTAACTTACTAAGGTATACCAATATCATTTCTTCGATATGTAGAGGGACCAAGTAGGCAAATTGGGTCCGTAGTCTCCTTATTTATACGGTTAGGCAAGGACTCAAGGGGTGTAGTCCCCGTTCTTAGGTGCGCCCGGATTAGGCTAAGCCAGGGGTTCTCAACCGGTGGGTAATGTGGGATATCCAGGGGGTAATGGAAGCCAGGGGCGTAGATAAGGGCGTAGCTAGGGGGTGGCAGAAGGGGCAGCCGCAACTGCATTTGAAATTTTCTACTTATTTTTATTTCTCAAATAAAACGAAGAATAGTAGAAAAACTTATTGTGCTTCTGTTGCATTGTATAGGCCACTTCATAATCTCTAATTTAGATTCGTTATGTGCAGTGTGCATTAGTAATTTCTCTAGTTCAATAATTAATTAAAAAATAATTATAAACACAAAAACGATATGCCTGAAATTAATTTGTTCAAACCTTGAGACAACCCTAAAATGACATATAATTAGCATTGTCAAAATAATCCTTATGCATGCCACATTATTTATATCAATTAAAATTAAATTCAATGATAATTTGCAGGGGGGGGGGGGCAAATTCAAGTTCTGGCCAGGGCGCCATCATCAAGGCTTGCTACGTCTCTGATGGAAACATACATATTTTATTTAAGAGTGGTGTTTAAAGACAATTGTAGGATTATAAACTACTTTAACTTTTGGTTAATTTACGCGTCATTAGGGGTAACGGGGTGAACGCCAATGCTTCAGGTGGGTAATGGAAGTAAGTGGGTTGAGAAACCCTGGGATAAACTAAGCTACGTTCAGATGAGTTAGTTTAGGATAAATAAAATTAAATAACTATCAACACTTGAAACAATATTACTCGTCCATTTCTACAGAAATCAGGTTGTCCGACCTCTTTCGTAATGTCCAAGGGCATATGACGGAGGGCAACTACAGTCCGAACCAACCACTACTTCCGCCCAGGGCTGTGGAGCTGGAGCTGGAGCCGGAGCCAGGAGCTGGAGCTTGAAGCAATTTTGGTGAGTGGAGCTGGAGTTGGAGCTGGAGCCAGTTTTTTGGGAAGCTGGAGCTGATAAAAAATGTGTCAGCTCCGGCTCCAGCCCAATACAGAGTGTTCATATTTAGATACAAACTTTTTTATGCTATTTTTTTTTTATTTTGAATGATTTCTAATTGGACTTAATTTTTTTCAGGAAATGTGTTAATTTTTAGAAACAAACTAGTAAGCTTAATTTTTAAAAATTGAAAATATTAAGTTTCATTCTTCTTTTTTTGAGCCCTTTCATAATGACAACTAGATCTCAAAGTCAAACAAAGTCCGCATTATTTGAATACTTCACAGTTTCTACAGATGGAAAATATAGGTGTCTATAGGTGACACCTATTGTCAGTGTAGAACGCCTCTTTTCAGCACTGAGAATAGTGAAATCTGATTTAAGAGCATTAATGAAGGATGACTTAGCAGAAGCCATTTTATTTCTGAGGACAGGCATGTAATGAAGATGTATAAAAAGTAATAAAAATTATTTTAATTTTTTTAAAAGGCTACATTTTCCAAATAAACATTCTATAATACAAACGAATAAGGTTTTTTTTTTTGTAAAACATTTTTTTTTGTCATGAAAGGTGTAGTAATATTATTATTAATAAATGATAAAAAAAAGCCACAAAGGCATAGCTATAGTCATTAGAATTTAGATTAATTGCTGCAACAGGCTTTGGTCTAAACTTTAAAAAGTAGCCTGATGAATCATGTGATGGTGATGAAATGTTTTGTGTGGCTGCCTGCTATGGCCTATGAGTAGCAAGGTACAATTTCAAGAGATTTATCAATCATTAATATATGGTGAGAGGAGCTGGAGCCGGAGCCGGAGCTGGGCATAAAAAAATGCTGGAGCCGGAGCTGGAGCCAGAAATTTGAAAATGCTGTAGCCGGAGCCGGAGCTTAAGATTTTGGTGCCAGCTCCACAGCCCTGCTTCCGACCCCCTCCCCCCCGCCGAAGGAAGAGCCACAGAAGCAATTTAATTGATGAAAGCTAAGTCCGAGCCAATACTCGAACTTCAGATTGACAGCTCAGCACTTTACCACTGGGCTACCCTGGCGGAGAGTTTCGGACTGAACCTCACGGAGGGCGTGAATTTCTAGACAGAATTCTTAAACTTAGTGTTGCTGACTCGACCGAGAAAGCTAAGAAATAAACGATTGGCTGAAGAGGCCCGTTTGCCTATAACAAAATCGAGAGGCTGAAGGATCGGAGTTCATCGATGTTGATTCCTTTATTCTTTAACTAGAACTAGGTACTAGCCCTCTGGTCGCGAAAACGTTGTGTTCCAACGAGGGAATTTCCTTCGGGTGTTGAAATATGTACCAGGTTATGTTAATTCTTGTCATAGCGTAGTGGTAGCGCCCGCGACTTTTACTCGTGGTCGGCCTAATTTTGCATTATGCAAAATCGTGAGAGATCACGTATAATATTCCACGCACACACAATAAATAAATAAAGAGCCGATTTCCAAAAGGCGTCAAGTCCATGAAACCAGTTTCTAAGATATTGACACATTTCATATTTTTTTACTATAGTCTGTCCTTAAAGTATTTTTTTTTCATATAAATGTTGGGAGCGAATGCCAGTAAGCCAAAAAAGATGTCCGAAAAAAATTAGTACACATGGTTAATTTGTAAATACGTTTTTTTGTTTGTAATTGGTGGTGGACTTAGCACCTTCTGAACACAATCAAAGACGTTGTCCAAAAGACTTCTGGATTACACCGAAACAAAAATACACAAAAAAAAACAGCCGTACAAAACCAGTATTTATTTCAGTATCTCTACCAGTTTAATCAATCATATCAAATTATATAAAGCCAAAATGTCATCCTGACGATGAACCACACACCCCTGTTCAGCCCATGCCATGGTATGTGTTGGACTCGGCACGCATAGCGTCCCCCAGATTGGACTCGGCGGCACGCATAGCGTTCATTACACTAGGTACATACAATTATACTATCATTGTAGTTTATAGAAGGCGCTGTTGGTACATTTGTGGATTTAGACCCTTTTGGAAACAAAACGAATTCGACTTTGCACCTTTTGGAAACAAAGCATTATTATTATGTCCGTTATGAAAGGGATATAGGTAATACCTTTAGAAACTAATCGATAACACCTTGATGCAGATAGGCATGAACTGTTTTTTAGTGGTACGAACTCAACTTTGACCAAAAATGGACTTCGCACCCTTTGGAAATGAGCTCTCTATTATTATATACAGGGTGTACATAAAGTCAGGATCTATTTTTGTGAAGCACTTTGAAATTATATGGAATTCAATCATAAAATGATAAAGTGGTAACATTTATTAAATAATTAAGAGTAGGATTCGACGTGACGCCCATCAGTATCCCTGCACAGCTCAAATCGTTCCGCAGCATTTCTAAACACATTCTGGAGCATTTGCGGGGTTATGTTATCTGCAGCAGTTCGTGTACGTAAGTTTTCAAGACTCGTAATCTTCGTCTGATAGACGTGCGATTTGATAAAGCCCCATGCAAAGAAATCTAAAGGGGTTAAATCTGGTGATCTCGCTGGCCAAGGTCCGTTGCTTCCGCGTCCGATCCAGCGATTTGGAAAGCGTCCATTTAGATAATCCTGAACAATTTTGGCATAGTGACAAGGAGCACCATCATGTTGATAGACGACGGGATAGGATTGTTAGTACCGCCCGTCTATCAACATGATGGTGCTCCTTGTCACTATGCCAAAATTGTTCAGGATTATCTAAATGGACGTTTTCCAAATCGCTGGATCGGACGCGGAAGCAACAGACCTTGGCCAGCGAGATCACCAGATTTAACCCCTTTAGATTTCTTTGCATGGGGCTTTATCAAATCGCACGTCTATCAGACGAAGATTACGAGTCTTGAAAACTTACGTACACGAACTGCTGCAGATAACATAACCCCGCAAATGCTCCAGAATGTGTTTAGAAATGCTGCGGAACGATTTGAGCTGTGCAGGGATACTGATGGGCGTCACGTCGAATCCTACTCTTAATTATTTAATAAATGTTACCACTATCATTTTATGATTGAATTCCATATAATTTCCAAGTGCTTCACAAAAATAGATCCTGACTTTATGTACACCCTGTATATATATCAAAGTATTGATGCAAGGTTAAGATTTCTGTACGCACTGTTTTGGCATTATATAGTTTTAGACAAGGTCTCTACTTACGGTCTGTCTGTCTGATACTTTCTTAGCTTCCTTTCATCATCCTTTATATTTTCTGCTTTGGCTACACTCTGAGTGCGTCGCAACCTGACCTGCAATGAGCGAGAAAATTTTGAAATGTCGTCATTGAACATTTCTATGATCAACCACTTTCACAAAATCGAAGACATGCCACCCTCAAAGAAGTCGTACAGTGTTAGTAGATTTACGGAATTTTATCTAATCAGAGAAACTAAAAAAAGATTTTAAGAGTTAATGACAAATGACACTAAATTTGAAACAAAATAAAATAGCAGTAAACAAAGCAAAAAGAATAACTGGACTGAGAACCTTCTAAAGAAGGGACAAGAATATAATGATTCCTTTGTTGAAAACACTGATCATACTTAAAGTGGAGTATTGCTCAGGTCTTAACCCCATATTAAAGAGAAAACATTAGTTAACTAGGAGGGATTCAGAAAAGCTTCACAGCCAAGATCAATAGATGTAAAGAGCCAAATTACTGGGAAAGGTTACGCGAATTATTTTTATATTCTTTTTATATTCACTGGAAAGAAGAGATACACCATTATTTACACTTGGAAAATAATGGAGAAACTAGTCCCTAATCTTACTTTGAACCCTATAACTAAAACAGTGAAAAGTAGGAAACAAAGAACGAGTCGTGTTCCCAAACTAAAGGTTAGAAAGGAGAACATCCTCAACCCTGAAGGAAAATAGCTTTGTTGTGAGAGGACCGAGGCTGATAATGTTTCAGACCAACAAAGACCTTAAGATCCACTCATGGCTGGTCTACCTAACTGTGTTCATAATTGTGTATTGTGCATGTCCTCCATGGTAGGAGAGAGGACCTACAATTTTACGTGGGTTCCGAACCACAAAGCCTTAATTTTACTACCTTAAACTATACCCAATCTATCAACATATGCGTCTAATCGATTTTTAAACATGTTTATAGACGTGCTACTAATTACCTCTACCGGCAAACTATTACACCTATTTACTATTCTATGCGTAAAAAAGTTTTTGGCAACTGCTGTCTCGAACCATCTACTTGTCAACTTACACCCGTTATTTCTAGTCCTATTATATTGAGATATTTCGAAAAAGCTATCTCTATTTACATTATCGAACCCATTCATAATTTTGAAAACCTGGATTAGATCACCCTTTAGCCTCCTAGTCTCGAGTGTAGTCAATTTTAACTCCTTAAGCCTATCCTCGTACGACTTTGACCTAAGCGACGGAATCATCTTAGTTGCTCGTCTTTGAACTCTTTCGATTTTGTCTATCTTTTCGCATATGCGGACAAAATTGGATCGCGTACTCCAAATGGGGTCTAACTAATGATTTATAAAGAGGAACAATAATATCGCGCGATTTGTACTCAAAATTTTGAGCTATAAAACCTAGCACTTTGTTCGCTTTATTGACCGCTGCTGTACTTTGTTTCGCTACTTTTAAATCACCAGTGATTATAACTCGTAAATCTTTTTCCTGCTCTACGTTGCTAACTCCTTCCCTGTCATACTATACGCAAAATTACAGTTACGTGAACCTATATGTAAAATTTTGCACTTATCGACGTTAAATCCCATTTGCCATGTGACTGACCAATCAACGATTTTATTCAGATCTTCCTGGATTTTACCTCCATCTTCGTCATTAATCGCCCTACCACCCACCCAACTTCGTGTCATCCGAAAACTTTGAAACTGTACTGACTAGGCCGTCATCTAAATCGTTAATATATATATATATATAAGAAAAAGCAAGGGGCCCAATACAGAACCCTGAGGAACGCCGCTCGCTACATTAGACCAGGACGACTCCGCTCCATCAACGACCACCCTATGTTTCCTACCTCGCAACCACTCTATCCAATTTATTACTACACCCCTGATTCCATGAACCTTAGTTTTATCAATGAGTCTTTTGTGCGGTACGGTGTCAAACGCTTTTTGAAAATCTAAATACACTACATCAACCGTCCAATGACTGTTCAACCAGCTGCCCAAGGAACTACGGAACACTATAGGTGTAGTGGTGAAAATCTTCAAAAGAAGACCAGACGCCCACCTCAGAACAATTCCAGATGAACCTGGAACGGGGAAAACAACAACTACTTCACCAGGCCAACTAAAGAGGAGAGCAACGAGCCTGACCTCCGTGAAATAAAGAATCATCGCACGAAACACCTGAAAGGTTGAAAGTAAAAGGTATATAAACAGACCCGCTGTTTTCTGGTGAATACATTCGAAATCCAAACTAGAAAAGGTTATTTAAATTTTAGCAGAGCGACTTCGCCAGATCAGACTTTAGATATACCATTAAATATTTCAATCATGCTCCGCCTATTTCTGAAGATTTTCCTTTAAGAACTTTCGCATTCCAGTCAAAAGCGTTTATTCTCAATAAATAGTAGTTTTTAAATTAATTTTTTGTCTTGATAAGCGAATTATGGAGGCTCTCTCTCTCTCTCTCCACACACACTTTATCACCTATGATTTGGATGACGATTAACCAGCGTCCAAAAGTGAATGATAATACAGTTTTTGTACTTTATGAACACGAGACAAAAATCAGTTTTTTGATGTTCGATGAATAAAAGTGATGTATAAAAATGTGAACAACGAATGAATCGGTTTCCATGAAACGCCCTTCAGAACTCTTTCTGGAGCAAGTGTAGTTTACGTGCCCCTGTGGTGCTAGTATAGTTTACGTTCTCCTACATTATCCTAGTGTAGTTTCGTTCCCCAACTTTGACCTAGTGTAATTCGCGTCCCCTTTTGCGTCAGGGGACGCAAACTACACTTGCTCCCTCTTTTTTTTTTCCCCGACACGGATGAGTGAGAGCGAGAGTGAGAATGAAAGTGAAAGCGAGACAGTGAGACGCCCATTAATATGAAAGTAGAACCACACCGCTAAACAGCGAACACACACACACACACACACACACACACACACTAACTGCATCCTTCGCTTGTTGACAAGGTCAAGTTCAAGTCCTCCTCCAAGTGTCCCCCGAAGCCCTTCTCAACAACCCTTAAAAGAAATATGATAGTGGCTGGTAACAACCTAGAACTAAGAGTTTATCGCATTGATCAATTTGAACGGACAACTACAATATATTTCTTGTTATCTAATATATAGCCCCACCCCCATACATACATACATATACATATGCGCCTCAGTTTGTAGTGGTTAGCGTCGCTGACTACGAATCCATTGCCCCTTATTTCCTTTGTATTTTCTCCCACCAAATAGTTACGTAACACAGACACTGTACTTAGACCTACGAGTGACTCGTAATAATTGTTCTTTTCAAATATTTTTTCCTTCTAAGAATTGTACAAATCTCTTAAAAGATATCTCACCATCTAAACCACAGTTCGTAATTAAATCTTGTTAATTCTTTATTCTTTAGTTGTTTGCTGAATTCATTTGCGAATCTAACTTCGTGTGAAACTTAATCTGTAACATACAGTAAACCTTCCCTTAGTCTCGAAAGCGATATATATATATATATATATTTATTTATTATTTTTAACCCTTGGACTGCGGTCCACGTCAATAGACGTTATTAATTTTTCCATAATTTTTTGCGCATACTTTATTGGAGAAAGTCGCAGTGCAAGGGTTAAGCACAAACTTATCTATTATACCTTATAACTTTTTAACAAATGTGCTCGACCTTGAAACGTGGAGAAAGGGGGTTGGGGGTCTAAAAACTTGCCTTATTTTCCTCTTCTTTGCGATATTCCTTCTCTAACGAAGCACTATTCCACTTAGATTTGCTACTAACTGCTTGCTTATTTTTACTCATTATTCCTAATTCATGTTAAGAAAACACCTCCACCTTACCTCACATCCACGCACAAACTGATGACTGATAACTGTGTTTTCGCTATCGGACTCGAGACACAATGTGATTGCTATCGGGTATACACGACGAAACGCATTTTGTAGTTTCTATTTTCCTCTTTATTTTCTATGGAAATAAGAATTATTTTTCTTTCCGCTCATCTCGTACAACCTTATCTTCATTCGATAAAGAAACACTCGCTAAAGAAATTATTAAATTATAAATATTAAATTCTTAAGTAACAAAATAGATCCTTATAATGAATTTCAATACGCAGTATTACTCATTAACGCACTCACGCGCACGCGCGCACGCGCGCGCGCACACACACACACGCACATTTTTTTTATGTTGGAAGCAGTGATGTAGCAGGACTCGAGACCTTTTGTCTGGTCTCCGTCTCGGTCTCAGACATGGTGGTCTACGTGAAAGTTTTTCAAACTTTTTGAAGTCACGGAAATTTTATTTAAAAAAAAAAATCACGGAACTTTGACCAACAGGTAAAATTTTAATGATATAAGGCAAATGGTAATAATAAATGCAAAAAAAATTCACTTTTCTACGTGAAGGTCAAATTATGATAATAAAACCCCACTCTAATAGACAGAGTTTATTTCCACAACAGTTTCGATGCCCACTGGCATCCTCTTCGTGTGTGGATACAGAAGAGGATGCCAGTGGGCATCGAAACTGTTGTGAAAATAAACTCTGTCTATTAGAGTGGGTTTTATAATCATAAAATGGTAATAAAACACAATTTATGCTCAATGCAGTTTATTTATGTAATTTATGAAATTTACATATACAGTTATATGAATTTCACAAAACAAAAATATATGTTTAGAAATTTACAAGAAAAAAAAGACAATTTACTTTTATTGACGTATTTATTTTAAATTTCCCTCCCCACATTACTGTCACTATAAAAGAAATTATAAATATAAAAAATATGTTTATTGTAAAATTTAAGTTTTCAGTGTAAAATAATTAAAAGAGGAATTTTAGTTATTGAGGAGTAATTTTAATAGTTAATCAAACAAATAAATGTTCAATGACTCGGATGTGATTGCTTTTCTTTGGATAAAAGTTCAATATTACATTACTGTGATCATAACTTCCGTGAACTGAGAAAACTAAACCTTAAAACATAGAAAAACTCACCAAATCAATCAAACCAGTAGCTTGTGGTCATCAGCTGTGTTTTGTTTACAAAATGGGCTCCTGTTTCTTACTGTGGCTGCGAGAGGGCAACGCTTATTCTGGATATCTTTTGTCGTTTAAATTAAAATTCTCTTTTTGCCTACGCCTTTCAAAACACAATCAATGAATTTGCAGAATATATATCGTAAATTCATCCATGCCAGTTGATATTATTTTATCTTACCTCTCTCTCCTTCTCAGTCTCTCATGACATGCCCCACGGAACCTCATCAAGTTCTCGCGGAACACAGTTTGAAACCCCCTGGTCTACAGCATTTGTTAGAAGGAGAAGCTAAGGAAAAGCGCCCGCAAAAATGTCTCCTAGAAAAGAAAGAAAGATCCGAAATCAAGGTCTCTAATACTCACGATGCCTTTTATTATTATCATAATTATTATTATTATTATTATTATTATTATTTTGAAAAGATTGTGTAGTGTGTAAAATGCATGTATGTGTAGTGAAGAATACGGGGAAAAGCGTGTGTTTGAGAGCATGTTGGAGTGCTCACAGGATAGATGAGACAGAAAAAGATCAGTTAAAGAAGACAGTCACGGGAGGAACTGAGATTCCAGTACTCTCTGTGCACTTTCCTGGCCAATTGGTGCTACAATATTCATATTTGTCTCTTTTTTATGTCCTTGATAATTAATCTAACAGCCAATAATCCGGAAGCTAAATTTTTTTTTTTTAATTTTTAATCACTTACGCTTTCGTTAAAAATTTAAATTTAGAAAACATTTTGAAAATTTTAGAAAATTAGAAAAATTTAGAAAAAGCGGGTTTTTTTTTTACACAAAACTGATTATTTCTTCAAATTTCACCCGCGTTGAGGTTTTAATCCAAAAAGTCGAAATTCAAATAACTCGGATGATATTGTTTGTACCCACCTTTTTATACACCGAGTTATATGTTTTAGGTTAGGTTAGGCCAGGTTAACCTCGCATAACGTAACCTAACCTCAAAATAATACGTGGGAGATAAAAATCTAAGATATTAATTTTCTCCACGGTATTTGTTATGCAGAGAGTAAGAAATTCCAGCAATATATATACAGTGGCGGTCCTAACCTTCAGCCCCCCCCCCCCTGTTCGCCAACACACACACATTCGAATCCCCCCAAAATAAAGGACAGACATAACTCTTTCACAAAATAACTTTTTATTGGACTAATTGTTGGAACTTCAGAACCAAAACAAAGACTCAAATTTCTGAATTTTACAAATCCTTCATCACGTAAATAGAATAACTCACTTAAGAGAATGTAATTATGATACTATGAACAGGAAAAATACAAATTAAATTGCACAACTGCCATAAATAAACTAGAGAATCAAATTTCTAAATTGTACAAATGCTCTATCACATAAATAGAATAAGACACTTAAGAGAGGGTAATTATTATGCTACACTTTGAACAAGAAACAAAATAAATTGCACCACAGCACAACTGCCATCTAAAGCCTGACTCTTCTTACCTTCCTTGATGCAAAGTCATGAATTAAATCATCATATGAAATCTGCTCAGCAATTGTATGATTTATACTGATGATGGCCAGACCGGTAAGGCGTTCCTGTGACATAGTTGACCTCAGGTAGGATTTGATGAGCTTCAGCTTTGAAAAGCTCCTCTCTGCTTCAGCAACAGTGACTGGAAGAGTAAGACCAATTCTGAGAGCAGTCCACAAATTTGGATATATTTCAGAGAGCTCCCTTTCATGGATAAATGTCAGCAGTTCAAGCAAGGATATGGTCTTTGATGGCAAGTCAGCAAGTTCTTCAGCTCCTGTGCAAGCTCTCTGCCATCCAAGTCAGATTGTCCCTTAAAGTGTAGTGTAGTACTAAGGTTCACACATTGTTCTGTCAGCTCCTCAAATGTGAGATTTTGGAAATGTGTCAGCACTCCAAACTTCTCTCCCACAATTTCCAACGTGGAAAATCTTTCCTGAATGGCTGATGTTGCAGCATCAACCACTGCATTGAAAAATGTCACCTCCAGCTTCTTCAAAGCATCAATCAAGGGCTCATCAGATGCTTCATAGGAGAAGTGCCGCTTTGTGGACCTCAGCCGTTTTTGTTTTAACACAGCCTCCACATTCATTTGTTCACAGATATCTGTGGCTGCCATTTGTGCAGCCACAAAACCTGTTGCCCTGTAATTGCGGAGACCTCTCTCTGTTTTTTTTAGGAGATTTACTGCAACATCAACGTGCATGCTAGGAGACTGCATCTGCTTGCTCACATGCTGAATTTGGCACAAAGCTCCTCTCTGCTTCAGCAACAAATGGCGAAGCGGTATGACCCAACCTCCTCTGACAGAGATTGAGCCTCGACCTTTATTACAGAGTCTTTGGTGTGGTCCCTCACCTCGATCAGTGCATCTCTCACTGCAGCTGCCTGATATCTCAGGGGCTCCACACTCTTGATCTTGCTTTCCCACCTTGTATCAGACCACATCTTCAATGTGATGTTCACATGTTTTTTCAAAATGGCCCATCGTTGTGTGGAGGCTGAAAACAAGTTGTAAAGCTTCTGCAAGATGCCAAAGTAACTTGTGGCATCAATAGATCCCTTAGCAGCATCGGCCACAAGCAAATTCAGAGAATGAGCCCCACATGGAACAAACAGAGCTCTGGGATTAATTTCTAGGAGCCTGGATTGAACACCCTTGTTTTTTCCCCTCATGTTGGCCCCGTTGTCGTATGATTGTCCTCTACAGTCCATGAAAGGAACTTTTAGCTCCTCCAGTCTCTTCAGAATCAGAGATGCCAAATGTTGACCAGTGGACTCCTCTGCCTCCAAAAACCCCATGAAATGTTCCTTTATATGGGGCTTCCCCTCCAGTGACACAACCCGAATCACAACTGACAACTGTTCAGTGTGGCTGATATCTGGAGTGCAATCTAGAATTATTGAAAAAAACTTTGATTGTTTGATGTCGCTCACCATTGCTGAAATGGTCTTGCTGCTCGACAAATCAATGAGTTCGTTTTGTATGTGGTGGCCGAGGTAGCTGGTGTGACTGGAGTTCCCTTTTTGGACACGGTTAATGTGCTCTTGCATTATAGGATCAAATTGTGCCATCAGTTCAACTTCTTTCAGAAAATTGCCATTTGATGGTGAGAACAATTTTTCTGTATGTCCCCTTAGTGCCAAATTCCTAACTGCCAGAGAATGCACAATAGCAGTGAGACGTGTCAGCACCGCTCTCCATCTCAACTTCTCAGCCTCCAGAAGTGCCATCTCCTGCTTGTCAATGGTCTCCCCCTTTCTCATCCTCACTGCCAGTTCTTTCCAGATTTTCATAGAATTTAGGTGTTCTGAACTGTTGTCATGTGATGTGAGCAATGAGCTTGCATGCTTCCAGTCCGAGAGTCCCAAACTTGTTAAATTTATTCTCCTCTTGGAAAATAATGTACAACAGAAACAGAAAAGGCTGTTGTTTTTTAAGGAATAGACCAACCAACTTCTGGTTATATTTTCCCCACTAACCAATGACTTCCTGAAGTATTGATGGTGGAAACTTCTTCCGTCACTGTCGTTTCTAGGGAATACAAAGTCAGATGGTACTTGACTTGGTCCCCTGGAAACCAGTTGTGTCCGAATTCTCTCAGTCAGAACTGAAGGCCAGTTAGCAGGGTCGGTGGACAGAGACTCATCCTCAGGAGGCGATTCTGCTCCAGGCCTTTCTAATAGAAAGAACAAGAGCATTACTCATTAGTATACACACCTAAGTTAGATAACACATTATTCACAGCACTTTGTTATGGTGGTGGTGTTATGGAATTATGGTGGTGAAACACCACACATACCCAGTAACCCAGACCCAGTGATAATAACATTATAATTTATAACTGTTTGCAAAATGCTTTGCAGGGATGCACACACATACACATACACGCACACACTCACAGACATATGTGCACACAAACTCACCTGAAGAGTCCTGCCGGGGAGAAGTAGAAGCAAATGGGTCTTCATCCTCAGGATCAGACTGCATTTGTGGAGACATATGTGAGGCTGAGGAGGTAGATGGCTCCTCAGCCTCAATAATGGCAGAAGTAGACGGCTTCTCATCCTGGCTAGTGGCAGAGGGTGTTCCAAAATATTTCAAAAGTGCCCCTGCAAATAGTAAAATAGAACATAACAGACCAATGCATGAATAGGCTAGTACAATTAATTTAACATGTTATTAAGCACAATTTATTAAACTTTTAGAATAGGAAACAAATGAATAATACAACCTCCTTGGTTAATGGCTAATTATATACATAATAGTACACTTCAAATGACTCAGAAAGCTATATCACAAAATAGCAGTGCAATATAGCAGTGAAGAGTAGATGACATAGCTCTATACCTTTATCTTTTGCTCGTTTCTCCTCTTCTTCTTTCCTCTTTTTTCTAAACTGAGCACCTGATAGCTTTGACCTCCTCTTATCCATTTGCAGTTATTTGACAGACCTTAGTGGCTTAGTGTGAAGATTCGTTCTGTAATAAATAATATGCATTTCACTATTTAACCAAACCCAGAAAAATAACATTACATATGTTAAAGTATGGGCCTTTATTCCCAATAATATTAATCTGGAAGCATTTTGCATTGTTTAGGTCTTTTATGGGAAGGTTTATGGAAAATGCAATAGATGGTTTTTTATTAATAAAAATATATTTATTGATCTTTTATTATTTATTTTATTTTATTTTATTTTTTTATTTATTTCTTTATTTATTTATTCTTATTTTTATTTTTTTTGCAGGCGCTCATGCCGCCCCTCCACAAATGCCGCCCTGTGCGGCTGCCCATATTGCCCATATGAGGAACCGCCACTGTATATATATATATATATATACACCTTTCAACCTTTCAAATGTTCCGTGCGATGATTCCTCATTTCGCGAAGGTTAAGCGTGTCGCCCTTCCTCTCGAGTTGGCCTAGTGAAGTAGTGAGTTGGTTTCTTGTACTCTCCACCTCACATAGCCAGGTACGCCCTGCTCATTGGGGATTGTTCTGAGCCAGACGTCTAATCTCTTTTGAAGATGTCCACCGCAACATCACTCATGTTCCTTAGGTCTTTGGGCAGCTGATTAAACAGTTTTGATCCTCTCACAACAAAACTATTTTCTTTCAGGATTAAGGATCTACAGATCTACAGAAGCTAAGGCTAACAAAGACCCTAAGATCCACTCTAAGGTTAGCCCGAGAGAAAGGAAAGAGAGCGGGTTAAGAGAAGAGAAGAGAATAAGGGGTTAAGTAAGAGCAACACCTATCACTCATGGGTTAACATTCATTCAGAAAAAGAGGAAAAGTGTCTCACCATCATCATCCGCCGGCCACTGCCGACAAGTCAGAAAAATAGTCGGAGAGAATAGGAGAGGGGTGAAAGATGAAAAGAAGTAAAATAAGAACGCTTACAAACCATGCAAACACAGTCTTAACTCACTGTCATACCATGCAAACTACAAACATGCAAGAAAAGAGTTAGAGACATGCAAAGTAAGGGAAAAAAAAAAAAAAAAAAAAAAGTAGGTAAGTTAAACAAAAAGTGGGTTAGTTTACGCTATGAGCTACATCTACATTCGTGTTAGTCTAATTTTTTTTCTTTTTTTTTTTTAATAATTTTATTGCTGGCATCACACGCTGGCATGTCACAAGCTGGCATTCATCGTCAACAGACTCATCCTCGAGCACCACCACCAGAGCTTCTGTTGCTAACTTTGTTGTTTTTTAAATTAAACAACGTTAATACCTTTAAAATGTCTGTCAAGACGGTTCTTAAACCTATTAACGCTGGTAGAATGAACGACTGACGCGGGAAGATTATTCCATTTATCAATTACTTTAAACGTAAAGAAGTTTTTAGCGATATTAGTAATAAAACGCCTGCCACGCAACTTAAATCCGTTATTGCGAGTATTACTATTATCAAAAGTGAACAATTTGTCAAAATTGACGTTATCGATGTTATTAACGATTTTGAAAACTTCAATAAGCTCCCCCCCTTAATCTCCTAGTTTCGAGTGAATACAGGTCTAACTCATTAATCCTATCTTCATAAGGCTTATTGCGCAATGACGGAATAAGTTTCGTGGCACGACGCTGAACCCTTTCTAACCTATCAATATCCTCACGCAAGTACGGGCACCAAAACTGAACTGCATATTCCAAATGAGGCCTGACTAGGGACTTGTAAAGCGGCAATATAATATCCTTCGATTTAAATTCGAAATTACGCGCTATGAAACCTAACATCCTATTAGCTTTTGCGCAAGACTCCAGGCACTGGTTCCTAACCTTTAAATCCTTAGATACGCGTACGCCTAAATCTACTTCCTCGTCAACGCTCGCTAACTCCCTATCATCCATCGTATACGCGTAATTATTGTTGCGAGAACCTATATGCAAAACTTTACATTTGTCTACGTTAAATTGCATCTGCCACTTATCTGTCCACTCCATAATCCTATTTACATCGTCTTGAATCCTATTTCTATCGTCCTCGTTAACAACCTTACCGCCTATTTTAGTATCGTCCGCGAATTTTGACACGTTACTAGTCAAACATTCATCTATGTCGTTAATGTAAATTACGAATAGCAATGGGCCTAACACTGAACCCTGAGGGACACCGCTACCTACATCTAACCACCCTGATTCACTACCATTAACTACGACCCTCTGTCTCCTAGCACGAAGCCATTCTTCTAACCAGTTAGCTACCTGACCGCGTATACCGTGCGCTTTAACCTTCGCAATTAGTCTCCTATGCGGAACTGTATCGAACGCCTTTTTAAAATCTAAATAAATAACGTCAGCTGCTCTATGCCTATCGTATTCGCGCACTATTTCGTTATAAAATTCTAACAAATTAGTTAAACAAGACCTATGGCGTCGAAACCCATGCTGACTACTATTAATCAAATCTCTACTTTCTAAGTGATCGATAATACGATCCCTAACTACGGATTCCAAAAGTTTACCTACAATTGACGTTAAGCTAATGGGCCTATAATTGCTAGCTACCGCGCGGTCGCCTTTTTTAAAAATAGGCGTGACGTTAGCTAATTTAACGTCTTCAGGAATAATCCCCGTTTCGAGTGACTGATTAAAGATCTTCGTTAAGGGGTCTACGATAACTTCTTTCAAATCTTTCAAATGTCTGGGATAAAAATCGTCAGGGCCTGGAGCCTTGCTAACTTTTAGCCTATCGATATAATGCGCAATCTCAGCCTCGTAAACAGTTATTTCTTCCAAAATAGTCTCGCTACTAAATGGAACGATATCATCCACGTCGGGGACATTATTTACGTCTTCTACGGTAAAAACTGTCGCAAAAAAGTTATTGAAAATACCCGCCATCGCCTGAGCGTCAGAAGCCAAAGCGCCATTAACATCCACTAGAGGGCCTATGTTATTTTTTACAGGCTTACGATTATTAACGTATTCAAAAAACTTTTTTGGATTATGTTTACTATCCGCAGCTATAAGTATCTCTAAATTACGCTTGGCATTCCTAACTGATCTTTTAACCTGACGTCTAAGCTCGATATATCTATTAAAGTTAGCTACCTGGCCATTACGCTTACTAAGTCTATACGCTCTATTACGCTCGTTTATAAACTCTGCTATTTCCCTACTCCACCACTTCGGTCTACCACGATTACTAGCGCGCTTGGGCCTACGAGGAATAAACTCCCTTTCAATATTCCTAAAACTTTCTTTAAACGCCACCCAACGCAAATTTGTGTCATTACCCATAAATAAGTTATCCCAGTCCACTACTCTCATCCTATCCGCGAAACTATCAAAATTAGCCCTACGAAAATCAGGGACTTCTATTACGTTACTATCCTGAGTGTTTTCTATCAATAACTTAAACCTAAGAATTTGATGATCGCTACATCCTAAACTCTCGCCTACTTCTAAACCTTCGACTATATTCTCGCCGTTCGTCATCACCAAATCTAAAATATTATCACCGCGCGTTGGTTCGGTAACTATCTGTCGTAAAAAGTTATCGTCCATAAACTCAACCAATCTCAAACCCTCTTCATTACCCGTAAAATTCTCGTAATTAACATTAGGGCAGTTAAAGTCTCCGACAATTATACTATTCCGATTGTCAATAAAATTACCAAGAAGTGAGTAAAATCTAGTATCTATATCGAGGGGTTGAACGGGAGGTCTATAAACAACAACAAAAATAGAACTAATACTACGCGCCCTAACTTCAACACAGGTCGCATTAATTGCTGCCGGAAAATCTAACTTAACCTCGATAGCCCTAAGGGAATTACGAATGTACAGCAAAACGCCGCCTCCAAATCTATGTAACTTATCATTAGAGAGTTTAAAACCCGGTATCTCAAGTTCCCCCAACAAGTCCCGAGTCACGGTATTTAACCAAGTTTCAGTGATAGCAACTATATCATAGTTGCCGGAATAAATTACCGCCTTAAATTGATTTAATTTATTTCTAATACTACGCGCGTTGCAATAAAAAACGTTTAAGTTATTTTTTACCACGGGCCCGCGTTTTAAACTATTTATCACGTCGGGCCCCCGTTTCCCGGACCCACAACGTTTAAAGAAGGCTTCGACCTATACAGCTTTCGCACGCTTTCGTCTATTAACCTACCTAGCCTAGCATTACCTATTTCATTAAAATGCACCCCATCTTTTATAAAAAGGCTAGGATCATTGAATTCGGACCACAGCTTTACGAAGGGTGCACTTTCCTCAGCACAAATCTCTTCTAATTTATTATTCAAAAATATTGTTTTGGATGTAATTCTAAGACCCAACCCGTGCCTAGGGGTAATACCTAGAACTAAAGACCTATCTGACCTCGCCTTCAGGGACCTAATTAACCCCCTATATCTCTCCAAAAGGTCAGGCACTCTTGTATCGGGCCTATACGAGTCGTTGCCTCCTACCATCGTCACCAACATTGAGTGACGGGAAGCAACGTCAACCCTATCCACTTCGTCTCTAACTCTGTCAACCCTGGCCCCTGGGAGACAGACCCTCCTCCTCTTGGTTGGATTCCGTTTAACGAATTCTTTGTCCATGTGGCGCACTAAAGAATCCCCAATTAAAATAGTTTCCCCCTCATTCACGTCCCTTTCCAAATGGGCGAAAGGGTTCGAAACCTCGATAGGGGGGGGATTCCTATCACCTAATGTACGCGGCCTAGCTCCACCCTTAACCTCTCTAAATCCCTCGCTATCTACTACTCTCGGACTAACCTTAACCTCTTCCTCAACTCTATCTAACCTTCCCGACAAGCTACCTAAACTAGAAACTAAGTTACTCACCTCACCCTTCAAATTACTAACGTCTTCAACGTTAATATTGGTTCGGCTTCCGTCAACCGTAGCCCTAACCCTGCCATCATCAAGCGTTGCAAGTCTATCCGCTACCTCACGTACACTGCGTTTTATGTCCACTAATTCCTCCATGAACTCGCAAAAGAAACAAACTGATCTATCGGTAATCAGTATTTTCAGTAGAGGAATCATTACATTCCTATCCCTTCATTTAAAGGTTCTCAGTATCTGCCCGGTTACATTCTTTGCTCTGAAAATCATGTGATTCGGTAGCAATTTAATGTAATCATTTGGCATACAAAATAATATCCTTGCTTCAAAAACAATAAAAAATAACTCCTACCTACATCAATTTTAATTAAAAAATTCCATTTTTCCGTAAATTCGTAACAAAATAACAAATGTGCGCAAACATCCTATCAACATATAAAGTAGCAATAAGATATCATTCAGAGTCTTTATTTGAAAGTAACCAATGCAGTCATGTCCTTTTTGCTGCGGTTCCTTGACATCAGCATTCGGCTTGCTACTTGCGCTTTGATGTAGCCTTCTCGCCTCTCGTGACTGTAAACTTGACTAGCTGCTTCTGTGACCATTTTCACACATCTCTCCACACTCTGAGTGTGAGAAGGCCACTTTGGCACTTGCAGTGAGGCCTCTTTAAGTTGTGTTAAATCTTTGTTTGTTATACATGTTGTCAGTGGTGGCTTCAAAACTTCCGAACTCAAGTTAACTAATTCTGACAATTTCGTGGCATTGACGTTTATCGGAGGTACCTTCCTTGTCTGAACAGAGCAGTCTCCCAGCTGATCATCATCTAGTGATGTTCCTCTAAGCTTTAGAATGATTTCCACAGCTTCAGTTCGCTCTTTGGTACATTGGCTGCAGAGTATTGCTTGCAAAACTCTCTCTGGCCTAGCATACCAAGCGGACCTTCTCACCACAGGTAACACGATGTCCACCACTACTTTCCTTTGGGTTCTCAGTAGCTGTAATTGAAACAAGATGTGGTTGGGCCCCTCCATCCACATTGGATTAAGTTTTACATTGAACCAGTGAGGAAGATAAAACCCAATAATAAATTCAACAATCGACATCAAATTCTGTAGCATTTTGCCCTTCAGTGCATGTTTGGAAACCCAAATCCTGCAGAAACGAATCGCTGTAGTTAACCAACGACTATGACTTACGGGTCCAATCTCCAAGAGAGCCAGATTATGAGGCAACTCTCCTGATCTGATTGCTTGAACAATACGATAAGCGTAAGATTGATCCGTGCTGAGGTCTTTGATAACTTCTTCAGACAACACTGGAAGGGGAGGGCCTACTTCGACCTTTGGAAATTTTATATTTATTTCTAATTCCGTTGCTTCATCTAGCATGTTGCCAAGGGGGCCTGACCACTTGTTGTTGCTCTTTGTAGGACCATCAAGTTCCTGGATGAGACGACGAAGAGGTAGTTCCCCTGTGTGCAAATCACATACAATCCAAACAAGCCTTCTTCGAAGTTTTTTCTCTAAATGCGTCATAACACCGCCCTGCCATCCAGTGTTCACCGCAGTTGAGTCTCCACCAACGGCCTGCAGTGAACTGTCAAGTCTTCTTTCTTGAAGCCAACATATTATTTGATCAGCAGTTCCCTCTGCATGTTTCTTGCCTTCTACTTCTGCTTCAGGAACAAAGTGAAACAAATAGCGGCCACCAGGTTCGGAACACACAGAGTAGTGTTCTTCTTTGATGAGACCGGGAAACTTTCTGTCCATTCCCTCTACCTTTAGGGGAACTTTTATGTCATCTCTTCTTCCATCAAACAAAAGGCAAGAGAGACCTTCCTCCTTCAAATCTTTTTCATGCTGATCAGATATTTCCTTCATTATTTTTTCTTGTGCTCTTCTTATCTTATTATGATCTATCACTAAGGATGTATCCTCTCGGCTGATGAGGCCTGCATCTATCCAAGCGGCAGTGGCAATCTCTGCAGTCTCTCGTAGCCCCGTATGGTGGCGAATACTGGCAAGGGCAATGTTTGAGATGTCTTTAGTGTTGTATTTCATTCTCTTCGGCGAAGGTTCAGATGGCATTTTGGAGCTATCATCTGATGTTGCTTCTTTCTGTTCATCTGAAGAGCTTTCAAAGAAATGAGAAACCTCTTGATAGAGCTCTTCATCTCTTTGGGTGGCTTCTTCACTCTTCTTTTTCTTCCTTTCTTCCCTCTCTCGGATTTTCTCTTTTTTTCTTAGCAATAACAATCCGTTTTTAGGTTTCTGAATAATCTGCCGAACCAATCTGCGTACTTCCTTGGCCTCCTGCCTTTGTTCTCTGCACCTTTATGAAAGCCAGCTCCAAAACAGGGATCTTCTTCTCACGAGGACAGCGACAATCAATGTGAGGGTAAGGTTCTCTTCTGCATGAGGGAGAACAATTGGCTTCAGAACACAACTCTATGGGACACTGGTAGTTAAAAATGTCAAGAAGAGTATCAAGTGTGTGCAGAAATTTATTTTTCTTTGCTAGTTTTCCTTTACCAAGTGATGTCTCAACTGCTTTGTGCCACAGCTTTGTTAATTTTAGCTCAATAGTTCTATACTGATTGAGTACAGGTGGTTTGAATAACACATCAGCTTTTTTTTTCCAGTGATGCAGAAGAGGGAATCATATCCCTTATGAGCTCTTTCTCTGTGTAGTTCCTTCTATCCTTTGTATTTTGTTCACGAAGGAGTAACCCTAGTCTCAGCATGTCTCGCACTGTTGGTAGTTCTGATACGGGAAGCTCCTTGCCTGTACCGACTAACAGGCTCAAGTGGCATGACGACTGACCTCTTGTCTTCAATTTTGGCATCTTAGGAATGTCTGAAAAGAAAGAAAAACATTTAAGTATTTTATATCAATTACGATGTTTCAAAGTTTAGTCATTCGATGTTCTAAACTTCAGTAAAAAAATATTTCATGGGATTACAACATAATTAGACAGAAGAATATGATAATAATAAATAATTCTAATAATCAATAATCCATACTTACAGTTAAACTGTAGTATTCGTCTAGTAGAATAACTATGAAGTAGGTACAAGAGCAATAACAGCAAACCACCGTCTATGACATCTAAGAGGCAACTGAGGACTGAGAGTGAGGGACAGTTCTATTCATGTTGTGACTTGTACATTGTACAACAACTATGTGACCTTGAAAACACTCCATATGCGATCAGTGGGATAATTCTGTGACAGATGAATAGTTAATCAATTTATGTCCTATTATTTAGTAAAAGAGTCAATTTCTGAAACTTTAAGGTAAAATTGATGTAGGTAAGGGTTATTTTATTTCATTTTGGTTGGCCAATTTCAAGTTTTGACATGAAAAGACACTATATTTTCACTACCAAAATTGATTTGAAAAAAGTTGACAAAATTGACACACCCTAATATACAGTATACTATGTTACGTAATAATTACGATGAACAAATCAAATGCAAATTTCTCTGATTCACGGCCCACCAGTCTTGCTTTAGACTAATGACTTTCATAAGATGGAATAAGTTTAACATAGTTCGTTTAATAGGTTACCACTTAAAACAATGGATAAACTATCTATTAGTGAGACGACCGTGACTTCCTCGAAATGCGAGCGCGTGAGAGGTTCACTGAGGAATTTGGTCATTAGATTCTTCACGTAGGATATATATCACAAACAACAATATTGACAACAATTCCCAACAATTACTTAATATCAATAATTGCATTTGAGCAAATAATTTAGACCTGCGTCAAAATAACTTAGGTATCATGCCATGATTTGGGATATTTGCCGAATTAGTCGTTCTCTATAGTCTACAGTATATATTGAGACGGTATAATGTAATGCCCAGCTAATATTATGATGACTAGGATTGCTCCATAACCATCCCAACATCCCGAAACTTGCTCCATTCTGCTTCTTAATCATTTGTATTTTAAACACTAAAATGTAGCAGAAGTGACGTAATAATGGACGTCATTGATTGTGTTAGAGCAGTTATGTGCACCAATCCGAACACACCTCTGCTGCCATAAGGACCGCCCATTTTATACCTAACAGACTAGCTTGGGACGAGACAGAAGCGTGAGACTTCTTGTAAGCACTGTACATGACTATGTGGAGAGCGCGAGAGAGCAACTCCAATTGTTGTGTACTCCCAATGTGTGGGGATGGGTGGGGTGGGGGGTTATCGATGTTTAATGAAGATGAAAACATGAATTGATAAGAAGTTATGTTTTAGCTTTAAGGTAGATCATGTCTACCGTTTATAATGATGTTTATAGGATGAAAAATAAAATATTAATCTCATAGAACATTTATAGTGTTTATTGTGATTTTAAATCAAAGAACGAATGCAAGGAGCAGCAGAGTGAGACATCATGGGTACTCTCTCGCTGCTATCTCGGGAAAACCTACCGACGGTTCCCTTTCATGTACCTGCGCCCTTTCCTTCTCGTCTCACGTAAAATAACGTGGATGCGAAGACAATTTAATGTAAAAAATGTATTTACTCTGTTTTCTATAAAAATTAACAGTCGTTCTCCGCCACATATGACCGCTTGGTGTAGGATGGATTGCTCTCTTGCATCGCGTTTGACGCTCAATTTTGAACCTTAAACAAATGAGACTGAACAGGTGAAAATGAATGTGTTCTTTTAACTAACGGTTGAAAAAGGGCTTGGTAAATCTTATATATACGAGGTGTGATCAAAATGTTTGGTAAATAGTCCCGCAACTAATGAACGCGCGTCACTAGGTGTTGTCAGTGTGTATGGTTATTGGTTTAGTTTGAGGTTTGCTACCACTTGCTGATTTTTCTCTTTGCGTCTTTGATAATTTCGTTCGTAATATTGCCTTTGGTCGGGCTGAGAGACTCTGACTGAGTCGCATTGTGTCGGTACGGCTGGGGAACCGCGAATGTAAACACCCCCAAGTCGCGGTTAGCTCCATGCCACGATCACGGATAAGTGCATGATGGTGACAATTAGTAGGTCATGTTAACTCAATTGACGACAGTGAATCATGGTTAACTGCATGAATAAAATGTGTGTATACCACGATGCGTTTCCGCATGTTGGTCTCTCTTCACACGAAGATCGAAGCTGGTGGTCCCTGCCTCTAGGATTGGATTGGTGAAGGAGTGAGCCGGTCTCTTGCGCTCTCCACCGCACATAGTCATGTACACTCGGCTCATCTGGCCTAATATGTGTTTAATTTCTTCATTTCTACCATATCTCAAGAGTTGAAATTTATCGGTGTTAAATACCCTATTGCCGTCTTCTGTTGTCCCCCTCTGCTGTCCTCTCTTCACACCGAGACCAAGCAGGTGGTCCCGCCTCTAGACCCAGTTTGGTGGAGGATCGAGTTGCTCTCTTGCGCTCTCCGCCACACATGACCGCTTGGTGGAGGAGCGAGTTGCTCTCTCGCGCTCTCCACCGCACATAGTCATGTACACCCGGCTCATCTGGCCAAATATGCTAATTTCTTAATTTCTACCATATCTCAAGAGTTGAAATTTCTCGGTGTTAAATGCTCTATTGCTGTCTTCTTTTGTCCCCCTCTGTTGTCCTCTCTTCACACCGGGGTCAAGCAGGTGTTCTCGCCTCTAGGCCCGTTTAGTGGAGGAGCGAGTTGCTCTCTTGCGCTCTCCGCCACACATGACCGCCTGATGGAGGAAGGAAATGCTCTCTTGCAATGCGTTTGACACTCAATTTTGAACCTTATACAAATGAGACTGAACAGGTGAAAATGAATGTGTTCTTTTAACTACCGGATTAAAAAGGACTTAGTAGATCTTATATATATATATAATATATATATATATATATATATATATATATATATATATATATATATATATATATAATATATATCGAAGCATTTCATAATTCTTTATTGTTGGGTAGAGCCCAATCTTCTACGTTTTTAAATGTTTTTGACACGCAGAATTAGACGGATTGTGGATAAAAATGTGTTTAGCGTGTGAAAGCGCTTGTCTGGGCAGAAATGCCCTTCAGTCATCGGTCGGCTTTGGGGTTAAGAAAATGTTTTTGTGTGTTACGGTGTAGTTGTAAATTTAGAATAGTATTACGTTACTCCCCCACCCCCTCGCATTACCCCGTTTATCTTAAAGTGCTTTCGGTATAAATTAAGTTAGTAAAGTATCAATCGGTTGTATATTAATCCTCCCGTCCCCCATGCCTGGTTCAAATTATAACGGCCTCCACTTGTTCACGTCTACACGTATTTATAAAGTACAGCGAAGCGTGTGTAAAGAGAATGATGAAGGATAAAGAGAAATGGAATAAAGAAAGAGAAAATAGTATAAAAAAGCGACATAAGAAAGGTTAAAAGGTCTTAATTACTACATTTTGTTGGCAAGCGGTGTTCCTTTATATAAATATAAGGGCTTTCCCACGTTGCCTTATATTTTGGTCAAAATTGTTGCTATCCGTATTATAGCATTAATAAATATTCTGGTTCGATTATTTAAATAGGAAGATGCATTGTGTTATCCCATTTGCAAGCAATTTCGAATCTCATTCCTTATGAAATCATTGTAACTGTTTTTTAAGATGGCGCCCATCATTTTCAAAATTTCTTCTCATAGCGAGCATTTTCGTAATTTTCGCGGTCAATTGTTTTTCCTCTTCTCGTTGGATTCTAGACTTCCAAACCGCTTTGACTCAAAATTTATCTGAGGAGTCGTCTTGGCGAAGCCGTAATAATGTGGATTCAAAATCAGAGTCGGAATTCGAGAGTTGTTTGTTTCCTTTCCGCGTTGATTTTTATACGGCATGGTTTAAAATATTTGAGTGTATGGTGACGCATTTTTAGGTAATAAAAAATGTGTGTGTGTGTGTGTATTTTTTTGACTGGATGTAAATAATGGATTTACAGGTATCGCTTTGTAATTTTAGTTCGCTTTATAATTTTAAGTTAATTTAAAGGTTTAAAGTCGAAAAATATTAGTTAAAGACACTAATTTATACTGGGCCGAATTCGGACTGTTTATTATGCTTGTCGTATATAAATTATGTGAGACTTCAAAATAAGCAAAATTTGTTTAATTGAAATAGATAAATTGTTTTCGTAAATTCTTTTGATAAATTAATTTGGTAAATTAATTATAGTTAGGCTGTTTTAATTTTTATCCTGAAATTAGATTTTATTGTGTTAAGGAGTGTTTTAGCATTTTATTTTAGACGTGGTTAGGATTCAAACGTAAAACTGTAGGTCTAACGTGGAGTGACACGCTTGACCTTCGCCGTAATGAGCAATCAGGTGGGGATGCTAAACAAAGATTGCCGATAAAGTAGAACTCTTTTAATGCATGAAGGACGGGCTATGGGTAATGATATAGTAAGTTTTAGAAGCTGCTGCATAGTTTTTATCTGAAGTTTAACACTGATAAAATTCAACTGTTACGGTACGGAAAAGGGGAGGATCTAAAATTCCATGGAATAGGAAAAAAGATCCCCGATGATCCGGGTGTACCTGAGAGATGGAGAGTAAAAGAAGTAAACTCACTACTTCACCAGGCCAACTAGATCTATTGTAGTTATATTCCCCGTTAAACTGTAGGTCTAGGACGGGGTAAAAAGCTTGACCTTCGACGGAATGAGCATTTCTGTAGTAAATGATATTATTTTCAAGAGGTGATTCTGTTATTCTCGGTAAACCGTCTTATTCCGCTCCCGAGTGATATTTTGTGTGGTTAGGTTGTTTAAAATTTTTATTCTGAAATTAGAATTTGTGTTAATGGGTGTTTTAACATTTTATTTTAGACATGGTTCGGATTCAACGTTAAACTGCAGGTCTAAGGTGGAGTGGTACGCATGACCTTCATTAGAATGAACAATTTGGATAGGTCCGGGTTTGTATATTATTATTTTTTATTATATATATACTCCTCGTTCGTAGTTCTTTTGCTATTATTACTTTTTATTGCATATATTCCTTCGCTTGTATAAGAATGTATATTGATTTTCAATATATTTCGTGAAATTGGATCCAATAATTTGTCTAAATAAACAGTGATGTGATGGTGTTTCATTTAATTCTTCTGGTTGTATATATAAACGTTATTATTATTATTATTTAATTATACTAAAGGGCTGGTTAAGGCCTTCTAAGTCAACTGGCGGGTTATGCCAACTGGCGGTTTAAGTCAGCTGACGGGGACAAACGCACACAAATGCACATACACCTCCGACTAGGATTATGCCAATCCAAAAATTCGTCTAAATAAGCAGTGATGGTGTTTTATTTAATTCTTTTGGCCGTGTGTGTATATAAACGTTATTATTATTATTATTATTTAATTATACCAAATGGCTGGTTAGGCCTTCTAAGTCAACTGGCGGTTAAGCCAGCTGACGGATTATGTCAATCCAATAATTCGTCTAAATAAAGAGTGATGTGGTGGTGTTTTAGTTAATTCTTTTGGTTGTGTATATATAAACGTTATTATTATTATTTAATTATACGAAATGGCTGGTTAGACCTTCTAAGCCTACTGGCGGATTATACCAACTGGCGGGATAAGCCAGAATATATGCTTTAATTAAATAAATAGCGCAAACTGGCAACTCAGCTAGATAAGCCAACTGGCTGATTAAGCCAGAATATATGCTTTAATTAAATAAACAGCGCAATCTGGCACTACGCCTTCTAAGCCAACTGGCAGATTATGTCAGAATATATGCTTATTTAAATAAATAGCGCAACCTGGAAACTGAGCCTTCTAAGCCAACTGGCGGATTATGTCAGAATATATGCTTATTTAAATAAATAGCGCAACCTGGCAACTCAGCCTTCTAAGCCAACTGGCTGATTAAGCCAGAATATATGCTTTAATTAAATAAACAGCGCAATCTGGCAACTCAGCCAGATAAGCCAACTGGCTGATTAGGGGCCCTATAAGACTACGGCCGCTCGGCTGAAGTCTTAATATGCGCTTGGGTCCTGACAGGCGAACACCTCTCCTCTCTCTCTCTCTTAGGTTAGGTATAACCCTTTGGGGGATGAGGCCTTCCCAGCTTATCCCCCAAAGAGGTCTCCCCCAGCGGGGTTCATTGCAGCTTCGGGGATAACTCTGCCTCCAACTTGCATTAACCCCTTGTTGCTGTTGCAAAATTCCCCCCTCCCCCATTTAGGGGGTGCCTTGCAAAAAAGGGGGGTGGTTGGCACTCTTGCAACATTTGCAATTGCATTGCACTCTACCATTTTGCGGTCATGCTACTTGAAACTACTGTATGCATATGGAGGTTATTTGAGTTATTTATGGTCCATATTTCTTTTGCGAATTCGTAGGAGTTGGTGACAGAGTATTCGTTTTGGGTTAGGGGGGTTAAAGTGGAAATTAGGAATTTTGCTAGTTTGTAATTGTGGGTGGTGTAGGCCGAAAGGATGGGTCTAATGGGTAAGTTGGGTTTATGTATTTTGGGGAGGCCATAGAGAGTACCTGGGGATGAGCCGGAAGAACGTACTTCGTTATAAGTGCCTTCTGAAATTTTGTTCTGATCATATAGTTTTTTGAGGAAACGGTTGATTTTATCTTCAAGTTTTAGGGAAAGGGTTAAAGGATTATCATTAATCTTTTTAAATTTGGTGGGATCGTTAAGAACGTTGTTCACCTTATTAATGTAATCTGGTTTATTAAGAAGGACGGTGCCTTTGCCCTTGTCGGGTCGTGAAATGATAATGGAGTCGTCTTTAGATAGTTCTTTAAGGCAGGAGAGGTCTTTTCTATTAATAAGGGGGGAAGAGACTTTATGAGGTTTAAAACTATAAAAATGTTTATTAGCGATGTGGGTGAGTGAGGACTTTAAAAACGGAAGTTTTGACTCGTCAACTATTGAGAATTTTTTTGAACTATGAAAGTTTTTCGAAGGATAAAAAGTGTTTAAAATAATTTATCTTAAAATTTGGCAGTTTAAAATCTAGGCTTAAGGAGAGGAGTCGTTTTTCATTAATACTTAGGGTTCTATTAGAAAAGTTGAAAATGATTTGATCAGGATTTATGGGCTGAAGGTTGGAGTTTAAGCCTAATAGGTTTAATTTTCTATTGTGTCGTTGTTGAATCTGTTTCCGATATGGTGACATCTTTAATAGTTTGATTTTTTAACATTATTGGAATGCTTAAATTTAATTTCTTTACTCAACAATTTGTACTGGAACGATTTGTATATATTAGAGTTGTAGAGTCTTTTGTTGTAGAGTTTGAGTTTAATAAATTTGGGAATAGAATTATAACTCTTACAGACGTTCAAGAAATGAAGGTCGCAGGAACTGCTTACGCTTGCCGCCTCAGACACCTATTTTTCTTTAACCAACAACTTTATCAACAAACCGACTCACTAGCTATGGGATCCCCCTTAAGTGCCACTTTAGCTAACATCTTCTTCAGCCATCACGAAAATAACTGGCTACTTCATTGCCCCACTCATAAACCACGCCTATATAAAAGATACGTTGATGACACCTTTCTCCTTTTTCACAATGCCAACCACGCCCCCCCCCTTTTTCTTAACTACCTTAATTCCCAACATAAAAACATTAAGTCACCAAAGAAGACGAATCCAATAACACCTTACCCTTCCTAGATATTAAAATAACTAATCAAAACAACAAATTCAGCACTTCCATATATCGTAAACCCACGTATACAGGCCTAGGTACTAATTTCCTAAGCCACACCCCTTCGCTATATAAAATAAACAGTATTTAAAATTTTAATCCACCGCGCCTATCATCTATGCTCTTCGTACTTATCCTTCCACCATGAAATAGAGTTCATTCATAACTTCAGCATTAATAACTCTTTCCCAAAACATCTGTTACAATCTTTAACCAGAAACTTTCTTAATAATATTTATCAACCCCCTCTTAAAGTTCCCACTGTTAAAAAAGACGTACAATATTTTTCATTCCCTTATTACGACCACATTAGCCACAAAATACTTTCAGAACTCAGTCTCTTACTCACCCCGCTTCACCCCCAAATTAAATTAATTTCGCCTTCACCAACAACAATAGTATCAAATCTTAACTTAACCATAAAGAAAAAACGCCCCAGCCACTTGCTTCGTCCACTATCTACGCTTTTAATTATGTTCGTTGCAAAGCGAACTATATTGGCAGTACCATCCGCCAATATCAAACAAGAGTGGACGAGCATCGTGGGATTTCTACAAGAACTTCACAGCCCTTGAACAAACCCTCCCAATCAATAATAAGGGATCATTGCCACCTTCACAACCACCCGTTACTTCCCTCCAATTTCAAAATCGTTAATTCAGCCAACCAACTAATCGACCTCCGCATACTTGAGTCCCTTTATATCCCCAGTATACAGCCAACTCTCAACGACTACAGTTCCGTTTTCAATTTAAACATCGCGAAATAAACTCTCAAACTCAAAAGAAATCCACCATCACTCCGCCTGGCTCCATCTTTCTAATATGGAATTTTTTCAACAAGCAACCATTCCCAATCTTCTGTACAATTAGTCTCTCATTACGTTAACAATTTGGTAAGAACCCCCTCAATTCCGTTTCACCTTTTAACCGTTTTATATTTCACTTATTGTCCATACTTTTATACTTTATATCATTTCATTTTTAATCTTCTAATTTAATATATATTGTAACCATACTATTAATTCTCGCTAATTGTCGCGCCATTTTAATTTATTGTTCGTTTTTGTTTATTATACTTGTTTATTTCTTTGTTTTTAAACTTTTTAGCACTGATGATGGAAATTGAACTTTTCCGAAATGTCTGTAAATAAACATGTACTATCTTTTCGTCCTCCTATTCCTCGCTATATATATATATATATATATATATATATATATATATATTATATATATATCACATTCATTCAACGGCAAGTCCGGGCAAATAGGACGCCTTGACGATTAAAACCTGTAAGAACGAAGGAGCTACTGTCCTAAAATGGATATGAGATCTCTGGAGACAGGAAAAATACCGAGCACCTCAGGAGGATGTCATTAGACGAAAGCGCTTGAGCACCATTTTGTGTTTCCTTTCCTTCGTGGTTTTATTCATTATATATATATATATATATATATATATATATATATACACTGATCAAAAACTGCAAGAATGCAATCGCTGAGCCCCTATACTGGATATGGAGACGATCATTAGACACGGGAGAAATACCGGGCATCCTGAAGAGCGCGAACATAGTCCCAATATATAAAGGAGGAGATCGATCCCAGGCCAAAAACTATAGGCCAGTGTCGCTTACATCTCATCTCACTAAAATATTTGAAAGAATAGTTAGACAGAAAATCTATGACTTTTTGGACTCAGAAAAAATTCAATGATAACCAACACGGGTTTCGATCAGGCAGATCATGCCTATCACAACTAATGGAACACTACAACAACATTATTGATTCACTTGAAAGTAATGAAAACTATGATGTACTATACACAGACTTTGCTAAAGCGTTCGACAAGTGTGACCACGGAATCATAATACATAAACTGAAATATATGGGAATAACAGGAAAAGTAGGGAAATGGATATATAATTTCCTTAGTGAGCGGAGGCAAGTCGTTACAGTACAAGGAGTATCTTCATCAGAATCAGAGGTCCTCAGCTCAGTACCACAAGGAACAGTATTAGCTCCACTACTCTTCATAATCATGCTAACTGACATAGATGAGGACGTTACCAGAGACAGCACAGTAACATCCTTTGCGGATGACACAAAGATCACTAGAAAAATAAGAAACACAGAAGACATAGGATCTTTACAAACCGACATAAACAAAATCTACAAGTGGACTGAAGACAACAATATGAAGTTTAACACCGAGAAATTTCAGCTATTACGGTACGGAAAAAGAGAAGACCTAAAGTGCATGGACTATTATACCCCAAATGGACAGGAAATTCAGAGAAATTCCAGAGCAAAAGATTTAGGGGTTGTAATGACAGATGATGCGAAATTTGAAACACAAAATAAGATTGCAGTAAACAGAGCAAAGAGAATAACGGGTCAGATATTGAGAACCTTTAAACGAAGGGATAGGAATGTAATGATTCCTCTACTGAAAACCCTGATCATACCCAAATTAGAATACTGCTCGGTCCTAACTTCCCCATATAAAAAAGAAGACATTAGACAGCTGGGGGGATCCAAAGAAGCTTCACAGCCAAGATCAATGGGTGCAAAGAACTAAATTACTGGGAAAGGTTACGAGAACTAGACCTATATTCACTGGAAAGGAGAAGAGGAGATACACCATTATTTACACTTGGAAAATAATGGAGAAACTAGTCCCTAATCTTACTCTGAATCCCATAACTCCCCAAACAACGATGGAAAGTAGAAGCGGTAGACTGTGTCGTATTCCCAAATTGAAGGCGAGACAAGGAACATCCTTAACCCTGAAAGAAAATAGTTTTGTAGTGAGAGGACCAAAACTGTTTAATAAGTTGCCCAAAGACCTAAGAAACACGAAGGGAGTTGCAGTGGAAATCTTCAAAAGAAGACTAGACGCCTGGCTCAGAACAATCCCCGATGAGCCGGGCGTACCTGGCTATGTGAGGTGGAGAGCGCAAGAATCCAACTCACTACTTCACCAGGCCAACTCGAGAGGAGGGGCGACAAGCTTGACCTTCGCGAAATGAGAAATCATCGCGCGGAACCTTTGTAAGGTTGTAAGGTAATATATATATATATATATATATATATATATATATATATTATATATATATATATATATATATATATAATATATAATATATATATATATATATATATATATTAATATATATATAATATATATATATATATATATATATATATATATATATATATATATATAAAGCCGTGTTGCCTCACTCATGATTTGGTGTATTGATCATCTAGAAGTTGTAGAAAGATAATATTTTCTTTTTAGGACCATCCACCCGCCGCATTTTTGCCGAAAACAAAATGGCGGAAAGTCATATTTTGAAAGACCCCTAGTATAATATCTATCGGTTTTTGAGAGAAGATATCGCGTTATATTATGCGAAGTACCGAAGAAAGTTCAACAACTGAGTCTGAATATGAATGCTCCAACATTCAAATGAGAGCCCCTTTACCCAATCACGCCATGGAAGCCGACAGATTTGGTGTTTCAGATAGGGCTGCATCGGCCATTGTTTCAGCTACTGTGGTGGATTTGGGTATCATTACCAAAAAGACTGACTTTTTTCTTGATCGAAGTAAGGTGAGAAGAGAGAGACAGAAATTGAGAAAAACATTACAAGTTGAAGCTGCACAAAGTTATGGTGATGTTAAAACTTTATATTTTGATGGGAGAAAAGACAAGACGTTGGGTAAGACAAATAAAGATGGTAAATGATACCAGGATATAATTGTTAAAGAACATTATGTACTACTGAGTGAGCCTGGTGGAGAATACCTTAACCATTTGAGCCCTAAATCTGGAAAAGCAAGTGATGTATCTGAATCGTTGTTCGCTTACTTAAATGAAGTGACACTAGACCAGAATCTCCAGGTGATAGGGTGCGACAGTACGAATGTCAACACTGGGTCTAAAGGTGGCATAATCCATTTCATCGAGCAAAAGCTGAACCGACCATTGCAATGGAGCATTTGTATGTTACATACAAGTGAACTTCCCTTAAGGCATCTGTATGAGCGATACGACGGGAAAACAACTGGGCCAAGATCATTCAGTGGCTCTATTGGTAATGCTCTTAAGACTTGCCATGAGATGCCTGTGGTAAAGTTCTCCCCAATTATGGATGGGGCCGATAGCATCCCAGTTCTCACAGATGAGCTCATAGAAGATTTAAGTAATGACCAACAATACATGTTCAGAATAATTGGGGCCATAAGAGAAGGATATGTTGATGGAAGCCTAGAGAAACTCAAGCCTGGTCCCCTTAACAACTCTAGATGGTTAACTCTAGCTAACAGACTATGTCGTTATTATGTTTCCCAAAAGAATCCTTCCAGAGAGTTACGTAGCCTTGTTCTGTTCATAGTAACAAACTATGGTCCTAACTGGTTCAATATAAAATTTAAACTGTATCTGCCTGATGGACCCAAACATATCTTTGATGCGATAAACAGGTTCAACCTGTTACCCCAAGATATACAAAAAGTTGCCCAACCTTATATATCACGGAATGCCTATTTTGCTCACTCAGAAAATATTCTTCTATCAATGCTGTCAGATAGTGAGCAAAAGCTGCGCAAAGTTGCAATCGATCGAATAATACAGACAAGAAAGTGTAAGAAAGCCAATACAAGGAAAATCAGAGAATTTAGAGTACCGTATCAGAATTGAACTTCAAAGCATCACATTGGATAGACATCATCTTCTGGGATAGGATTGATATCAGTGAACCACCTCTCACTTCTAAATTGTGTGATGAAGAATTGCTTGAGTACAAAACAAAATGTTTCAAGGTTGAGCAATACCCCATTCACACACAGAACGTCAAAAGAGCCGTGAAGTTGGTTACAGATGCATCAGCATCAGTAATATCACAGGAATCAAGAGACGGATTTATTAGGTCAAAAATAAAAAGTCGCTCTCTGCTTCCCTCACTTGAAACCAAAAAGGATCTGATACCTCTCCTGAAAAAATAATAATATTTGAGATGAGTGGGTTTTATATCGCATTCAAATGTAATTGATTTACGGCATCCAAACAAGTGAGACCAGATACAATTTTATTTCAATACAATGTATGCACAATAGTGTTTTTTAAGTATAGTTTTGCATTATAAAGCGTTTTTCTTCAGTTATTTGTTTTTGATAGAACACTTAGGTTTTACGTTATGAGCATATTTTTAGTTATGGACAACCGGCTGATGGCCATTTTGCTTTTATGTAAAAATGCGAGAGATGGTTTGAGTTACAAACATTAAATGACTGAATACATCATTTTTATGTTCTAATACACCAAAAAACAAGTGAGGCAAATAAATTTGTAATAAAAAGTTGTGTTTCACTCCGCCCTAAAAAAAAATATATATATATATATATATATATATATATATATATATATAATGAATAAAACCACGAAGGAAAGGAAACACAAAACGGTGCTCAAGCGCTTTCGTCTAATGACATCCTCAGGAACACTGAAATACATAAAAGGTTACGGCCTATTTATAGGTTACAGAAAGAGAAAAAAAAATATAAATAAATAACATACATACACACAAACATATATACATATATATATATATATACATACATATCTACACACATACACATATATATATATATATGCAATAAACGGAGAAGTAAAAATAAAACTTAAAAATTAAGGATTAGAGGATTAACAAAGAGGCATATCGATTTTTAGAACAAGATCAAATGAGTTATAAAAATAATACAAATTTATACTGGAGATATGCCCGGGTTTAACACTTTCCCTTTTTAGAGTCAAGTTTCGATATATATAAAAATAAATTGAAGATTAAAAGTTAATAAAGTAGCTTATAAGTTTACCAAAGATTAAGTGTCCTACCCTTTTTATCTAGGTTTGTTTTGAAGGAATTCAAAACAACAGGATCGAGTTGAAAAAGACCTTTGCTTATGTTGAAGTTATTTGTAAGTTGAATAATGGCAGACTCGAGAATATTTCTATTGACAATGTTGCTCGAATGAAATAAAACTGAAGCATTATTCCAATCAATACAGTGGGATAACTCTGACAAATGGACAAAAAGAGCACTGGACAACTGTCCTGTTCTGACGGAATATTGATGCTGTTTTATACGTGTGTGCAAATCCTTTCCCGTCTGACCTATGTAAAAGAATCACATTGTTTACACCCAATTTTATAGATAATGCCTGAATTATTGGTAGGGCTATTTTTTACTATGATATTTTTCACAATATTGTTATATGAAAATACTACATTAATATCCAAAAGTTTAAGTACATTAGCAATGCCTAAAAAGCCCGGGGAAAATGGAAGTACTAAAATATTTTTTGACAAAGTACGAGTGTTATTATTGACACGATAGAAAGTTCGTTTTGCCTTGTTGAGACAAGATTCCATAAACGCAGATGGGTAACACAGATCACTTCCAATACCGTTGATTTTTTCCAATTCGGCATCGATGTATTCCGGACTGGCGATCCTAAGGGCGCGGAGAAACATTGATGAAAAAATGGCCTTCTTAGTGGGGGTGTCATGTCCCGAGTAAAAGTGTACGTAGGACAAGTTGTTTGTTGTTTTCCGATAGATACTAAACTTAAAACCTGGGCTTTCCCTATGTACACGCACATCCAAAAATGGGATTGACTTGTCTTGTTCCACTTCTAAAGTAAACTTAATGGAGGGGACTTGATCATTTAACTGAAGGAGGAAGTTATCCAGGTCACGATTCATGGGCCAGATACACAAAATATCGTCGACGTACCGCAACCATGGGATGCCAACCCCCAGGATTCTCGGAATGTAAGTAATTTCGAAAAACTCCATATAAATATTGGAGAGGAGGGGCGATAAGGGGTTGCCCATGGCCATCCCAAACACTTGTTGATAATACTCGTTATTGAAAGTGAATTTACAGTCTTTAATGCAAAGCTTAATAAGTTCCAAAACAATGTGTAAAGGTAGTGGCAGGTCATACTTATGTAATTCTTGGGAGAGAAAGTCAAGCATATCATCAATCGGCACTTTTGTAAACAATGAACAAACATCAAAACTGATCAATCTATCGTTAGTTTCAGTACGTGCATTATTCAATTTTTCAGTAAGATCCATGGAATTTTTTACATGTGAATCAGAGATAGTTCCGAGAATGGGGGACAAGACTTTGACAAGCCATTTGGAGAGTTTATAAGTAATAGAGCCCACCGAGCTAATAATAGGGCGCATAGGGTTGCCAGGTTTGTCGGTTTTAATAAGACCGTAAAGGTAGGGCAGAGAAGGTGAAGTGGACATGAAAAGCGGAATTAAGTCCTTATGATCTTTGAGAATGCGTTTCAAGCCACTATTAAATGATTTGATGACGTCATCCTGCGGGTTCTTCCTAAGTTTGCTGTATGTGGCGGGGTCCTGGAGAAGCTCGTTCATCTTTCCGATGTAGTCCACTTTGTCCATAATAACTATGGTGTTAGCCTTGTCTGCTTTAGTAATATGGCGCTCCCCATCTTTTTTTAATTGTGAGAGGCCATCGCAAAACCGTTTAGGAAAGTTATCTTCGTAGTTACCATTCGCCGCACTATAAACGAGGCCTTTAACTATGTTAAACAAATACTGAGGGAGATTACACTGTTTTTCAAAACACGCGAGACTGTAACAAATTTGTAAAGCCGAAGGTTTTTTAACAATAAAAAAGGACATACCATATCCAAGGGCACTTTTTGCATCGTCACTAATGTTTTTCGAAGAAAGGTTCAAAACACACTTTGAGCTTGCTTTTTTACTCCACTGACTATGTCGAATGAGACTTTTAATTTTCCGATCCAAAATGTTACGAAGTGAAGTAGTTCTCCGACGCAACTCGTTGTAAATATCATCAAACAAAGGTTGGATCCACGGTTGGGGAATAACGGTTACAAAATTATGTTTGGCGATGTTTAAGTTTTTGAAGGCGGACCACTCATTTTGTCTGGTGACTTCAATATGTTTCTTTAAAATTAATCTGCTGAAGTTGTTGAACGGATGGTCGTCAATTTGTCTAAGGCGAATCGGAAGCAGGGATTTGGGAAGAACTTGCTCCTCTAGACAGTTAGTAAGAAACTTTCGTCGGATACGAATTGCATGCCCCTTCATTAATGTAGAAGAAAACACGGACACAAACGGAGACAAGAGAGGGAACAGCAAGCCGAAGGAACGCGTGGTGTTCATTATATTGATTGATTGGAATAATGCTTCAGTTTTATTTCATTCGAGCAACATTGTCAATAGAAATATTCTTGAGTCTGCCATTATTCAACTTTCAAATAACTTCAACATAAGCAAAGGTCTTTTTCAACTCGATCCTGTTGTTTTGAATTCCTTCAAAACAAACCTAGATAAAAAGGGTAGGACACTTAATCTTTGGTAAACTTGTAAGCTACTTTATTAACTTTTAATCTTCAATTTATTTTTATATATATCGAAACTTGACTCTGAAAAGGGAAAGTGTTAAACCCGGGCATATCTCCAGTATAAATTTGTATTATTTTTATAACTCATTTGATCTTGTGCTAAAAATCGATATGCCTCTTTGTTAATCCTCTAATCCTTAATTTTTAAGTTTTATTTTTACTTCTCCGTTTATTGCATATATATATATATGTGTGTGTGTATATGTGTAGATATGTATGTATATATATATATATATGTTATGTTTTGTGTATGTATGTTATTTATTTATATATTTTTTTCTCTTTCTGTAACCTATATATAGGCCGTAACCTTTTATGTATTTCAGTGTTCCTGAGGATGTCATTAGACGAAAGCGCTTGAGCACCGTTTTGTGTTTCCTTTCCTTCGTGGTTTTATTCATCATAAATATTTTTCACGTGTTACTTTCGTGAAATAATTTTCATATATATATATATATATATATAATATATATAACCTTACAAAGGTTCCGCGCGATGATTTCTCATTTCGCGAAGGTCAAGCTTGTCGCCCCCTCCTCTCGAGTTGGCCTGGTGAAGTAGTGAGTTGGATTCTTGCGCTCTCCACCTCACATAGCCAGGTACGCCCGGCTCATCGGGGATTGTTCTGAGCCAGGCGTCTAGTCTTCTTTTGAAGATTTCCACTGCAACTCCCTTCGTGTTTCTTAGGTCTTTGGGCAACTGATTAAACAGTTTTGGTCCTCTCACTACAAAACTATTTTCTTTCAGGGTTAAGGATGTTCCCTGTCTCGCCTTCAATTTGGGAATACGACACAGTCTACCGCTTCTACTTTCCATCGTTGTTTGGGGAGTTATGGGATTCAGAGTAAGATTAGGGACTAGTTTTCCATTATTTTCCAAGTGTAAATAATGGTGTATCTCTCTCTTCTCCTTTCCAGTGAATATAGGTCTAGTTCTCGTAACCTTTCCCAGTAATTTAGTTATTTGCACCCACTGATATATATATATATATATTATATATATATATATATATATATATATATATATATATATATATAAATTATTTCACGAAACTAACACGTGAAAAATATTTATGATAAATAAAACCACGAAGGAAAGGAAACGCAGAATGGTGCTCAAGCGCTTTCGTCTAATGACATCCTCAGGAACACTGAAGTAAATAAAGAGTTCCTATACAAGCGTCGTTCTTTACGTTAATTACACTGCGTGTTCTTTGCAGTTGAAATATATATTAATATATATATATATTATATATATATATATATATATATATATATAGAATAAAAATTGTGGGAGGAGCATACAAATTTGTAAGGAAAACTACCAATTTTAGCACTTTGCCCGAATTCAACACAAGATCAAATGGATTGTTTACAACCAATTTTATAGTCAATGCCTGAATGATATATAGGTCACAAAAAATAAAAAAAAATATATATAAAAATAAATTGAAAAATAAAAATTGTAAGAGGAGCATACAAATTTATAAGGGAAAACTGCCCAAGTTTTAGCACTCTGCCCTTCTTGTCTAAATCTGTTCTGAACGAATTCAACACAACATCAAATGGATTGTTTACAACCAATTTTATAGATAAGGCCTGAATGATATATAGGTCACAAAAATAAAAATTAAAAAAAATATATATATAAAACTAAATTGAAAAATAAAAATTGTAAGAAAAGCATACAAATTTATAAGGAAACACTACCAAAGTTTTAGCACTCTACCCTTCTTGTCTAAATCCGTTCTGAACGAATTCAAAACAACGGGATCGAGTTGAAAAAGACCTTTGCTCATGTTAAAGTTATTTGTAAGTTGGATAATAGCAGACTCAAAAATATTTCTATTAACAATGTTGCTAGAGTGAAACAAAACTGAAGCATTATTCCAATCAATACAGTGGGATAACTGACAAATGGACAAAAAGGGCACTGGACGACTGTCCCGTTCTAACGGAATATTGATGCTGTTTTACACGCGTGTGCAAATCCTTTCCCGTCTGACCAATGTAAAAGGAATCACATTGTTTACAACCAATTTTATAGATAATGCCTGAATTATTGGTAGGGCTATTTTTTACTATGATATTTTTCACAATATTGTTATATGAAAATACTACATTAATATCCAAAAGTTTAAGTACATTAGCAATGCCTAAAAAGCCTGGGAAAAATGGAAGTACTACAGTAAAATATTCTTTGACAAAGTGCGAGTGTTATTATTCACACGATAGAAGGTTCGTTTTGCCTTGTTAAGAAAAGATTCCATAAACGCAGGTGGGTAGCACAGATCACTTCCAATACCGTTGATTTTTTCCAGTTCGGCATCCCTGTATTCCGGACTGGCGATCCTAAGAGCGCGGAGAAACATTGAAGAAAATATGGCCTTCTTAATAATGGGGGTGTCATGTCCAGAGTAAAAGTGTACGTAGGACAAATTGTTTTTTTTTTTCCGATAGATACTAAACTTAAAACCTGGGCTTTCCCTATGTACACGCCCATCCAAAAACGTCCACGTCACCTTTTCTTCCCTACCTTTACAGTCTTATTAAAACCCACAAACCTGGCAACCCCATGCGCCCTATTATTAGCTTAGTGGGCTCTATTACCTATAAACTCTCCAAATGGCTTGTCAAAGTCTTGTCCCCCATTCTCGGAACTATTTCTGATTCACATGTAAAAAATTCCACGGATCTCACTGAAAAATTGAATAATGTATGCATTGAAACCAACGATAGATTGATCAGTTTTGACGTTTGTTCATTGTTTACAAAAGTGCCGATTGACGATATGCTTGACTTTCTCTCCCGAGAATTACATAAGTACGACCTGCCACTACCTTCACACATCGGTTTGGAACTTATTAAGCTTTGCATCAAAGACTGTAAATTCACTTTCAATAGCGAGTATTAGCAAAAGGTTTTTGGGATGGCCATGGGTAAACCCTTGTCGCCCCTCCTCTCCAATATTTATATGGAGTTTTTCGAAATTACTTACATTCCGAGAATCCTGGGGGTTGGCATCCCATGGTTGCGGTACGTCGACGATATTTTGTGTATCTGGCCCATGAATCGTGACCTGGATGACTTCCTCCTTCAGTTAAATGATCAAGTTCCCTCCATTAAGTTTACTTTAGAAGTGGAACAAGACAACTCCATCCCGTTTTTGGATGTGCGTGTACATAGGGAAAGCCCAGGTTTTAAGTTTAGTATCTATCGGAAAAAAACAAACAATTTGTCCTACGTACACTTTTACTCTGGACATGACACCCCCATTATTAAGAAGCCATATTTTCTTCAATGTTTCTCCACGCTCTTAGGATCGCCAGTCCGGAATACATGGATGCCGAATTGGAAAAAATCAACGGTATTGGAAGTGATCTGTGCTACCCACCTGCGTTTATGGAATCTTGTCTTAACAAGGCAAAACGAACCTTCTATCGTGTGAATAATAACACTCGCACTTTGTCAAAGAATATTTTAGTACTTCCATTTTCCCAGGCTTTTTAGGCATTGCTAATGTACTTAAACTTTTGGATATTAATGTAGTATTTTCATATAACAATATTGTGAAAAATATCATAGTAAAAAATAGCCCTACCAATAATTCAGGCATTATCTATAAAATTGGTTGTAAACAATGTGATTCCTTTTACATTGGTCAGACGGGAAAGGATTTGCACACGCATGTAAAACAGCATCAATATTCCGTTAGAACGGGACAGTCGTCCAGTGCCCTTTTTGTCCATTTGTCGGAGTTATCCCACGGTATTGATTGGAATAATGTTCAGTTTTGTTTCACTCTAGCAACATTGTTAATAGAAGTATTCTTGAGTCTGCTATTATTCAACTTACAAATAACTTTAACATGAGCAAAGGTAGAAGGGTAGAGTGCTAAAACTTTGGTGGTGTTTCCTTATAAATTTGTATGCTTTTCTTACAATTTTTATTTTTCATTTTAGTTTTATATATATATTTTTTTTATATATTTTTTTTTTTTGTGACCTATATATCATTCAGGCCTTATCTATAAAATTCGTTGTAAACAATCCATTTGATGTTGTGTTGAATTCGTTCAGAACAGATTTAGACAAGAAGGGCAGAGTGCTAAAACTTGGGCAGTTTTCCCTTATAAATTTGTATGCTCCTCTTACAATTTTTATTTTTCAATTTATTTTTATATATATTTTTTTATATTTTTTGTGACCTATATATCATTCAGGCATTAACTATAAAATTGGTTGTAAACAATCCATTTGATCTTGTGTTGAATTCGGGCAAAGTGCTAAAATTGGTAGTTTTCCTTAAAAATTTGTATGCTCCTCTCACAATTTTTATTTCTATATATATATATATATATATTGTAACCTGTATATAGTCTTGAACTCTTTATTTACTTCAGTGTTCCTGAGGATGTCATTAGACGAAAGCGCTTGAACACCATTCTGTGTTTCCTTTCCTGCGTGGTTTTATTCATCATATATATATATATATATATATAATATATATAAAGGAGGAGACAGCTCTCAAGCAAAATAGTGAAAGAATAGTATATGCCTTTCTAGAGATACAGGAAAGATTCAATGAGAACCAGCACAGTTTCCAATCAGGAAGATGGTGCCTATCACTAATGATAGAGGACTACTGTATAGCAATATAATTGATGCACTTAAAAAATGAGAATTATGATGTAATACTGTACAGTGTACACCTGGATTTTACTAAAGCATTCAACAATGTGATCATGGTATAATAATTGCATATAAAATGAAACATACGGGGATAATGGGCAAAATGGGAAAATGGAGCTATACATAGTTTCCTCAGCGAATGTCAACAAGTTGCTAAAATCGAAGGTGTATCAGAATTAGAAGTACGTAGATGTATTTCTTATGATGTTAATAGACATAGACAACGAAGTAACCGATAATAGTACAGTAACATCCTTTGCTGGTGATACAAAAATAAACAGAAAAATTAGAAATGTACGGGGCTCCAATAAACCTTAATCCCCCCGCCCATGGCCTAAACCATTAGAGGTACAGTAAAACTAAACATACCTTACAAAAGAGAATTTAATCCTGCATTTAATGAGAAACAATTAAAACTTGGTGTTCCCGCCATTGGCTTCCAAGGCAGCCTGAATTCGCTTTGGGTAGCTTGCCAAAAGTGACGTGAATAGAGCTTGATCGTTACGCAAATTTGCTAAAACAGTTTCAATGTGTTGCATCATTGTATCCTTCGAAAATCGATTTGCTGCAGGTTCTTGAAACAAGAGACATTCAACTTTGTCCTTTATAACTGATCCAATGTGTTCACAGACGTTCAGGTCAGGAGAATTATCTGGCCATTCTTCATTTCCAAAGAAATCGATCTCATGGTTCCGCAACAACTGTTGAGTGGTTAATGCCTTAAAGCAGGGGGCCTTATCGTGCAGAAGTGTGACCTGATCGACATCCATAACATTGTTTGGGTTTCTTAGAAAAGGAATGACATGCTGGGATAGAATAATATCACGAAAATACTGTCCATCCCAACTCTGACCATTTGACTTCAGCACCCACATGAGCTTCTTTGCAGTGAACAAAACAAACACACCAACACAGTCTGGACTTTTTAATAATTCGCGATAATGTTCATTGTCATCGATTTCATCTGGTATTGTGGCCCACACTCGATCATTTTGGTAGTTAGGCCGACGTGTTACGTAAACAAAAAATTCATCGGAGACAGCTAAATGCATGAAATCATCCACATCCCAATCTTCAAGATAATGGACAAACCACATTCTGTCATCAATGTTAAGTTGAGTTTTTCTTGGCTTTGGAAGTTCATGCCAAGGCTTTAAACCTTGCCTATGACGGTACAGTCGAATGATCTCACCACTAACGATCTTTCCCCTTAACACTTCGATCTCTCTAGAAAGTTTAGCACAGCTGTTTTTCCGCTTACGCGTACCGCTTTCAATGATGTCCTTTGTTTCCTGAGAGAGTGGCAAATTTGGGCGCCCAGATTTGGTTGTATCCATTTCACATTCATCCAAAGTTTTATTCCAATTTCTTTTGACGAAGTCCTCACTTCTTCGCAACTTTTTGGCAACCCATGAACGTGTTATAAAGGTGGCTCCAGCATCACGAGCTTCCCGAAATGTTATTGCTCGTATGCGATCTATCACACGTTGCCTCTCCGAATCACCAATTAATTGAGAAGCCATTATATTATCACTTTATCAGCTAGAGTAATTTTAATACCTGCAATAAATAAAGAATTTTATATATTTTATAATCACTTAAAACTATTTCGATATAAGTAAACATGTAAGCTGCAAATGGGGAGGGGGGCTAAGGTTTTTTAGAACCCCTTAGATGATGTGAAATCCTTACAGACGGACACAAAAAGAATTTTACAGATGGTCAGAAGAAAACATTATGAAAATTAACGCCGAAAATTTTCAGCTCTTAACACTTTGGACTACTTCTAACGCGTTTCGCGTCAAAACTCTATCCTACCCTTGGGTCACTTACGTGAAACGCGTCAAATTGATCTGGACAAAAGTAAATGCAAAATTTCTGTGAGTATTGTCGTCTTGACGCATGTAGTTATTGTAGTGTGTCAGCTGTGACGAGGCACAGATCAACTTGACGCGTTTTGCTGTAAGAAGTGACCCAAGAGTAGGATAGTTTTGACGCGAAACGCGTAAGAAGTAGTCCAGAGTGTTAAGATATGGAAATAATGAGGAGCTAAAACAAACAGAAAATTATGTATGAAATAGGCAGAAAATCAAAAGAAACTCAAAAGCAAACGACTTAGGAGTTATAATAACTGACGATGCGAAATTTAAGGCACAAAACCAGATATACTCGTAGATAAACAGAGCAAAAGGAATTACGGGACAGATACTGAGAACCTTTTAAAGAAGGGGCAAGGAAGTTATGATTCCCTGACTGAAAATATTAGTCATACCAAAACTGGAATACTGCTCAGTATCGACGTCCTTTCATAAAAAAGAAGAAATCAATAAACCAGAAGAAACCCAAAGAATCTTCACAGCCAAGATTAATGATGGGAAAGGACTCATTTATTGGGAAAGAACTACGTACATTAACTCAATATTCGCTGGAAAGAAGAGAGGTACACCATAATATACGTATGGAAAATAATAGAGAAACTAGTGCCTAACCTCAAACGAAATCCCATAACCACCCAAACAACACTAGAAAATAGGAAAGGTAGAATGTGTAGTGTTCCCGAACTAAAGATCAGACAAGGGACGCCCTCAACTCTGAAAGAAAATAGCTTTGTTGTCAGAGACACTATTTAACCAGCTACCTAGAATCCTAGATACGTCAGAGACATCACAGATGTCAAAGTTGAAGTCTTCAAAAGAAGATTAGACACCTGGCTCAGCACAGTCGCGGATAAACCCCGTTGTGCCTGGATATGTGAGGTGGATAGTTCAGGACAGCAATTTTATTATGCATCAAATCAGGTGCAGTGCCTTAACTTCTCTGTGAAGAGATACCAACGCACGGAACATCTGCGAGGTTGTAATTTAATTATATATATATATAATATAATATATATATATATATATATATAATATATATATATATGTGTGTGTGTGTGTGTATATACACCTTTGGTAATCTTTGGTTAGCTTCCGCCCGAATTGTTCATTCTGACGAAGGTCAAGCTTTTCACTCCACCTTAGACCTACAGTTTAACGTGGAATCCGAACCACGCCCCATCAGCAGCCCAGCGTCTTAACCACTAGGCCACCCAGGGTACCTATTTATCTACTAACCACTCTCTTATTGTGTGAAAGGATCAACAGCTGGGTTGTGCTGCGCGCCGGCTGCCGTCACCGTGTTTTGAACCCGGAGCCGATGGATTCGTAGTCAGCGACGCTAACCACTACACCACCGAGGCGCATATATATATATATATATATATATATATATATATATATATATATATCAGCAAACAACCACAGGGAAAAGGAAACACAAAGTCCAAGCGCTTTCGTGATATATTCACATTATCAAGGAGGAACAGAAAATAGACGGAGATTACAAAGTAAATGAGTTAAACTCATATGAGTTAACTCATTTACTTTGTAATCTCCGTCTATTTTCTGTTCCTCCTTGATAATGTGAATATATCACGAAAGCGCTTGGACTTTGTGTTTCCTTTTCCCTGTGGTTGTTTGCTGATTAATAAGGTCACGTGTTATTTTGTGATTTTAGTGTATATATATATATATATATATATATATATATATATATACACAAACACAAATATATATATATATATATATATATATATATATATATATATATATATGTGTGTGTGTGTGTGTGTGTGTGTTGGTGTGTGTTTGATGCAAACCCACAAGGAAAAAGAAAAATGATTCCAAGGCCTTTCGAGTATTCAGAAGTACACCTCGTCAGAGAATTCCCTGACGAGGTGTACTTCTGAATACACGAAAGACCTTGAAATTATTTTTCTTTTTCCTTGTGGGTTTGCATCGTTCATTCATTTCACGTGTTTAATTGTGAAATTCATATATATATATATATATATAAAGGGTGATCCAGAGAAATGGGACCCAAAAGAAACCCCTGTAACTCTTAAAGTATAAGTCCTTTTATAAAATCATACGCATCATTCGAAAGAGGATAGTTACAAGTTTGTACAGGATTGTACAGGTTTTGACAATACAAGACAAGATAAGATACAAAACAAAATAAAAGTGTTAGTTAAAACTAACCCTTCAAGATGACTGCATGGACTGTGGAACAGCTGCGTTTCATAACTGAGCATATTATGAGCATGGAGAAGAGTGTAGTTTCAGCTCAAAGATCTTTCAAGACAAATTTTCAGATGTCAAAATCACCTTCTAAGAGCTGAAACTACACTTCTTCCATGCTCATAATATTGCTCAGTTATGAAACGCAGTTGTTCCACAGTCCATGCAGCCATCTTGAAGGGTTAGTTTTAACTAACACTTTTATTTTGTTTTGTATCTTATCTTGTCTTGTATTGTCAAAACCTATACAATACTGTACAAACTTGTAACTATCCTCTTTCGAATGATGCGTATGATTTTATAAAAAGGACTTATACTTTAAGAGTTACAGGGGTTTCTTTTGGGTCCCATTTCTCTGGATCACCCTTTATATATATATTTTTTTTTTTTAACTGCAAAACACACAGTATAATTAATGTAAAGAACGACGCTTGTGAGAAGAACGTTCCGCACAAGATGAGGAGGGAGAACGAACAAATGAAAAATGAGGTAACCACCCGGGAATCGAACCCGGGATCTTCCGATTGCCGGTCAGATATGCTATCCATTACACCATGGGCCTCGATTAATCAGAAGCCGTAATTCTCCTACATACGAGCAGAAACCAATGCCCTGAGGGGGCACCTTCGCATGCCGTACATATACACATTTTAACTGCAAACAACACACAGTATAATTAATGTAAAGAACGACGCTTGTGTAGAAGAACGTTCCGCACAACTGGTGTAGTGGATAGCATATCTGACCGGCAATCGGAAGATCCCGGATTCGATTCCCGGGTGGTTACCTCATTTTTCATTTGTTCGTTCTCCCTCCTCATCTTGTGCCGTACATATATACATTTTAACTGCAAACAACACACAGTATAATTAATGTAAAGAACGACGCTTGTGTAGAAGAGCGTTCCGCACAAGATGAGGAGGGAGAACGAGCAAATGAAAAATGAGGTACCTCCCAGGAATCGAACCCGGGATCATCCAAATGCCGGTCAGATATGCTAATCACTGCACCAAGGACCCCGATTAGTCAGTACCCGTAATTCTCCTACATACGAGCGGAATCAAATGCCCTGAGGGGGCACTTTCGCATGCCGTACATATATACATTTTAACTGCAAACAACACACAGTATAATTAATGTAAAGAACGATGCTTGTGTAGAAAAGCGTTCCGCACAAGATGAGGGAGAACGAGCAAATGACAAATGGGAGGTACCTCAATTTTGCATTTGCTCGTTCTCCCTCCTCATCTTGTGCGGAACGCTCTTCTACACAAGCGTCTTTCTTTACATATATATATATATATATATATATATATATATAGCGGAGCGACCCGGCACTGCCCGGGTGGATGTTGAACGCTATATATATATATAACGGGTGTGCCATAAAAAAAGGATACATTTTAAAAAGGCTATAAAACATTTGTCATTTAATAAAACTTTTACACAATAAAACATATGTATTTATCTATATGCAAACAAGTTTTCAGACTAAAATATCAAATAATTCAAATTCTATCAACATTTAACGAAAGAGTATGATTTTTCTACTTAACATGCAAAAATTATCAAACTTTTTTAATATTTTTTTTATAAAAATAATTTTTAACGTAAAATTTACCTGAAATTATAAAAAAAAAATTTCGAAATGCTTTCTTTCCACTTCATTCTTCTTCTGCAGCATTATTAGTCCCATTTATATGGGGTCGCTGTTGTGGATACTTTTCCACTCCGCCCTATCCTGCGCCATCTCCTCCGTCAGGTTCTTCTCGCTCATGTTCATCCTGATGCGATCTCTCCACCTCATCCTCGGTCTTTCTTTCTTCTTCCTCTCGGGCACTTCCATAGATAACACCCTCCTCCCAACGTAGTTCTCGTCCCTTCTCATTACATGCCCATACCATGCCCGTCTTCTCTCTTGATCATTCTTTGGTCCGCATGCCATCCTCTCTGGTTTTGGCAATAAATTTTACGGCCGGATGTCCTTCCTGACGCTAACCTTCCTCTTTTATCCGGGCTTGGGACCTGCTGGGAAATGGGCTGGCTTGCCCACCCCCAGGCAGAGTTACTTTCCTTCCATTTCAATAACCTTTTTTATTCTTGGCCGGAATATGGGAGAACTTAGCAGAGCGAGTCTACGGGACTAGGATAAAAGATGTCGCTCATTTACGCGAGATCATCATTCAAAAATGGGAAGAGCTTCCACAGGAACAAGTAAGTCGAGAACATAGATGAATTCCGGCCAAGAATAAAAGAAGTTATTGAAATGGAAGGAAAGCATTTCCAACAATTTTTTTAATAATTTCAGATAAATTTTACATTAAAAATTATTTTTAGAAAAAAATATTAAAAAGGTTTAATAATTTTTGCATGTTAAGTAGAAAAATCATACTCTTTCGTTAAATGTTGATAGAATTTGAATTATTTAATATTTTAGTCTGAAAACTTGTTTGCGTATAGATAAATACATACTAGTACAGTTCCCGCCGCTTTGCTGACGGTTAGACATGCTAAACTACAAAAAAAGAACCCAGTCGTGAAAATTTTGAGCTTCACATTGTGTCAACATTTCTGAATCTGGTATCTCCCAAAACCTCCTCACCCCCATTCATACAACTTGGGGGCTAACCCCCTCCCCCATTACCCCCACCCCTCCCCATTACCCCACCCTTCCCCCATTGCTAAACTACAGAAAAGAACACAGTCATGAAAATCTTGAGCTTCACATTGCCGCCCGTAATACAATTTCTGAATTTTTTACAATTTCTGAATTTTTTTCTCACAATTTTTTCTAACAATTTTCTGAAAGTGTGACGGACGGACAGACAGACAGACAGACAGACGGACGGACAGCTCTCTTATTATAGTATAGATAGATATAGAAGATGTTTTATTGTGTAGAAGTTTTATTAAAATTAAATGACAAATGTTGATTTTATAGCCTTTTTAAAATGTACCCTTTTTTATGGCACACCCGTTATATGTAAAATTGAACAATGAATAATTCCTACATTCATATAATTCTTATATTCATTCGTATAATTCTTATGTTCATTCGTATACTTATATAATCCTTATATTCTTATTCATATATTCATTTTGACGATTTTGGATAAAATTTTGATTTGCTTTCTATTTTATAATTGGTAAATTATTCCTTTTTAAACTACTTAATCATTTGATATAACGTCCAGAATCGTATAACGCTGACACAAGTTTGGATACATTTTTGATTTGCTTTCTATTTTATAAGTGGTTAATTATTTCTTTTTAATTAAACAACTTAATCATTTTTGTAGACTTAGCTTAATAATGCAATCTTGTTCATTTCCTGTATACATTTTCTTTTCGTTGTAAAAGATGAAGTCATGCCCTGCTTAACGTTTAATTTTTAATCTTAAGCCTTTAATTTTCGCCCATGTGCATGTTTGTTTGTAATTTGTGATGGGAAGGCATATTTAAATTTCCATTTTTAGTTAACTTGGCAGATCATGATAACATCAGATCTGTCAATATGCGGTTTAATTAAAATAAAAATATGGCTTCCTCTTGCTTAGCAGTCTAGAGTCTAGACACTGCTACAGCAACAATATTTGTTTTGTCTTTAAATGTTTTGCAAAGTAAATCAGCCTATTGAGAATAAGAAACAAAAATAGATCAGCATTAAATAATAATGTCAGTAAATATTCAGTATAAAAGACCATAAAATTTCTCCAATGTTTTATTCTGAATTGACTGATCTAACTTAGAGGCTGAGCATTACCTGTAACATTTTAGCAGTAAATTACCGTAAGAAAAAAGTCTTTATTTCTCCTTCGAGCCTTGCTCTCTTCAGAGAACTTAGTCATTAAAATAGAGAAAAATAATTTCCCGATACGTTACAAGAAGAATCGGGGAACCTTCAGAGAGCTCCACAGAATCCTCCGATCCACTACAGGAAGAGATCGGAGAGTAGTATAGAAGAAATACTGCGAGTAACAAATCCATTGCTGCCACCTAAGCAGAACCCCCGTCAATTTCGAACCGACCAAGGTCATAGACGGAGGGGTTAATATATATATATATATATATATAGAGAGTGGGCCTAGTATTAGCCGAGTGAGGTGATGCTGATTAATTTAGTGCTAATGATTAATTGATGTAATGATTGATTGTTAATGAGAGGCTGGGTCAACAATTTATAATGTCCTACGGTATCACCGGTTTGAAGGTGGCTAATGAAGTAGGCCTACTATAATTACTTCTGAATGATACGAATTGATTAGAGGTCACCAGCTTAGATTATACCCAAGCAAATATTGTTAAGGTTAGAAAAATTACCTTTTGGTTTTGAGTTTAATTAAGAAAATAATGGATCAAGTAAAGATAATCCCTCCCAGGTCACACTAGTAAAGCAAATCCCTCCCAAAAATGACCAAGTAAAGATAATCCCTCCCAGAAAGTAAAGTAAAGTGAAGCAGTCTGACATAAGGATAAAATTAAGAGAATCTTTTTTAAAAAAATGATTTATTTGAAAACAAAATTTATTAAAATTCATTTATTACAATGGATCAAGTAAAGATAAGCACCCCCAACCTTTTTTAGTTAGCTTTATAAGGCTAACTAACGAAAATATCACGACTTAACCTAACCAATCGTTAGGTCAACTGTACGCCCTTGACGATTGGTTAGGTTAGGTCGTGATATTTTCGTTAGTTAGCTTATAAAGCTAACTAAAAAAGGTTGGGGGTGCTAACTTTACTTGATCCAAAGACTTTAATTAAAGCGGTATGCGGTATTGCGGTATTGCGGTTTAAAGCGGTATTAACAACTTTACCAAGTAAAGATGATCCCTCCCAAAAAAATGATCAAGTAAAGATAGTCCCTCCTTTTTCTGTTGGGAGGGATTATCTTTACTTGATCCAAAATAATTATTTATTTGTTCATAGGGATTAACATGGCAATGAAGGTATTTACGGTGATTAACAATTACATAACGGCATTTATAGTATGCTAAATATGACTGAGGATTAGCAAATGAGAAAATAGTTATAGAGATTAATTGTTAAGTAATACACTCGTTTATGGTAGGTTATTGATATGCAAAAATGGACCATAGTCTAGAGCTGCAGCCTAATAATGATTGGAAGGAATGCAATGACAGTGATTGTATGATTAACAATTATATAACGGCATTTATAGTGTGCTAAATATGACAGAAGATTATCATATACCTGAATGGTTATACAGCTTAATTGTTAAGTAATACACTCATTTATGGTAGGCTAATGGTATGCAAAATGGAACATAAACAAGATGCTGCTTAATAATGATTGGAAGAAATGCACGTAAGTTGGTACACTGTAAATGGATTAGGTCTTCATTTAGGTAGGCTAGAGTTACGCATGAATGGAACATTGAATGGGCCTAGTAATGGTATAAAGAACGCACGTGCGTTTAGTACACGGGAAGTGGATTCGGCCGTCAATAATGAAATGCTTAAATAAATCACATAAATAAACGGATGCAAAATATCAGGTTGTAACATAAATTCTGCTCGATTAGAAAACGGACGATGGATAATAGAATAACCTCAAGATAATGTGAAATAGTTTTAGAAATGTTGCAAAATACACGCAGCGACAGGTTCGCACAGGTTTTATCACAATACAGAATGATACAGAATGACTTAGGCTAGTGTAGGATTAGGCTAATGAATATTTTCTCTGGTGTTTTTCATACAGTTACAACGCCACCCCTACGATATTACAGTAATTGAAAAAACATGAAGCCCACGAAAGAGCATATTCGACATGTGATGCTGTATGAGTTCCATAAAGGATCTAACGCTAGTGAATCCGCAAGAAACATTCAGAGTTTATGGAAATGATGTTGTGAGCGAATGAATGTGTAGAAGATGGTTTGAGAAGTTCAGAAATGGAGACTTCAGTCTGAAAGATTACACTGGTCAACACTCATTTTATTGCCAATCATATTAGAGTGATTTTGGGGTAACTTTGTGGTGCTGATTCCGAATATGACATCGGTTTTGCTAGATTGGCTCTAATTTATGAGATAATTGGTACCCCATTGAAACACGTAAAAATGCAAAAAATTTAATGTTCAGGCGGAACTACTTACAAATCGCATTGAAATTGTCTCAAATCATACAAAAGTAAACACATGAAATACATAATGGCATTTTTCGGTCTCACCATCTAGAATGTTCCGGTAGTTTCCCATATGCACACGTTATGGTTACGTTTCCTATTAATTGAGGGTATTCATTATCTCAAGAACTAGAGCCAAATCGGAAAAACTACTTTCATTTTGGAATTCAGCAACCCCAAAATACCCTAAATTCGTACGAATTTCCTTGGCAACGAAAAAAAAAAGTTTTTTTGTTGACCTGTGTTATCAACGAACAGGACGACCAAATGAGTTAAATGAAGAGTTGCTGAAAGCAACAATGGAGGTGTATCTGGCTTCTTCTTGCTACTACTTGTATTTGCCGGGAAAAATGAAGGATACGAGAGGCAGGCTATCTCTTTGCTGGGTATCTCTTCTAGGGGCCTCTCGTGTCCTCTTCTCTCCCTGTCGTTTGGGAGGTTGGCGTCTTGAAGAAAAAGCCGGTCGCTTTCAGAGTTTGAGTTCTTGGTTGGCTGGGTGTTTTTGTTTTTTTTCTGTTTAAGGTGCTTCAACCCTGCTGGATTATTGACACCATTCTCATGGCTGGGTGTTTGTTTTTTCTGTTTAAGGTGCTTCAACCCTGCTGGATTATTGACAGCACTGGGTGTATATATATATATATATATATATATATATATATATATATATATATATATATATATATATATATATATATCATCATCTATGATTGGCTGCAAAAATCGTCATCGACCGAGTTACATGATGCAATTTTGAAGAATATCAATTAACTAACAAAATATACAGGGGTTGGACAAAATAATATGAACACCTTGATAAATGGCGGTTTTTATTCTTAATATGGAGTTGGTCCTCCTTTAGCGGTAATAACAGCTGCAATGCGTCGGGGAATTGATTCATACAGCTTTTGGACAGTGGCTAGAGGAATCCTGAGCCATTCTTCGAGCAAACCCTGCTCCAGTTCCGCCAAAGACGCCGGCGGTGGGAATCGGCTTCTGACCTGCTGCTCCAACTGACACCACAGATGCTCGATAATGTTAAGATCCGGGGATTGTGGAGGCCAATCCAAGCGTTCTACGTCACTAACATGCTCTTCAAACCAGTTTTTAACGACCCCAGCGGTGTGGATTGGTGCATTATCATCCTGGAAGACGGCCGCCGCCATTGGGAAACAGCGTTTGGACCATGGGATGGACCTGGTCAGCCAATATTGACAGATAGACCTGGGCGTTAACCCTACCATGCAGTACTACAGCTGAGCCAAGAGTATTCCACGATATTGCTGCCCAAACCATCACAGATCCGCCTCCATGCTTAACGGTTGGGTCAGGCAGTCGGGGTCATAAGCATCTTTAGGCTGTCTCCAGACGTAAACTCGACCGGAACATGGAAATAGCGTAAAGGAGGATTCGTCGGAGTAGACTACATCTTCCACGGTCCATTGACCAATTCTTATGGTCATTACACCATTTTCTGCGCCGCTCAATGTTGATGTGCGAAAGGAAGGGTTTGGCAATTGCAGCCCTCCCATGGTATCCAGCTCCATGGAGCTCGCGACGTACAGTTCTGGTCGATACCGGGCTTGCAAGATGCTGGTTAAGTTCTGCAGTCACTTTTGGAGCTGTGGTCTTATGGTTCTTTGTCACAATGCGCTTTAGCACCCGGCGGTCTCGATCACACAGCTTCTTCTTGCGTCCACTATTGCATTTGTCGGTGCTTGTCTTTCCATGGTTTTGGTATGCAGACATGACCATAGAGACACTTCCTCTGGATACATTGAACATCTGAGCGGTTTTCGTCACCGATGCACCAGCCATCCGCGCTCCGACAATTTGCCTTCTTTGAAAGTCTGACAGGTCTTTCATCTAATATACTATTTCAGAAATGAAGCCTTATATATATAGATATATATACACATTTCAACTGCAAAGAACACGCAGTATAAATAACGTAAAGAACGACGCTTGTATAGGAGAACAATCCGCGCAAGATGAGAAGAGAGAACGAACAATGATTACCTCATTTTTCATTTGTCTTCTTCTCTTCTCATGCGCGGAATGTTCCTATACAAGCGTCGTTCTTTACGATAGATATACAGTACTGGCCAAATTATTAGGAATTTTTTAAAAATTTCATTTTTTGGTATAAATGTTAAATTAAACCAATTTTAAACGTTTGAAAAGTTATTTATTTCTACACAAGAATACATGGTCATTATTTAGCAATAGTTTAGTACTTAGTTTGACCCCCCTTAGCTGCCTTAAGGGCTGCGACACGCTTCGGCATGCCATGAATCAATTTTTTGCATAATTCCTTAATACGTGTAGAGTGAAAACCAGACTTGAATAAGTCGCTCTATGAGTTGATGTTTTGTTGTTATCGGCGTTTCATGGATTACGTCCTTAAAATACACCATAAACTTTCGATTGGGTTCATGTCTGGAGAATTTCCAGCCCATGGGAGCAACCAAACACTATTTTCATGACACCATTTTTAACCGACTTTGCCGTGTGGCATGGAGCTGAGTCTTGTTGAAAAATCCAACGTCTATTACCATACCATTCCTTATTTGAGGCAGTAGACGTTCTCTTAGTACTTCTATATACTTGACTTGGTTCATATTCCCCTCAACAATGCTCAAACGACTAGTTCCATGCACAGAAATTGCTCCCAAACCATGATCTTTTGTGGAAATTTCACCATTTTCATCAGACACTCAGGCAAAAATTCTTCTCCAGGCCTCCTTCTTACACTTTGAACACGATCGTCAAGCACGGCAATCATTCACTCATCGGAGAACACCACCTGCAATCAAAGAAAGCCCTGTGAAAGAGTCAGTGCATAGCGTATGAAGTACAGCTAAAACGAAGTACAGTATGACTTGCTGCTTACAGATATTTTAACTGCAGTTTTATCACGTACTGTAAATACACTTCTATGCATACTGTATTTACTGTATTAACATTCTATTTAATGTTAAATATTATTCTTACCTGTTCCCAATCCTCACTAGTCCAGTTAATGTGTTCCTTTGCCCATGCAAAACGTGCCTTCTTCATAGCCTCAGTGAGCCTGGGCTTCTTCCTTGGGCGGTAGGCTTTGAAGCCGGCAGTTAGAAGCCTCCTGTTGACTGTTCTACGACTAATATTGATGCCATCAGCCGCTAGACTACTGGAAATGTTTTTGCAAGTAGCTCTTCTATTTCTAAGAGACAAAATTGCAATCTGTCTATCAGTTCTTGGAGTCGTTACCCTTTTTCTGCCGCATCTTCCAACCCTTTTGGGGCCTACATTTCTCCAAATACCATTTTTTTTCTTAATACGAAGTACTGACTGTGGTGAAACGGAGTTTGGCAGCGATTTCCTTTTGTTTAAATGTAGAAGAAGTTAATAAAACCTGTATTTGCCCAATTTTCCGTGGACTCAAGTCATTCTTTCGCCCCATTTTCAAATTCACTTAAAAACTGTAACAAATAATTGCCGAAATTGGGTAAATACACTATTTAAATTAAAACGGTAGTTACAATGACACGTAAAAGAAAGAGAAACACACCCGCATCGCACGACAACCAAACGAAACTGACGAACAAACACGGTTCGTTCGACTAAAGAATTATGCAAAAAAATTGATTCATGGCAGCCGAAGCGTGTCGCAGCCATTATGGCAGCTAAGGTGGGTCAAACTAAGTACAAAAACTATTGCTAAATAGTGACCATGTATTCTTGTGTAGAAATAAATAACTTTTCAACGTTTTAAAAATTGGTTTAATTTAACATTTTATACCAAAAAAATGAAATTTTAAAAAAATTCCTAATAATTTGGCCAGTACTGTATATGTAACAGTTTTTTGCGCACACCTACAGGTCGCTACAATTGGTGTAGAACAATGCGGTTTTCACCATTCGATGCGTCTTTTTGTTGTGCAGTGCCCATGCTAAAAAAAATTCCTTAACATAAATCCTGCCCCCCCTCCCCTTTTAGGGGTGCAGTTCTTCCCATTTCTTCATTTTTAATCATAATTTTGGCACAAAATGGGGGAGGGGTGGGGTAATGGGGGAGGGGGTGGGGTTAATGGGGAAACTCAGAAAAATAGATGCGATATATATATGTAACCAAAAAAAAAATGAAAGTAAATCCTTTGCAAGGTGCCAGCCCCTTCAAAAAAAATTAAAGTAAATCCTTTGCAAGGTGGTGCCAGCCCCTTCCTCCCTTTGGGGTAATGGGGGGAAGGGTGGAGGTAAATGGGGGAGAGGGGTGGGGGAGGGGGTATTGGGGGAGAGGGGTGGGGGAGGGGGTGGGGTTAATGGGGAATCTATACTATAAAAGAGAGCTGTCCGTCTGTCTGTCTGTCCGTCCGTCTGTCCGTCCGTCACACTTTCAGAAATTACATATTACGCTATAAATGATCAGATTCAGAAATCTTGACACTATGTGAAGCTCAAAATTTTCACGGCTGCGTTCTTTTCTGTAGTTTAGCCTGTCTGTTTGTCTGTTTGTGAAATTTATCCCGGGCAGTAATGGGAAGGGTGGGGGTGGGGGTAATGGGGGATGGGTGGGGGTAATGGGGGAAGGGTGGGGGTGGGGGGTAATGGGGGATGGTGTGGGGGTAATGGGGGAGGGGGTTAGCCCCAAGTTGCATGAATGGGGGTGAGGAGGTTTTGGGAGATACCAGATTCAGAAATCTTGACACAATGTGAAGCTCAAAATTTTCACGGCTGCGTTCTTTTCTGTAGTTTAGCCTGTCTAACCGTCAGCGAAGCGACGGGAACTGTACTAGTCTAATATACTATTTCAGAAATGAAGCCTTATATATATATATATATATATATGTAACAGTTTTTTTGCGCACACCTACAGGTCGCTCGCTACAATTGGTGTAGAACAATGCAGTTTTCACCATTCGATGCGTCTTTTTATTGCGCAGTGCCCATGCTAAAAAAAAATTCTATAACATAAATCCTGCCCCCCCCCATTTTAGGGGTACAGTTCTCCCATTTCTTCATTTTTAATCATAATTTTGGCACAAAATGGGGGAGGGGTGGGGTAATGGGGGAGGGGGTGGGGTTAATGGGGAAACTCAGAAAAATAGATGCGATATATATATGTAACCAAAAAAAAAAATTAAAGTGAATCCTTTGCAAGGTGCCAGCCCCCTTCCCCCTTGGGGTAATGGGGGAAGGGTGGGGGTAAATGGGGGAGAGGGGTGTGGGAGGGGGTATTGGGGGAGAGGGGTGGGGGAGAGGGGTGGGGTTAATGGAGAAACTCAGAAAAAAAATTGGTGGGGTAAATGGGGAGAGGGGTGGGGGAGGGGGTGTATGGGGGAGAGGGGCGGGGTAATGGGGAGGGGGTATTGGGGGAGAGGGGCGGGGTAATGGGGGAGGGGGTGGGGTTAATGGGGAAACTCAGAAAAAAAATGATAACCAACATCGATTCCGGTCAGGAAGATCATGCTTATCACAACTAATGGAACACTATAACAATATTATTGATGCACTCGAAACAATGAAAACTATGATTTGGGGGCCGCAGGGCCCCCAATTACTGTCGGTTCAGTTATTTGGTCAATAAAACTATAGAAATGAACGCAGTCATGAAAATCTTAGGCTTCAAATCCGAGTTCATTGTATTAAGATTTGTGAAGCTTTAGATTTTCATGGCTGCGTTCTTTTCTGTAGTTTTATTGAATGAATAATTGGTTTGCCAGTATTAAGATTTGTGAAGCTTTAGATTTTCATGGCTGCGTTCTTTTCTGTAGTTTTATTGAATGAATAATTGGTTTGCCAGTAACTGGAAGGCCGCAGGCACCCCAATTACTGAGGCCCAAGGTGAGAGGAATAGGAATGATATCCAGATAAAGGGCTACTGATGTTCAAAATAAAATACGCCGTAGGCCCACAATTCAGCCGAAGCACCGCAGATCTAGCAAAATCGGCGCGTAGCGCCGACCTTTTGCTAGTAACTGCTAATTCATAATTCACTCAGATCTGTAAAAACAACGTGAGGGTTGTAACATGACGTATACACTCTCTGTTATGCATTTAAATAGGTTTGCCAGTCATTTGACCATTTACTTTGTGTCTGAGCAGTCCGTAAAGATAACCAGTGAAATCGGCGGGTGTTCATATTATTTTGTCTAACCCCTGTAGATTAAATACATAATTTTATAAAAAACAGAACTTTGAAAATGTATAAAAAAAATTGCCTGATCTGATTCACGGTAATTGAATTGCGAGCATTTTCACAAAAAATAATACCCTACACTACTACGTCCGTCAAACTGACGTAGCAGCTCAAACTCTACAGTTAGATTACGTTCCATTGTCAATATAGGAAGCAAAAGCCTCCATCAAAATTAATCCTAAACTGTTTTTGAAGGCCATAAACTCTAAACAAAATATCTTGTACAAGTAACATACAATAATAAAGTATATATGAAATTTATATAACAAAAACTTGAAAATAAGGAAATGCTTCCTTCATTCTAAATATTTTTTTTACCCATGGAAATATCCTTAATATTTCCTTATTAAGGAGTAACTAATATATTTTTCAATTGTTTAGAGTTTGTTTAATTAAAAGGGTGATCCAGAGAAATGGGACCCAAAAGAAACCCCTGTAACTCTTAAAGTATAAGTCCTTTTATAAAATCATACGCATCATTCGAAAGAGGATAGTTACAAGTTTGTACAGGATTGTATAGGTTTTGACAATACAAGACAAGATAAGATATAAAACAAAATAAAAGTGTTAGTTAAAACTAACCCTTCAAGATGACTGCATGGACTGTGGAATAGCTGCGTTTCATAACTGAGCAATATTATGAGCATGGAAGAAGTGTAGTTTCAGCTCAAAGATCTTTCAAGACAAATTTTCAGATGTCAAAATCACCTTCTAAAAGCTGAAACTACACTTCTTCCATGCTCATAATATTGCTCAGTTATGAAACGCAGCTGTTCCACAGTCCATGCAGCCATCTTGAAGGGTTAGTTTTAACTAACACTTTTATTTTGTTTTGTATCTTATCTTATCTTGTCTTGTATTGTTAAAACCTATACAATCCTGTGCAAACTTGTAACTATCCTCTTTCGAATGATGCGTATGATTTTATAAAAGGACTTATACTTTAAGAGTTACAGGAGTTTCTTTTGGGTCCCATTTCTCTGGATCACCCTTATTTACATTTCTAAGAAATTAATAATAATAATAATAATTTCATCATTATAAAGCACTAAAAAATTTACAAATATAATTACAAGTTCATGTGTATAATTTGAATTTTTCATTATATATACAAATAATATAAAAACATGTGGGGAACTAAAAAGTAATTCAGCTAAAAGGAATAGAGATCTTTTCGGTTTCAGGGCCGGCGGGAAAACAAAAAAAAAAATCCTTTTTATTTAGTTAATGTTTATTACATTTCAGAATAATACATTTTAGTTTAGAGAAATGAAAAATAGTATCAAGAAAATAAAGTTGAAAGTGGGAAGAATAAGCTTTTAATTGATTATTTATCTACTATCATTTTAAAACTTTTTCCAGTGCCAAATGACCAACTATCAAGACATGTCATTTTATAGTATGATTTTCCTTAAATCAATACACCCATTAAATATATATATGCGTGTGTGTGTGTGTGTATGTGTAAATATATTTTACTGCGGGATATTTTGTATCAATGACTTTTTAAACATTTTTCCTAAAGGATTTTTTTAAAGAAATCTTGTTCAATTGTAAAAAACTTTTAAAACTTTCCGGAATTACGATGCACGCAAAAAAAACTATACGCACTTGAGTATAATGCGTATGCCTAGTTACGCCCATGAAGAGAAACGAAAGAGTGAATAAAGAGGAGGACAGATGACCAGCCTCAATCAGGTGCGCACAAATTTAAAAAGCAAGCACTTTTTTGTAGGTTTGGGATCCGAATCCCGGCTTACAAGGAATCTAGCAAGCCCCCTAAAACTCTAACAACAGATGACGATGGAGGGACCGCCGACACCTTCTCGCAAGACAAGACGAAAAAATGTAACAGTGGGGTTGTTTAACCTCTTTTACAACATCTAAGGTCATATGACGGAAGGGACCTACTACAGCTTTACGTGGAATCCGAATCACGGGTCGCTACATAATCTGGTCACAGAGGATGATCCCCCATCCAACTACTATCCAGAACCAGTGTCGCTGAACTTCGCTGATCGACGGGAAACGGGGTTACGACATTGTCGACAACGTCGCTCGACTTCTTGCAGGATGAGAAGAAAGCAACTCTACCTCCTACAAGGCCACGCAACCACTTTCATTCCTTCCCTCGAAAGATGGTTGGCGGATAAATAGGTGACTTTTCGGAAAGGAGAGTTGAATTGAGCAAAAAACATTATGTATTAGCGGGCTCGTCACTGACTCCCGGTCCCTCACCCATTTCTCAGACTGGCTTGGGAGAGTCAATAGCTGGGTTCCCTTGATAAAAATAAATAATGAGTGTCGCATCTTACAATATGGTGATGATGTGGTGCTTCTAGGCAGTGCTGTAAAGGTCATTTTTTCTTGCCCATACGCTGCAATGTTGAAATTTTTACCTATTCGTGACCTGAGGTCAAGATATTTGACCTATTTTTCCGAAAGTCATTTCATTACTAAGCATATGACGCTGAATCGAATGGTGGGTGTAAAAGATGCTCTGTATGAATTGGTCCCCAATTAACCCATCCCTAATATCTCCAGTCTAACTGCAGAGTAGGTTAAGCCTAGCCTTGTAGGGGTCAGTCTAGAGATTCCGGAAATGGTCCAGAGGAGCAGAGTAAATTGAGGTCCACAGTAGGATTCCTTACCAAATTAGGTTAGGGTAATTTACGTTAGCCTTTGTTAAGTTATGAGTTGATGCTAGGTCTTAGACCACAATGTAGGCCTAATTTAACTGGACCTAGTTTATGTTATGACTAAAGTGGGGTTTAGAAACAACTGTTCATTTACTGAGTGTTATTAGACAGTCCCTCTTCGTTTTGCTCAATTTTTTGAGAGCGCACTTGCTGGTGGAGCTCTTTTATTGTCTTCAAGCCCCTTCGTCTGCCATGCAGTCCTTTCCACAAGTTCCTTCTGTTCTTTTCCCGGCTCTTTCCACCAACGTCCTTTTTGTTTTGTTGGTTGTTGTTGTTGTTGTTGTTGTTGTTTAGCCGATCAGCCCACCCTGATCGAGCAAGCCGGCGGCACGCAGGTAACCGATCGCCCTCTCCGGAGTGGACCAGAGGTTCAGCGCACTAGTGATGTTGTGTTGTGTTCGTTGTTGTGCTAGAGCGGTACAGTCCGTCATAATGTGTTCAATTGTTTGTGGTGTGTCTTGGCACAGGTGGCAGGTGTCGTCTATGGAGTTGTCTAGTCTGTGTTTATATGTCCGTAAGTTTGGGTGATGTCCACATCGGAATCGTACTAAGTTAACTCGATCCGATCTGCTCAGGCTGATCTCTGACCTGTTAATGGGTGGCGGCTTCGCACCTAGGACCGCATTCGGACCGAGTCGTGTCAGTGCTTTGTGGGTTAGGTGTGTGTGTATGTGTTTTCTGTACTGTGTGATGTCTGTGGGGCGTGGTATGGAATGGAGTATTTCGTTATAATATCTCTCTGGTGTTACCTTAATGGTGCGAGGTGTTGGTGCATGATTGTACATGTAGTGGCAAGGGTGTTGTGGGTTAGTTGTCGCTGCTGCCATGAATTGTGTTCCCCTCATGTCTAAATGTTCCCTAACTTTTAGTATTTTTGTTTCTGTGTGCAGGTGTTCTATTGGTGTTGTTTGAGTGCATCCTGTAATGATACGAAGTGCGTTGTTTTGTATTGTTTGTAAGGTGTTTATGTGTGTGTTTGAGATAATGGGTGCCCAGCATGGGCTAGCATAGTCCATAACTGAGCGAATATATTGTTTGTATATGAGTGATGTTGTTTCCTGCTGGTGTCCAAAGTTTGTGCCTGTTAGTACCCTAAGCGTGTTAAGTCTTGACGTACATTTGGTTTTAATGTCCTGAATGTGGTTTGCAAAAGATAATGATGTGTTGTATGTGACACCAAGTATTTTGGTTCTGTGAGTGTGTGGAATGTTGATGTTGTTTAGTGTAAGCTGTGGAATTACCTGGTGTTCTTTTGTGTTGCTTGTAAGCAAGGTGATGGTTGATTTTGTGGGCGCTACTTTGAGTCTATTGTGTGTGAGCCAGTCTTGTATACTGTTTATGTATGTTTGTAGGTTATTTGTAGCGGTGTCGATGTTGTTGTGGGTGGATGTTAGAGTGATATCATCTGCATATGATGATAAGGTAAGCTTGTTATCTATGGGTGTTGGAATGTCATGCATGTATAAGTTGAAGAGTGTTGGTGAGAGAACAGAGCCTTGAGGGACCCCGTTCGGAAAAGCTTGTTTTTGGATGACTTGCCATTAAATGTGACATGTGAGTATCTTCCTGAGAGATAGTTGCTCAGCCACCTTTGGTGTTATTGTGCATGTTTGTGTTGAGTATTTTGTTTATGAGAGGGAAGCGTGGGATAGCATCAAATGCTTTACTAATGTCTATTGTTGCTAATAGTGTACGTTGAGCTGGTCTTCTGGAGTTGATGCCATCCATGATGTGCTGCGTGAGGTTAGTGAGTAATGTCGTGGTTGAGTGGTGAGGTCTGAATCCATGTTGAGTAGGCGATAGTGGTATGTGTGGGTTGGTGATTTGTAAGATTAGTCTTTCTGTTACTTTGGAAGGTGTGCATAGTAAAGTAATGGGTCTATAGGAAGCTGGTTCTGTTGGATTTTTGTTTGGTTTGAGTAGTGTAATAATTTTACCTTGTTTCCATATGTCAGGAATAATACAGTGTTGGTATGAATATGTGCTGATATTTGTGAGAGCTAATATTCCTTGTGGGCCCAAGTGTTTAAGGTGTATGTTAGATATGTTGTCTGGTCCAGTAGCCTTCGAATTCTTAATGTTTTTGATGATCTTGGTGGTCTGGTCTGTATTGAAGGGTGTAATGGTCATGTCGAGTCTGTAGGTTTTCTTGTGTCTGGCTGTTTGTCTGTCTGCATGTTTCTGGTTGTTGTCTCTGTTTAAGTGACTTATCTTTGCGTAGTGATTAACTAGAATGTTAGCTTGTTGTGTGTATGTTGGGATATTATTTTGGCTGCGACAGATGCCGCGTGTGAGGTGTGAATGCCGCTGTTAGAGTGGGTAATGCTGTTTATAGTCTTGTATAGCCTGTATGTATCTGTGGAGTGGTTTAGTGTTGTTATGAATTCCCTGAATGTTTCTGTTTGTTTTTCTTTGAGTTTGTTGTTTATTTCTGTGTTGAGCTGTTGTATCTGCTGTTTTATGGCTTCTGTGTGTGGTGTTTGTGTGTTATATTTGAGGTTGTTACGTTGCCTTATGAGGTGGGCTATTTCTCTAGTGTAATTTGGGTTGTATTTCCTAATGTTGCCCTTGGGTATGTATTTGTTTGCATTATTGATAATCTGATTAAATGTCTTGAGTGTTGTATCGATGTTTATGATGGGTGTGCTGTTTAATGTGGTGAATTGTTCCTCAGTCTGTATTTTGAACTGTTCCCAATCAGCTTTCTTGTAATTTCTGTAAGTGTGCCTAAGGCTGTTGGGGCAGAGTGTAGAATGTGTTGTAATGATGATGGGCAGGTGGTCTGATGACAGTTGTTTTTCTGTTCTCCATTGTGTATGTGTTGCTAGTGAGGGGGAACAGAACGTTATGTCGGGGAGGAGTTTGAGTATCCTGCTTGATGTGGTATGTGTGTATGTTCTTCTGTATTGTTAAGAATGAAGAGGCTGTTTAGTTGTGTGGCTATGTTGGCGCCTCTGGTGTTGTTTTGGTTGTGCAGGTACCAACTAGTGTCTTTGGCGTTGAAGTCTCCTCCTAAGATGACATTAGTGAGAGAGGCCAGATTGTGTAACTGTGGATTGTAATTGGCTGGCACCTGAGGTGAACTATCTGGTGGGATGTAAATGTTGATTAGTGTGGTGTTGTGTTTTGCGCGTGTTTTAATGTTAACTGCCTGTATTTCTATCGTGTTATCTGCTTGGATTGTGTTTGTAATGTTTTGGGTAGCATCAGTGTAGCTAATGCTTTTACGTATGTAAGTGATGAGTCCACCCCCGTTACCCCCAGTACGATCTTGACGGATCGCCGTGAAGTCAGGGATGGTGGGTGTTTTGTGTGTGCGTTTTAGTTTTGTTTCTTGTATAAGTACTATGTGAATGTTTTGTTTGTGTACGAATTCCTAAGCTGCATGATTTTGTTTGTGAGGCCATCTACGTTGTACTGTAATATGTTAATATTATACTTCTGTATGTGTCTCATGGTACTATTGTGTCTATGTCTTTGTGTATGGTGACATGTGTAAGTTGTAGTGGTGCCTGGATTAGTCTTAATGTCGCCAGAGAGTAAGAGTAGTTCGGGGAGCACGCAATTGTTCCCTGTAATTGAAAAAATAGCACGCTGAGAATAGGTCTGGCCCGGGAGCCGATCGGCACTCTGACCGTGCCACGCAACAGGCCGTCGACTGCCAGTCTGGCCAACCGTAGACAGCCCGCTGCACGGAGATTTGAGGAAGTTTGGCCACCAGCGCGTTGATGTTTTGGTTTGACGTCGCTTCTTCGCGTTGACGTGTCCTGCGCTGGAGGATGCAGCCACTGTTTAGAAGCTTCCTCGTCAGCTGCTAACACTTTTTTCACGTTGTTCTAGCTACTGTACCTGTTCAGACGTTTTTTATAAACAAATCTTTATAAACAAATATGCAATTTTGTCTTGCTCTCTTTGTTGGAGTTCTGAAAATGAATTGCCCTCCTCTCTGCTAAATTGCTCTAATATGGACTCTGTTTCTTCTCTTTCTTTTATTTTCACTAGAAATATGTCTAAAATTCAATACAGAAATCTTCTTGGGAAGAATTTAGCACCACAAAGTTAAAACTGTGAAGCACAAAATGTAAAGTATGTACAGCTATATACTCGTGGTTATATTACAAATACATTTCTCCTCATAAAACTTCGGAATATAGATACACTAGTAGCTAACGGGAGCAGTCGTCGATGCAACTCTCAAATTACAAAGTCACCCTGATAAGTAGCATCATGTGGTGACTATTGTGGTGTACCAATTTACGTGTGTATCAGTACTACCAAGCACGCTCTATCACACAGTATACAAATACTACTGTGGAGAATAACTCTGGTGAGCAACCAATTGGTTTCATCCACCCAGTTATTGACATAAAAGGAGTTTAATAATTGTTAGATTAACGACTACCTACTCGGTGGACCATTTTCGTTACCTCCCAACTACCCACATGTATCAGTTTTTCATAGTGGGTTTAAAATCGTTGCAATGGCGTATGGCCAGGGTACAGCACTGCTTCTAGGTGAATCGAAAAAGGAATTCATAGACTTAACCTTGGAATGATTTTCTATACCAACAGAGGCATAACTGGGTTGATCGCGCCCAGGGCAAATCAATAAATGGCGCCCTTAAAACCAGTGTTCTTTAAAATTCTGGCTGAATTCTTATAATGGTACTCCAACTGGTTACTCGTAATAATACCGCTAACAAAATATACTTTTAAGAAGAAGTTTATTTTATGACAAATGAAAATGAAAAACAGTTATATACATATAAAACTGTACAAAAATATGTAAAAATAAATTGAAATGAAATGAAAATACAATTCATAAAAATTATTTTTACAGTTTATACTTTAATGTTTTTCTATCCATATACATAACCGCGTATATTTACTATTAAGGTTGATATTAAATTTCTATTAATACAATTTAATTTTATAGAACCAAAGTAAAGTTAATTATTTGTCGAATTACAACAGAAACAATTAATATATGTACATTATATAGGGTGGATCGATTTTACATTTTTTTCGATTTCCATATTCTAATAGAGACAAAAACTTGCGCATGCATGAGAAAATAGCCTCTGCAAAATCTTAGCTTAATAGGTAATCATCTTCTGCCCCCGGCAGAGGTTGCTTAGGCATGAAATAACACACACGCATATTGAAATATTTTAAAAATTATAAGAAAAATACGTTTTTGACTACTAAAATATGATTTTCATCGCTCTGCCGGGGGCAGAAGATGATTACCTATTAAGCTAAAATTTTGCAGAGGCTATTATGGAAAACTGATGAGTGGGTAGTTGGGAGGTAATGAAAATGGTTCACTGAGTAGGTAGGTAGTTAATCTAACAATTATTAAATTCCTTTTATGTCAATAACTGGGTGGATGAAACCAATTGGTTGCTCACCAGAGTTATTCTCCACACTAGTATTTATATACTGTGTGACGAGAGCGGGAAGACAAAGGAGAACGAAAACGAGGAACGGGGCGATAAGACGGAACGAGAGAAGGGAGAAGAACGGACAACGAAAAAGATCCCAACCAGCAAGTACGCTCTTAACAACAAAACAAGACGGGATAAGGGACTCTCTAATAACTAGCAGTAAGTGACTAATTGTGTTTTTAACCCAGTTTTACGTAGATTCATTAAATTAAGCTGGGTCAGACAACTTAGGCCTACATTGTGGCCTAAGACCCAGCATCAACTCATAGCTTAACAAAGGTAAAGGTAGATTGCCCTAACCTAGTTTGGTGAGGAATCCTACTGTGGACCTCAATTTATCTGCCCGCTCTGGACCATTTCCGGAATCTCTAGGCTGACCCCTCTAGGCTAGATTTGATCTACTCTATAGTTAGACTGGAGAAATAAGGGGTGGGTTAATTGTGGACCAATTCATACAGAGCATTTTTCACACTATTTTCTCATGCATGCGCAAGTTTTTGTCTCTATTAGAATATGGAAATCGAAAAAAATGTAAAATCGATCCACCCTAAATTGTACAAGGAGAGGCATAACTTTTCATGAGAATACACTTTGATGTTTTCTTGAATTTTACTGAATTACCAATAGCAGAATTAGCAATTAGAATATTAGATACTGACAAAAATCATTCCAATTATATGGCACTTTAAAAGAAATGCCTTGTTTGCACCTATTATTTTTGGCTCTTTTAATGAATAATTTGGAACTTCACACTAAACATGTATTTTTCTTACTTTTGCTGATGCAAACTTATCAATAATGTCATCAAAATTTGTTATTTCAGTTTCCTCACGTTCAATGCTGAGCAAGGCTAAAGCAGAAAGTGTTTCTTGGCCCATTGAAGCTCTCAAATATAAGATCAATGTTAACTTGCTGAAAGATCGCTCACAGCTGGCAATTGAAATTGCAATAGTGAGCATTATCTGAATAGCTACTCTCAAATTTGGAAAAACATTTTCATCTCCATACTGAACAATAAACTTGAGGAGTTCCTCAGCTTTAGAAATCTGAACATTTGGGCGACTTTTCAGGAGCATCTTACAATCCAGGATTTCTTCATAAAGTTCAAAGCCGTCAATATCATTGCTATAAAACTGTTCAAGGTTGAGACAACTTTTCTTTAAGATATTTACGTCATGACTACTGTTGCTTTCATTTGAGTCAAACAATAATCCTCTAGCATCTAAAAGAAATCCAAATTTTGAATCCAAGTCATGGAGACGGACAAATCTTTCTTCCATTTCATTATGGAGACGATCAATAGTTCCTTTCATTATTCTCATCATTTCTTCTTTCGCAGTTAACCCTACATCCTTGGCTTTTTCACCAGGCATTTGTTTCTTCTTTCTGGGGCGTCTTTCTACTTGAATATCCCATTCATCACACAGTTTCAGCCCTGCTTCAAGTGATTCACTGGCCAATGATTCTCGACTGCTTAAAAAATAATCTTGAAGGGCTTTCAAATCATAAGCAGCATCATGAAAGTTCATGGTATGATCTTGGAGTCGTTTTTGAACACGATCAATCCGAACAAGAATTTTGTTCCAAAATCCAAGCAAAGCCAAGAAATGAAAAGTCAAAATTTGATTCAGCACCTGCCTTGCATCACCTCTTGTATCAGCAGTTTCATTCTGATCATCAACCATGCTTTGCAAGAGTTCCACTATAATATCAAAGTATTCATGAACAGGCTTCAGAGCCTCTGTTCTGGAACTCCATCGAGTTTCAGATTCAGATTTGACAACTATTGGTATGGCATCTTTCAGCTTTTGCCAATGGAGAGTTGAAAGTGAAAAGAATGAATAAAGCGACTGAATTGCACCAAAAAAGGTCACCATCACTGCATCATGGTTAGCAGCACGCACTCCAACCAAATTAAGAGAATGATTATCGCAGTTTACAAAAATAGCTTTGCTATTTTTTCAATAATCCTCTGTTGAACACCACTTTTATAACCAGCCATAACTGCAGCATTGTCATAGCATTGAGATCGACAGTCTTTTAACGGCATTTCGTCTTTTTCCAGTTGTTCCAAAATCACTTCCACAATGTTTTTAGCATCCTTTCGTTTTAATTGGATAAATCCAAGAAAAGACTCTTTTATAAAAATTGTTTTCTCCTGAAAATCAATATCAACATAACGAACTGTTTCTGCCATTTGCTCTCGATGTGCTTGATCTGGAGTAGACTCAAACATGAGGCCAAAATATTTGGCCTTATGAATGCTCTGTAACAATTTCTGGCGAACAGTAGAACCATCAACTGAATAAATTCATTAAGCGCTAACGGAGATAAATATGATGTTCTTCCAGGGTGCTTTTCCACAATACTGAGATGTTCTTTCATGACAGGATCAAACCTTGCCAACAATTTTAATAACCCAAGAAAATTTCAAATATTGCTTTCCTCTTCCTGTCTAAGGGATTCCTTGTGACCACGCAATGCAAGGTTCTGAGTTGCTAAAAATTTTATGCAATGGAGAATTCTGTGGAGAACATCTCGCCATTTTTGTTTTTCTGTTGCAATTTGAGCTTGAAGTTCTACGTCAATGATTCCTCTGTTTTCTAAAAGATTTCTTTCCATTTCCTTCCATTGGGTGAAGCAGTATCGATGGCTTTTTTGCATTTTCATGGGTGCTAAGCCTTTCTGTTTCTTTCCAATGATTGAACCCATTTTCTTGCTCCAATGAAGACTGATTGTCAATTTGAGAAAATAGCAAACAACAAAAGCAAAAAGCTGCTTTCTTCTCTGGAGAATAAACAAGCCATGAGCGCCAAACTTCTTCTCCACATCCATTTCCCAACTTTCTTTTAAACCATCTTTCATTCATTGATCGGGTTTGTGTGGGAACAAATGGCCCTTCACTATTTTGAAAATACCCAATGTGACCATTTCTGTCCTCAGAGCATCTGATAAAATTACTTTTTTTGATATTTTATCAAACTCCAAGAAGCCTACATCGTGATGCTGAATCGCATCTGGTATAGGCTGTGCTGTTTTTTCTTGCTTTTCGCTACTCAAAGTTTTAGTATCTTCTGGCTTCTTGAAAGACACTTCTGGTTCTTGAAAGACACTTAATTCTCCTTCTGATACACTGGCGGGTTGGTCAACACTCATATCTGATGCAGTTAATGCTGATGAAGGACCAGCTTGTTGCTGCTCAAGAAATGACATCATAAAGCCACTTGACTTTTTAGCTTCTGCTTCTTGCATTTTTCTTTTCTTCCTGCCTTCTGCTCCACTCAGCTTCTTTTTCGGACTTTTCGGTATCGGCAATGTTCGCTTCATGGTAAAATTTTCTAGAGAAAGAAACAAAAAATAGAATAAATTAATAATTCATAATAAAATTCTAATAAAAATAGAATGAATTAATAAAGTTAAATGAAGTTAAAAATCTGAAATTCATGGAAATTCGATGGCTAGAGATATGGTACCGGTACATTTCCAAAAGAGCATGTTTTTACTCTTAAATTTTTTTTTTAAATCATAAAAATGGCGCCCCCCCAAATTTGGCGCCCAGGGCACGCGCCCCACCTGCCCCACCCTAGTTACGCCACTGTATAATACTAAATATAGGAAATTAAACCGTTTAATTTGCTTGCTGAAACTATGTAAAGATCAAATATTTCTCAGCAGCATCCTACAATATATTTTGTTATCTGGGGTGATAATAGATATATTTTGTCAAAACGCCAATGAGATTATAGTGCTAATGGTTGTTCTCTCTCTCTCTCTCTCTCTCTCTCTCTCTATATATATATATATATATATATATATATATATATACCTTACAACCTTACAAAGGTTCCGCGCGATGATTTCTCATTTCGCGAAGGTCAAGCTTGTCGCCCCTCCTCTCGAGTTGGCCTGGTGAAGTAGTGAGTTGGATTCTTGCGCTCTCCACCTCACATAGCCAGGTACGCCCGGCTCATCGGGGATTGTTCTGAGCCAGGCGTCTAGTCTTCTTTTGAAGATTTCCACTGCAACTCCCTTCGTGTTTCTTAGGTCTTTGGGCAACTGATTAAACAGTTTTGGTCCTCTCACTACAAAACTATTTTCTTTCAGGGTTAAGGATGTTCCCTGTCTCGCCTTCAATTTGGGAATACGACACAGTCTACCGCTTCTACTTTCCATCGTTGTTTGGGGAGTTATGGGATTCAGAGTAAGATTAGGGACTAGTTTCTCCATTATTTTCCAAGTGTAAATAATGGTGTATCTCTCTCTTCTCCTTTCCAGTGAATATAGGTCTAGTTCTCGTAACCTTTCCCAGTAATTTAGTTCTTTGCACCCATTGATCTTGGCTGTGAAGCTTCTTTGGATCCCCTCCAGCTGTCTAATGTCTTCTTTTTTATATGGGGAAGTTAGGACCGAGCAGTATTCTAATTTGGGTATGATCAGGGTTTTCAGTAGAGGAATCATTACATTCCTATCCCTTCGTTTAAAGGTTCTCAATATCTGACCCGTTATTCTCTTTGCTCTGTTTACTGCTATCTTATTTTGTGTTTCAAATTTCGTATCATCTGTCATTACAACCCCTAAATCTTTTGCTCTGGAATTTCTCTGAATTTCCTGTCCATTTGGGGTATAATATTCCATGCACTTTAGGTCTTCTCTTTTTCCGTACCGTAATAGCTGAAATTTCTCGGTGTTAAACTTCATATTGTTGTCTTCAGTCCACTTGTAGATTTTGTTTATGTCGGTTTTGTAGAGATCCTATGTCTTCTGGGTTTCTTATTTTTCTACTGATCTTTGTGTCATCCGCAAAAGATGTTACTGTGCTGTCTCTGGTAACGTCCTCATCTATGTCAGTTAGCATGATTATGAAGAGTAGTGGAGCTAATACTGTTCCTTGTGGTACTGAGCTGAGGACCTCTGATTCTGATGAAGATACTCCTTGTACTGTAACGACTTGCCTCCGCTCACTAAGGAAATTATATATCCATTTCCCTACTTTTCCTGTTATTCCCATATATTTCAGTTTATGTATTATGATTCCGTGGTCACACTTGTCGAACGCTTTAGCAAAGTCTGTGTATAGTACATCATAGTTTTCATTACTTTCAAGTGAATCAATAATGTTGTTGTAGTGTTCCATTAGTTGTGATAGGCATGATCTGCCTGATCGAAACCCGTGTTGGTTATCATTGAATTTTTTCTGAGTTTCAAAAAGTCATAGATTTTCTGTCTAACTATTCTTTCAAATATTTTAGTGAGATGAGATGTAAGCGACACTGGCCTATAGTTTTTGGCCTGGGATCGATCTCCTCCTTTATATATTGGGACTATGTTCGCGCTCTTCAGGATGCCCGGTATTTCTCCCGTGTCTAATGATCGTCTCCATATCCAGTATAGGGGCTCAGCGATTGCATTCTTGCAGTTTTTGATCAGTGTGGCATTCCATTTATCCGGTCCTGCCGCTGAGTGTGTTTTAGTTTCCCTATGGCTTGTGTAATATCATCCGTCGTAAAGTCGAAATCCGTTATACTTTCCCCTTGTGGTTCTTCTTCAAAGAACGCGTTTCTATCGCAAATCAATTTGTCAGTTTTTGGGATACTGAAAGGTGATTCATACTGAGCTTTTAATATTTCAGATACTTCTGTTAGATCATCAGATAAATCACTGTTCTCATTTTTTAAAGGTCCGATAGTCGCTTGGTTTTTCGACTTTCTTTTTGCGAAATTATAGAAGTACTTTGAGTTAACCTTTATCGCTTCTATAGCGTCATCTTCTTCTTTTTCTGTATGCTTCTCGATTTGTTCCTGTATGACGACATCGATACTTTGTAGTTTATCATTTAATATTTTTCTGATGTTGTTATCTTTATATATATATATATATATATATATATATAATTGATTATTTGTTTTATTTATGATCATTTAATCTGTACCACACTGTAAAGAAATATTTTTATTAATTATAATATTTTTACTAATTATTCTCATTTTGTTGTAAAATAATATTTATGTTACGATTCCGTTTAGCTGAATTAATCTTTTTGTTTCCATAAATATATTTATATTACTTGTATATATAATTGAAAGTTCAATTATACATATGAAATTATAATTTTTAATTTTATTAGCACTTTATAATGTTTAAATAAATGTTATTATTAATTTCCTTGAAATATAAAAAATATTTACAAAATATAGTAGTTACCCCATTAAAAGGAAATATTAAGAATTTTCTATGGATAAAAGTTATATTTAAATTAAAAAATTTTTTCTTTGTATGAATATTCATAATACAAATTTTATAGATATTTTATTAGTGTATATGATACTGTATATAATAAATTAAAAAACAAACTTTCGAAAACTTGTGTATTGTACAAAAGGTAATTTTAGAGGAAAATTTACCTCTTATGATAATAGTAATTTTTTTAAGGAAAGAATGTGTTTTTAAGGAAAGAATGTGTTATGTAATATATACATTACATCCATTTAGATTTAAACAATGTTCACATTAATGTTTAATTTACATTTTTAGTGGGAAGTAGTCTAATTAGAGCAGGGGTGGCCAACCTTTTTTTGATGCGTGCCATTTTTAGGTTAGGTTTAATTCGGATGCGCCAAAAAATTTTTTTGTGAAAAAATTACTAATAACTTGTAAGTAAAAATAAAAATATAATATAATATTTACCTTAAATAGAAATATAATGTGAAAAATATTTACCTTAAATAGAAATATAATGTGAAAAATATTTACCTTAATGAGATTTTTGATGTTGCTTCGACTTTACCAACTTCAAAATATTTGGATTTAAGTCTGTTGTAGCAAGCTGCAGTAAATTTTTTAGATTAGAATCAGTGAGTCGGGATCTTTGTTTCGATTTTATCAATTTCATAGACGAAAAGGCTGATTTTAATATTTAGGCTTAGAAGTGAAAATTTAGCACAATTCATACTAGACCTCGATGCGCCACTTCAAAGTATCTGATGCGCCACCTTTGGCGCAATGCGCCGCGGTTGGCCACCACTGAATTAGAGCGTTCTTTTCTGAATATGACGTTGAGAATCATGACAGCTTTGGGATTCATTTCAATTTTTACGAAGAAAAATAAAAAATATAAACAGAATTAGCGGAAAATAAAATAAAGTCGCATTTAGTTAATTCCGTCATTACAAATGAAAATTTAGATAATCTTAGCAATAATAGAAAAAGAAGAGGTAAACAATAGAAATAATAGAAAAGAAGAAACAATACGTAAACAGGACATGCTGAAATACCAATAATAATTAATTTCTATTATTACAAATTAGAAATGAAGATTCAATCTTAAAGTTATAAAAATACAGATAAATGGGAGCAATCCAAGAATAAGCACCCCCAAATCAATTTAGGGTGCTTTTTCTTGGATTGGGGTCGAACGAGGGTGCTTATTCTTGGATTGCTCTAAAATGGAGTTAAAATGGAGTTAATTGCTCTAAAATGGTTAATTGAATGCCCGGTTAATTAATTGTACGCCCTTGACAATTGGTTAGGTTAAGCCGGGATATTTTCGTTAGTTTTAACCTAACTAATCGTCAAGGTCGTACAGTTGACCTAACCTGACATTCAATTAACCTAACCGGGCATTCAATAATTTTACCGTAGGTTTCAATATATTTATAAATAAGTCCTGAAATGTAAAAACCATTCAGAAGTTTGAGGGCAAGATGACAGCATCAACTTTTCAAACTGAAGTGTTACCATTATTGGTTGAAGATATATTGCCAGTAATAAATTGGTGTAAGGGAAAAAATCTTATTAAAACAGTGATGCTGTGTGCTAAGTGCGATCAAGCAATGACCTGGACAAAGTTTTCGAGGAATGTTGATGTTAAAATCCTTTAATTTGGATTGAGGTCGAACTAGGGTGCTGTTTCTTGAATTGGGGTCTAATTGGGGTGCTTTTTCTTGGATTGGGGACTTTGGGGTGCTTATTCTTGGATTGCTCCGATAAATGAAGCACTTAAAATATGTCGTAATGTAATGGGAACTTTCAACATATAAGTGAAATAACTTTAACTTTATACATACTGATACCGACAGTAAATATATAGAAGTCGTTTAGCTTTAGAATATTTAAATCTCTGAACATTGGAGAGGTATGAGATTGTCTGTTATCATTGTTTGAGAGAGTTCATAAACATTTTGTATGGATTACTTCTAGAGGATATAATTCTTTGCACTACACATCCTGCCTTTCCTATTTTCCAATGTTGTTTGAATGGTAATTGGGTTTAGTTTGAGGTTTGGTACAAGTTTTTCGATCATTTTCCATATGTAGATTATGGTGTACCTCTCTCTTCTTCTTTCCAGGGAGTACAGATTTAGTTTACGTAGTCTTTCCCAGTAGTTGAGCTCTTTGCAACCATCAATCTTTGCTGTGTCTCTGAGTTTCTTCCTTTTTTATATGGGGACGTCAAGACTGAGCAGTATTCAAGTTTTGGTATAATTAGTGTTTTTTAGCAGGGGAATCATTACTGTCCTGTTCCTTCTTTTGAACGTTCTGAGTACCTGTCCCGCGACTCTTTTTGCTTTATTTATAGCTTTCTGATTTTATGTTCCGAATTTCGCATCATCGATCATTATTACCACTAGGTAAGATATATAGCGATCACAATATGGTAGAGTTTGTCCTCTCAGTAAGTCACTCGAAACCAGCTAACTCGACTAAAATTCCTAACTTCCAGCACGCAGACCTTCGTAAATTTCGAAATGAATTGTCACACGTCAATTGGGAAAACGTAATGGGGATCTCACGCAAAACTAATGTGGGAATCGTTTGAAACAATATTTAGGACTATAAATGAGGAATGTGTACCGTACAAAATTAAGCGTGCGAGAGAAAACAAGCCCTTGTGGTTTACTTCTAGAGTAGGAGATATTGTAAAGAGTAGATATAGGGCTTATAGGCTACATAAGTGCGATAAAGACAATTTGTGGTTACGAAACAACTCCATATCTCTAAGGCGTGAAGCGAAAAGCGTAATAAAAAAGTCCAAGCGCGACTCCATAGCTGGTGACGGCAAAGAAAACTCCAAGCGATTCTTTCAATACATCAACAATAGGAATCCAGTAAAAAGTGTCTTGGGGCCGTTGAAAATTTTAACAGAGTGCTAGTTTCTGAAAACAAGCAAATGGCTACCTTGCTAAACAAATTTTTTACGTCAGTTTTTACTATAGAAGATGTAACGAATATCCCTATGGTCATAGACATAATACCTTTTGATAATGGTAATACTTTGTAACTTTGGATAATATTGTGGTTAGTGAAAGGGGTAATGCGCTATATTGATGAAATGAAAATGCGTAAGTCACCGAGGCCGGATTCCATATATCCCATACAACTAAAAGAATTAAAAGAAAGCATTGTTGTGCCGCTAACAAAGATTTTTAATGCGTCTATTTCTGAGGGATGCGTACTAGGGTTTCTCCTTATATGCAGCTTTCTTCATCCCGGGAAATTCCGGGAATTCCAGAAAAATGAAGCCAATTCCCTGGATCCTGGGAAATCCAGGAAATGGTTGTATATTTAAGAGAACGGTAATTTTTTTTATTGTTCAGTGATAAAATACCCTTTTAGAATTGGGATAACCAATTACTTATGCCTAGATGACCACTTTTGCATTGTAATACTTGAACTGAGTTTACCAATCAGTGGTAGCTATTTATTATTTATTAAACATAATATTTATCATGCTATTCATCTGCAGGAACAAATAAAAGGCTAAAATATTATATTCCTTTAATTATAATTAAGTGCATTTGCAAATAAAAAAGAAAAAGAAAAATAAACTTCATTCAAAAAAAATAATTTATACCTTTTATCTCAACATATTTTATCTTAAAATATTTAGCCAATACAAAAAAATAAAAATAAAATAAACTTCAATACAAAAAATAATTTCATCCTTTTATCTTAAAATATTTTATCTTAAAATATTTATCTTAAAATATTTAAAGAGTCAATCAACATTTTTAAAATAGATTCTTAAAAAACATAAACAATCGATACTTCTATCACTAAGACGAGTTCTCAACTTGGTGATAAATAAACCTGCTGCAGAAAAGGCTCTTTCTGATTCAACAGAGGTTGGCGGAATGTTTTCAATGCATCAAATAAATTCATGATGTCTGAAGTTCTGTTCCCTATTGTCTCGAATAACTGCAGTTCTTGCTTCAAATGCTTGCTTAAACTTTGAGCAAGATGAGTTGCCTGCGATCGCTAGATAATATACTGAGACTCGGTTCCTTTTATTATACGCAGCGCTAGCGACATTCTCTCGGCCAGTTTTTGGCATACGGGCCCACTTTTAGATTGCTCGAAGTTGCTAATGCTAGTAGGTGTTCATTTAAGAAAGCAGAAAAGTAGAATAAAATGTGGTAAATATTATGCAGTTTTCTTTAATTCTACCCAAAAGCCTTCGAATAGCAAAAGAAAAAACAAATAAATCAATAAAAAATAAATTAAGTCATTTTAAGATTCCGGGATTTCCCGAGATATTTGTCCAATTCCCGGGATTTTCAAATCCACTAAAAACAGCCTGGATCCCGGGATCCCGGGAAAGAAACCCTAGTGCGTACCAGATAATTTCAAGTTAGCAAATGTAACACCCATCTTTAAGAAAGGCGATAAAGGTGCGGCGGGAAATTATAGGCCAATCAGTTCAACGTCTGTTGGAAGTAAGCTACTGGAATCAATAATTAGGGATCGTATAGTCGAACACTTAGAATTGCATAACTTGGTGAGAAATATGCAGCACGGTTTTAGGCGAAACAAATCTTGCTTAACTAATCTTTTAGAATTTTTTCAAAGCGTGGTTGAAGTTTACGATAGTCATCGGGCAGTTGATGTAGTGTATTTAAATTTTCAAAAAGCGTTTGACACCGTACTGCACAAAAAACTCATTGAAAAAACTAAGGCTTATGGAATCAGTGGTGTAGTAATAAATTGGATAGAAGAGTGGTTGCGAGGTAAGAAACAGGGTGGTCGTTGATGGAGCGGAGTCGTCCTGGTCTAATGTAGCGAGCGGCGTTCCTTAGGGTTCTGTATTGGGCCCCTTCCTTTTTCTTATATATATTAACGATTTAGATGTCGGCCTAGTCAGTACAGTTTCAAAGTTTGCGGATGACACGAAGTTGGGTGGTAGGGCGATTAATGACGAAGATAGAGGTAAAATCCAGGAAGATATGAATAAAATCGTTGATTGGTCAATCACATAGCAAATGAGATTTAACGTCGATAAGTGCAAAATTTTACATATAGGTTCGCGTAACGGTAATTTTGCGTATAGTATGTCAGGGAAGAAGTTAGCAAGCGTAGAGCAGGAAAAAGATTTAGGAGTTATAGTCACTGGTGATTTAAAATTAGCGAAACAAAGTACAGCAGCGGTCAATAAAGCGAACAAAGTGCTAGGTTTTATAGCTTGGAATTTTGAGTACAAATCGCGCGATATTATTGTTCTTCTTTATAAATCATTAGTTAGACCCCATTTAGAGTACGCGATCCAATTTTGGAATCCGCATATGCGAAAAGATATAGAAAAAATCGAAAGAGTTCAAAGACGAGCAACTAAGATGATTCCGTCGCTTAGGTCGAAGTCGTACGAGGATAGGCTTAAGGAATTAAAATTGACTACGCTCGAGACTAGGAGGCTAAGGGGTGATCTAATCCAGGTTTTCAAAATTATGAATGGGTTCGATAACGTAGATAGAGATAGCTTTATCGAAATATCTCAATATAATAGGACTAGAAATAACGGGTGTAAGTTGACAAGTAGAAGGTTCGAGACAGTAGTTGCCAAAAACTTTTTTACGCATAGAATAGTAAATGGGTGGAATAGTTTACCGGTAGAAGTAATTAGTAGCACGTCTATAAACATGTTTAAAAATCGATTAGACGCATATGTTGATAGATTGGGTATAGTTTAAGGTAGTAAAATTTAGGCTTTGTGGTTCGGAACCCACGTAAAATTGTAGGTCCTCTCCGCCACCACGGAGGACATACACAATGCACAATTACGAACACAGTTAGGTAGACCAGTTATGAGTGGATCCTAGGGTTTTTATTGGTCTGAAACATTATAACAGTATAATTATACGAGTGTGTGTATATATATATGGGAATGAACTTAGAATGGTTCCCTGAGGTTTTTTGATACACACAGACTGTGCATGGAACAAGGAACTCTTCTAGGAAAATTAAATCCTCCACGAATAAATAATGGTAAATGACAAATAGTGTAATTTTTTCTTTTTCATGATGCTAGCCCGACGTGGGGAACGGGACACTCGCAAAAATATCCCAAAAATATAGCTTCCCTCACCAGCTATCTGCAAAGCAAATAGGATCTAGTTTTGGAACAGGATGTAGAGCTTACAGCAACCTATCCCAGTTACGTTTAGAACTTCAATATAAGCAAAAGACTCGCTGCCTTCACGTCAGATTGAATACATCAGAGAAAAAGGGGTAACTATTATATTTTTAGCCAAAAACCAAAACTTAAACCTCAACTGGCAGAATTGAGCGTCCACTTTTCAAGGCATATAACATGTCCATTTCATGATGGGAATGAACTCAGAACGGTTCCCTGAGGTTTTTTTATGATACACACAGACCGTGCATGGTATTTGTTATTTACCATTACTTATTCGGACTATAGTGGATTTAATTTTCCTAGAAGAGTTCCTTGTTCCATGCACGGTCTGTGTGTATCATATATATATATATATATATATATAGGCGGTTAGGTATTCCCGTTACAGGAAAGTACCAACGGCGGGTACTTTCCTGTTAACAGGAATACCCAACCGCCCAACACCAAACTGTTTGTTATGTATTTTTGCTGTCGTCATTTTCGTTTAAACTAACAAAAATATCACAACTTAACCTAACCAATCATCAAGGGCGTACAGTTGACCTAACCGAGCATTCAATTGACCTAACCGGGCATTGAATTAACCTAACAGGTTAATATAACGGAAAATGCCCGGTTAGGTCAACTGAATGCCAGTTAGGTTAACTGAATGCCCGGTTAGGTCAACTGTACGCCTTTGATATAATTGGTTAGGTTAAGTTGTGATATTTTCGTTAGTTTAAACGAAAATGACGAGAGCAAAAATACATCATAAACAGTTTGGTAGTCCCGATTAATACGTAAGTACCGAATTTATTAATCATTTAAATGAAATTAGTTAATATGTAAGCGATAATCAGTAATAACAGAAAAGAAGAAATGGTAAACAATACAGTGAACAGAACATGCTGAAATACCAATAATAATTAATTTCTATTATTACAAATTAGAAATGAAGATTCAATCTCAAAGTTATACAAATACAGATAAATGAAGCACATTATAAATATGTCGTAATATACCTCGTTAACCTCGTTGCTGTTCCGTGTGATGGTCTCTCTTCACATGAAAGTCAAGCTGGTGGGCGCGCCTCTAGATCTGGCTTGGTGGAGGAGCGAGTTGCTTTCTTGCACGCTCCACCATACATAGCCAGGTAAACCCGGCTCATCTGGTACCGTCCTGAGCCAGGCATCTAGTCTTCTCTTGAAGACTTCAACTTTGACCCCTGTAACGTTTCTGAGGTCCTTTGGAAGCTGGTTAAAAAGTCTTGGCCCTCTGACAACCAAGCTATTTTCCTTCAGTGTTGAAGAGGTCCCTCGTCGGGCCTTTAATTTGAGAACACTACACATCCTGCCTTTCCTATTTTCCAGTGTTGTTTAAATGGTAATTGGGTTTAATTTGAGTTTGGTACCAGTTTTTCGATCATTTTCCATATGTAGATTATGATGTACCTCTCTCTTCTTCTTTCCAGTGAGTACAGATTTAGTTTACGTAGTCTTTCCCAGTAGTTGAGCTCTTTGCAACCATCAATCTTTGCTGTGAAATGTCTCTGAGTTTCTTCTACTCTATTAGTTTTTCCTTTTTATATGGGGACGTCAAGACTGAACAGTATTCAAGTTTTGGTATAATCAGTGTTTTAAGCAGGGGAATCATTACTGTCCTGTCCCTTCTTTTGAAAGTTCTTAGTACCTGTCCCGCGACTCTTTTTGCTTTATTTATAGCTATCTGATTTTGTGTTTCGAATTTCGCATCATCGGTTATTATTACCCCTAGATCGATCGCTTTCGTGCTTCGCTGAATTTCCTGTCTATCTGGAGCATAATATGCAGCCTGTTTAAGTTCCTCATTTCTACCATATCTCAAGAGCTAAAATTTCTCGATGTTAAATATCATGTTATTGCCTTCTGACCATCTGTATATTTTGTTCGTGTCCCTCTGCAAGGCCTCCACTTCATTTACATCGCTGATTTTTCTGCTGATCTTTGTATCGTCTGCAAAGGATGTTACTATATTGTTGCTGTTTACTTCCCTGTCTATGTCTGTTGGCATGATAATGAACAGGAGTGGGGCCAGTACTGTACCTTGTGGTACTGAGCTGCGTACTTCCGATTCTGATGATGATATACCTTCAATTTTGACGACCTGTAAACGTTCTCTGAGGAAGTATAGATCCATTTTCCCACTTTGCCATATACACGCTACACTACATACATGCTACATTACAAAAATAAGGTATTGTAAACCAGCAGTTGTCTGAACCAAGACTGTCATATAGGTGAGAGGTACAGAGTATCTGAAGACAGGACATTGTACAATAACACATTAGAGCTGTTTTGAACCCTAGTAATGAAATTATAATATTCTTCCGAATTATCATTTGGCTGGTAGGTAGGTTACGAGTAGTAAACATAAAACTGGCAGTGTACTATTTTGGTTCCCTACATAGCATACGAAAAATATTATTATTAGCAACAAAGAGTTTATTCATAGCAGGTTTGTATAGTTCCACCACAGATGGGATGTATAAAATGCAGTACAGTAAGTTCTAAAAAGATAAGTTTTAACCGATTCTGAACACATACCAAATTTCCTTACTAGCATGTTACCCTGTACATAGAGCTTTTTACGTTGCCTCTCAATATCAAGTTCATCTCTCAGCTCGTGAGTAATTACACGACCTAAGTATTTACATGTATCTTTGACAGGTATAGTCTGACCATTCATTTCAAAAGACCCACATGATACATGTTTCAGTAGATTACACCTAAAAATCAAAATACAGCTCTTTACCCCATTATAGGTGATGTCATTTTCTATACCATATTGTTCACATATCTCTAATAGTACAGAAGAACAAGGTCATCAGCATACATTAAGTGATTAATTTTTTCCTTTCCAATGACACAGCCAGTACGTGCAGTTTTTATTCATTGGTAAGGTCATCCATGTATATACAGAAAAGATAGGGTGATAATTAGTGATGTAGCGGATGTCATTTTTTTCACATCCGCGGATGCGGATGCGGATGTCTACATTTTCGTTATTTTTTAGGATATATTCGAGATTTGTTGTGTTTAACGTATATAATAAGTTATTATATAGAGAGAGCTGTAGCTATAATGTAATATAATTGATTAATTGTACAATAATTGCTGTACTTTTCTCTGAACATATAAAATAATATCAAGCATCTAACTAATATAGAAATCAATTAGTGAATTCGTCTGCAAATAAATTCGTTATATTTTGTCGAGTTTCAGCCACAATTAGAAACCATAATTGTGTTACCAGGATGCGGGACGTGAACCCAACTCAAATGCACCTCACCGACCTCTTTCCCCAACCTCCACCCTTATAGAAAGAGATCTTTAATTAGCTTGATAACTATTTATATTAAGTTTAAAGTTTTATTAGGCATATTTATAAATGAGTAATTAAAATAAAGTAAACTAAGATGTTCATCGTTTAATATTCAAACTTAATTATAGGAAGGTTATGCTTAAGGAACATTAATTTTTCTGCCTTTCTGCTGCCAGTCTGTTTCTCTTTTCATCATATATGTATCCAGCACTGCTAAATAATCTCTCGCTTGGTACGTTTGTTGGAGGACAGGCTAAATGTTTCCTTGCAAGTTTACTCAAGTATGAATAGATATTCTGCGTATTTTTCCACCAACTAATAGGATTGTCACATGCAGCCAGGCGTTTTTCTTGGTGATAGCTCTCGATCATTTTTACTACATCTTTTGACATCGCGTAGGTCTCGTCATTGCTGCTTGACTCAAGAAACTGAGAGAGAGATTCTGTGATAGATTTGCTCGTTGAAGGTGTTGGTTCTGTCACTGAAACTTTTATTCTTTTGGTGGGTGGCGAAGCGACAGATTCAAGAGATTGAAGCTCTTCAACTGCTTTGCCAAGTGATGATTTAACTCGTTCTAATGTACTAGGTGAAAATAACTTAGCTTTGTAACGTGGATCTAAGTAGGTTGCAAGAGAGTAACTTCATACAAGAACAGCCTCTCGTCTTGTCGCTTGCATCACTTTTGCGCACAATGAACTAGTTCTATTATTATAGTAGAATTTGATAATTTCCGCTTATTAATGACGTTTTATCTCAACGGTCCACATCCGCACGACATCCGCAGTCCAAAGTGCGGATGCGGATGCGAGAAAATATGCGGATGTTCCGCGGATGCGGATGTGACCTACATCACTAGTGATAATATACCTCCTTGCCTAACACCATTAGTTGCCTTAAAACCTGGTGATACAGTGCTTTTTCATCTTGCAAACATGGTCTGCTCTGTATACTAGAATGCAAGGATCCTAAGTATATATTTAGGTGCCCTCGACACAAGAGTTTCTTGAAAGGTTTGTGATGGTTAACTCTATTAAATGCTTTTGATACATCCAAAAAAACAGGAATATACATTGCTACTTGACATCTTGTACTTTAGGACGGCTTCCTTTAACATATAAATACACCTGTCAGTACCATGTTTCACTCTAAAGCCAAACTGATTGTCTGCAAGTAAGTACTTATCCTATTATAAATGACATATTCTAGCACCTTGGAAAGTATTCTGACAAGTGCTATTGACCTATAATTATTCTTATCACAGATACTAGCACCCTTATTTTTAACAACTGGCAACAGTACAAATGACAAAATGGACTGTGAAGTACTCATGTATCATACAGCTTGTGAGGGCTACAACATTTTAAATGTTCTGCTTGCATGCCATCTCGGCCACAATTTTTGTTATCATCTAACTTATGAATAGCCTGCCAGATTTCTGAGTCATTAGTTAGTACTGACATATTTAACTTAGGTCTAAAAATAATTATTCCGTGCTTGTATAAATAATAGTAAAATGTGGAATTATTGACTTTCCGTGAATTCCCTCATCGGTGTTTAGTCCGCAATAAATGATCCCATCATTAATCCAATATCGATTTCTCTTTCAAACACTCGACCAACCTAAAACAGTGGTGTTAGCGAGTGCGGAGTTAACTCACTCGCTTTGAGCGGGGCAGGATCAAATTCTTCGAAGGTACAAGTTGCAACTTTGCGCTCACCATCTCGAAGCTTGGATCCTTCGTTTCATCTGGAGGTGCATGCTCATGAATACGAGAGGTTTTTAGAATCCAGGACGGGAAACTGGAGTAACTACAAGAACCAGAGGACTGCAACGTTCTGCATCAGTCGACGAACCCCAAAATACGGTAGACAACAATAACCAGTACAGAGAAGGTCTTGAGAATCCTAGAGCAAAAACACCTCCCTCAGCAGAGAGGGCTCCCCGCATTAAAAACGCATACTTATACTAATTTTTCATCAAACCCATTTCCCTTTGAAGTACTACATGTGTCGTGCACTCAGAGACGAGCTACCGCGTGTGCGGAATATTGATTCTCCTTTTTCGTGACTAATGAGATTCCTTTAGAACTAGATAATAATACGGTATCCATTGTTCCCAACAACTACGCTAATGTCCTCTTGAAGCCAACTATAGGCCTATCGGAACGAATAACGTTCATAGTTACCGCGAAAGATATACTCATAAAATTTAGTAAAGATGGCCAACTCACGTCTATAGATTCGGATGGCAAAGTAAATATTGTAATAAAGAACCTTTCTTCGCATGATAATCAATGAATTAAAGTTAGTAGGTGAGCTTCTGATGTCGGCGACTAAGCGGAAGTTCATAATTACAAAAACATCGAATAGGCTCATTTCATAACGTTATACGGGACAAAGAAGCGACTTCCGGAAGACGAAATTAACAAAATATTAGCCGCCAAAAGAGAGTATTTCGAAGATAATGTATGCGATGAGAGGAAATTGACGATTGATTTTAACTAAGAAGGCTTGACAAAACAACAACAGGTCGTGGAGATTGATGAATACTTAATTTAAGCAAGCCTGTTTAGAGGCCGAACACAAGAATAGGCTACGCGGAATACTTATATTTACATTGATACTTATATTACATTATACTTATATATATATATATATATATATATTTCATCATCTATGACTGGCTACAAAAATAGTCATCGACCGAGTTACATGATTATAATATTGCAATTTTGAAGAATATCAATTAACTAACAAAATATAGATTAAATACATAATTTTATAAAAAACAGAACTTTGAAAATGTATAAAAAAATTGCCTGATCCGATTCACGGTAATTGAAGTACAAGTATTTTCACAAAAAATAATACCCAACGCTACTACGACATTAAACTACGTCCGTCAAACTGACGTAGTACCTCAAATCCTACAGTTAGATTACGTTCCGTTGTCGATATAGGAAGCAAAAGCCTCCACCAAAATTGATCCTAAACTGTCGTTCGAAGACTATAAATTCTAAACAAAATATCTTGTACAAGTAACATACAATAATAAAGTATATATGAAATTTATATAACGAAAACTTGAAAATAAGAAAACGCTTCCTTCATTCTAAATATTTTTTTTACCCATATAAATATCCTTAATATTTCCTTATTAAGGAGTAACTAATACATTTTGCAATTGTTTAGAGTTTGTTTAATTAAATATATTTACATTCCTAAGAAATTAATAGTAATAATAATAATAATTTCATCATTATAAAGCACTAAAAAATTTACAAATATAATTACAAGTTCATGTGTATAGTTTTAATTTTTCATTATATATATACAAATAATATAAAAACATGTGGGGAAACTAAAAAGTAATTCAGCTAAAAGGAATAGAGATCTTTTCGGTTTCAGGGCCGGCGGGAAAACAAAAAAAAAATCCTTTTTATTTAGTTAATGTTTATTACATTTCAGAATAATACATTTTAGTTTAGAGAAATGAAAAATAGTATCAAGAAAATAAAGTTGAAAGTGGGAAGAATAACACAAAAATAAGACATTTTAATGAAAATTTGGAAATATTCTGTCTGTCCCACCCTAAAACACAGAAACGGCGTTTTGGGTTAAACTGAGTCTTATTTTTTTTTTTTTTTCCACTTTCAACTTTATTTTCTTGATACTATTTTTCATTTCTCTAAACTAAAATGTATTATTCTGAACTGTAATAAACATTAACAAATAAAAAACTTTTTTTGTTGTTGTTTTTTGTTTTTTTCGCCAACCGTCAAACCGAAAAGATCCAGAAATAATAGCAGAAATATTATTCACAATAAAATGAGAAAAAATCATTTAAAATATTATTCCAAATTATTTGAATTTTGTTGTAAAATTTCTTGATGTGTTCAAGATTTCAGGTTAATCACGGACTGATAAAAAACTTACGAAAAACTAACCGCCAGCTTCATCACGAGCATCAAAGAATGGTGATACCTCACACGTAAAATTCATTGTAAAGCCTTGCTGTAAACGCACACCCGAGAATATGTTCGATGAAACAGTTAAAACTGAATTTCATCAAAGCTAGGCCTTTAAACTCACGATTTTCCACAGCTTTGTGCAAAGTTATGGTGATAAGGAAGGACCGTATTAACAGGAAGGTTAACGATGTTCCTATCTCTACCCCGACCCACCCCTTAATAGTGATATTTAATATGTTCAATGTTCAACCTCTCTTCCTACCAACGGTAGCTTGACTTAGGATTAAGGTTAAGTTTTAGATTCTTGCTTTTCCTCGGATTCGGCAGATGACGAGCTCATGTCGTTCCGTGGCATCTTCCAAGGTGAGGTACACCCTCAAATACAGATGGGTGCACCTCCTCAGCCGCACCGACTCGGGGCTCTTCTCTGTCTGTAGGGTCCTTCGGGATATTTAAGATTCCCAAGACTCCCGTTTTCCAACCTGATGCTTTCCGTTCCTCTAGTGAAGTTCTGTCTTCATAGTATAGTAGAGCTTGTGTAAGAGTTAAGGATGAGAGTAGTATAGCCGAAAAAGGGGAGTGCAAGAATGTTGCAATTTATTACGTAATGTTGAACTGTTGCAAAGGGGGGGGGTGTTGCAAATTGGGGTGGGGTGTTGCAAAGGGGTGTTGCAAAAAAATTGGATGCTGCAGATGCAACAAGGAAAACTTGGAGGCGGCGTTATCCCCCAAGAGAAAGGAGAGAAAGGAGGAGAGGTGTTCACCTGGCAGGAGCCAAGTGCATATTAAGACTTCAGCCGAGTAGACGTTGTTTTATAGGCTCCTAATCAGCCAGTTGGCTTCTTAGAAGGCGTAAATGGCTTGAGTTGCCAGATAGCGCCATGTATTCAGTTTGTGCTATATATTTAATTAATTAATTCTAATCGAAGACTGAGTTGCCAGATAACATTGTATACATTATTATAGACGCCTAATCAGCCAGTTGGCTTAGAAGGCGTAAATGGCTAGAGTTGCCAGATACCACTTTTTAGCATTGCCAGATACCATTGTATACATTATTATAGACTCCTAATCAGCCAGTTGGCTTAGAAGACGTAAATGGCCCGAGTTGCCAGATAGCGCCATGTATTCAGATGCCAGATACCACTTTTTAGCATTATTATGGTGAGTTGTCTCACTAAACAATTAAAAGATTTCGTGCCATGTATTCAGTTGCCAGATACCACTTTTTAGCATTATTATGGTGAGTTGTCTCACTAAACAATTAAAAGATTTCGTTCCATCAGATACCATTGTATACATTTAGATTTCCGCTAGTAGGTTTAGAAGGCGTAACATGTTATAATTAGAATTAAGTAAAACAACATTGCATCATTCTGTTTATTATAAATATAAAGAAAATAAATACATTTCAATAATAAGAAATATATACCACACACACAATTATGGAGATATATAGAAAATAAATATACATTTCAATAATAATTGAGGAATATGCATATAATCAAAAAAATATATACACACACACACAATTATGGAGATATATAGAAATAAATATACATTTCAATAATAATAGAAATATGCATATAATCATAACAGTACAGGAGAAATATCACGCAAATATATAAATACATTTCACTTTTTTTTCAAAATACTAAACTCGCACTTAATCGAGTTTACAATTACATCATTATTGCTCTGCATTACGCAGTATATGCGGTTTAATAATATTTCACCGCTTAAAGTATAGGGAAACCTGTATTCGATATGAAGGGCTTTCATATCGTTCAGTACTATTTTTGTTCCCACTTTACAACCGGTTGGTAAGTCATCTTTAAATACGTCTAGAATACAATCAAAAGCACGCACAAAGAGTTCATCGTTAGCTACATTATTAAACACAAGTTTATAAACACGCTTTTCCAATCGAGGGTTTATTTCTACCGACTCGAGCTTTTCAATCGTGAACTCACTCACATAGCGGCAATTGAAATAATCTTCTAAATCGTTACGACAACTGCGCGTTATATAAAGAAATAGTTCTTCAGGGTGAACGGTGTAGGTGAGCTCAGCCTTGTACCGATCAATTGCTTTGTACCAAAGTTCATGGTATTTCAAAGAGTCTAAACTTTTTAAATAAACGTCCAGCTCTAGACCATTCTCACCCTGTTCAGCCCTACACTCGGTAAACCCATCGAGCAGAGCGGTGTATGCGTATTCAAGTACTGTATCAAAATAAAGCATATCCGTAACACGCGCGTCTAATATAGGTTTCAGCTTGCGGAATCCGACGATTTCAAACATTCTGTCGAGGATGAAACGGTTTCGCGTAGGTACAAGAGCGTTATTATCAGAAGCATTCTTCCACATCAGCCGTATATCAATGCACGGTCGATCGTTATTTATACACAACGTACATACAACGGCGTATGAGGGTGCGTCACTAATCTGCTCTCTTCTTGTACCTACGCTAGCAGGTATTTTATAACGATCTTCACTCCACTTCTCAACTATCACGAAGATTCTATTCATCTCCTCGACACTTAAATAAACCCGTTTGTTTGTTTGTCTACATTCCGTTTCCAGTACATAGCTAACGGTACCGGATTTACGCCTGAACACGCGCAACGATTTCGTCACGGACACATCGTACGAGGCGTTGAGAATGCTGCTCAAAGGAAGTTCCATCGTATTCGGGCGCACGTCCACTCGGTTCAAGCTCTGAGATAACTATGAGCCGTGTGAGGCACGCAGGTAGGCAGGAACGGTTCGACGGGCGGCTGACTCGATGATACGTGAATGGGGTTGTTCGAACTCGTATGACCCGCGAGTCGCACCGAATTGTTGTACATATTTGTTTTTCCGGTACAAGAATTAATTTTATCACTACCAGACTACGCACCAGACAGTTTACCTCAGGATAAGAACTAGGCACATTTTATGTTTTACTAAACATCTTCACACTCCGGCGCACTATTTGAGAGGAACATATGCTCATATTTTTCCTTTCTGCCCATCAAACGATACTCGTCTCTAAAGTCTGTTAAAAACTCTTGCAGGGCACTAGCCACAACCTCACTACGAACCTCATCATGATATACATTAATATAGTGATAAAAATACTTAAGATTGTTCCTGATCACGAGATTCACATTTTCAGTCGTAGGGTATGAGTAATCGACATGGTGTAGCATGACGTAATACCGCTTGTCACACCACCCATCTGCAAGACTCATTATCCATACCTGCTGCTTCTCTTCTGCACGCGTTGTTTCTTTTACTTCACGGTATATGTGAGACTTTATAAAGTTTACCTCTGCAGCATACTTCAGCACATCGTCTGTGCAACGAAAGCCTTCAACGGTCTCACCAGAACATCCGTAGAGTATTTGTACATCTTGGAACTTTGCACAATCCAATGTGGTTTTAAAAGAGGCATAGGAGCGAGGAATAGGAAGTTTTTCGGTATCCACCACATCCTGGCACTTTGCTGAATACCATTTCATAAACGTTGTACAAGCAATATTAAAGGTAGCCATTTGAATACACGTCTGATCTTTTCTTCTGAATACCGTCTGATCTCTCGGCTTACTGGTGCAGTCGACTGACCACGCAGGGACTCCCAGATATTAGCATGACTCACTGGTCTTACAGTGGGCGGAGCTTAGAACTTTCACCTGCACACACACACACACACACACACACACACACACACACACAAGGAGAAAATGAAACACTAATTGAAACATGATTTATTTAATAAACGAGATATTCAAGTTATATATATATTTACAAATACGATTTAATAAACGAGATATTCAAGTTATATATATTTACAAATAACGTGTAATAAATCAATAGATACGATATATACAAGACAAATACGTGTCAGTTATCAATAGAAGCATCAAACGTTGTGGTCCAAAGGGCACGGTATCATAGGTACCAGGTAACTGGTAACGTTTCCTATAGGTGTTACGGCACACCTTCGTACCCCTAAGTTCCTTCACGCCCCCAGCTTCTGCGCCCGAAAATTGTGAGTGCCTACAATTAGTTGGGGAGGTCGTTCGCCCTCATCATCGTCAAACACACTAGATCCTTCAACGATTCAAAGTTAACAACCCGCCGATTCGCATGGTTGAGCGTAATACCCTTTGCCTTCACGATATATTTCATATCCTCCCCCACCCTGACCCGTACCCCATAAGTTTTAGGTCCTGTTGAGACAAAAGAGTCGGCGTATGCGTTGTCCCCATACTCATCCTTGATCTCATCAGTGAGCTCGCCGAGGAACTCCCCAATAGCGGGCATGTATTCACCCTCCCTCTCTGTGAATATCACGCTATCTGTATCGGCATACAATACTCTCCGCTCTCGCCAAGAATGCAATAGACCCCAAAGTTTTATACGGGCGTAGGCTGTTGTGAAGCTGGCCACAGGTATGTTTGTAACCCTTGAGGTATCTGTGGCAAATTCAGTGTTGTTGTACTTTATTATGTAAGTATTACCTACATTCACGATCTCCATGACCTCTTTATCGGAGCATTGGCATAATCCCAGACATCGCTATAACTTTGTGCCAATGAATGTTCCCTTTGCCGGCATTCTGCGCAAATTTTCCCCATAGACTGTTTAGACACAACTTTGCACTAAAGCGCTTGCAGGATTTCTTACAATTTGGACACGATCAAGTTGTATACCTTCGCGGTCGCGGTAACGTTGGATATAGGCAGACTTTTCATCTTCGGTATCAACTCCTCGCGGATACCCTGATGCCTCAACCTTATCCTTCAAAAAGGCGTTATATATGGTGTGAAAAGGTTGGGTAGCTTCTGAAACCTCCACACCTCATGTATCTTCAGTATTCTATAACCATGGCGTACGGCTAGGGCCAGCTCAGGACTTGTATATACGCCTCTGATCTTACGCTGGTGGGGTATATGGTTACAATCGCCGTTATCCTCTTCCGCGCACTTCACGCACAGGGGAAACATGAGCTTGTCGTCGATAACGACAGGTAAGATCGGCATCCATAAATTGCGTGGGGGGAGTACGTCTACGAAAGAGAGCCCAAAGTAACGATCATTCAAATTTTGAAAATTCATTGATGGAGGGTAGGCTAGGTCCCACCAGTTTCTCAGGAGCGCCCACGGGTACGATTGCTCTTCATCACGTATAGGTATAAGAACAGAAATCGTAGTAATGGAGCTTCACGCCTCCGTAGGTGAAAGTATAGTCTGAATGGATTTGTACGTCCTTCAAACAAGCTATCACCACATTTGAGAGGATCCAGCACATTGAACGCTTGATCGTGTTTATTTCCTCACGGTACACCTCGTCTGTCTCCATCCGTGCATCATATCATTGCTCCCACAAGACTTTGTGAGTGAACTGTGATCCTATAAGTTGATCGCGGGTGCGGGTCCATGCAAGACAGTCGGCAGGAGATCTACGTGGATATCTCCAGCGATTCCGCACTCAGGACAGGGGCATCCATGCCACCACATCCGTTAAAGGAGTACACAGTCTTCACACCAGTGACACGGTTTTCACTTAACCCATCAACCCAAAAACACGTCCATTAATCTTAATGTGTACTTCACCCGTGTTGCGGGCGTGCTTTATGTATACACCTGTCTGTTGCTGTAGGTGTATGAGCCAGTAAATAGCCTTGTGTCCGTTACTGCGGGGTTTGTTTCGGTGAATAATGGCTAAGGTGTCTTTAGGCATGAAGTTATTCTTGAACACCGTAAAACATAATGATGCGATGGTGGTTGCGACTTGCAGTGGATCGCATTTGAAACGGGCTATGTACATTAGGGCGGCTCGTTTTTACACTTTTTTCGATATTTGATTGGGGGTAGTGCGGAAAAGTTGCGATTTGGAGAGAAAATAAAGTAAAAAAATTTTTATCTACGTCAATACCTTCCGGTGGCGGCGAGTCCTTAAAAATCGAAAAATAGGCCTAAAAACACAAAAATTTTATATAATTTTATATAATTTTTATATAATGTTCATTGTTCAATGACTGCTATTAATTATTCAAGCCTATAATAGTGTTCTCAGGGTTGTGTTTGACAGAAATATACCGGAATTAACATTTGTATAACATCTTGTTAAAACTTGCTTTAATCAATATTTTGGATATTTTAACGGCTAAGACGCCACAGGAAGTTATTAACAGATTGTGCTGAAATTTTTATGGTTTTTTTAAGTCTTTAAAACCATTTTCCAATCTACCCCGTTAGGCCTATTTTTTCGATTTTTAAGGATTCGCCGCCACCCAGGAAGGTATTGACGTAGATCAAAAAATTTTACACACTTTATTTTCTCTCCAATCGCAACTTTTCCGCACTACCCCCAATCAAATATCTAAAAAAGTGTAAAAACGAGCCGCCCTAATGTACATCCTTCTAAAGGCCTGGAACATACTCTAAGCACGCGCACATCATTCACGCAATAACGCTCCCATTCATCAGCTATATTATAAGGGTTACTTTCATTAAAACTGTTGTAGTATCGATCAAAGTCTTCACGTTCATCCATACAGTCATAGTTAAAATAATGTTGGGTGGTGGTGGGCCTACGTAGTTTAAGTCTCGCTGGTGAGGAAAGTGTAAGGGAAGTATCCTTTGGAAACTTCAGCTGCTACTACTCCATCACCTTGGGTAGCTTTTGCTAATTTACAAGGTGTGAATAATAAAGTATCTTTAAATTGTACATTGCCTCTTATCTGCATCTGTATTAATTTGTTGCCTCTTTTCAATGGATCACCTGTAAATATCTCAGAGGATTCGTGTTCAAGCATCTCCTTACAAAGGAACTGCGTGTCAAACTTTGCCCCGTTATGGGCGAGAATATACACAGTCATTTTTTTGAACTTGTCGGCTAACTTGACAATATAGGACACAAATAGTTTCACAGGACTATCGCGGACATTTGTTTTAAAAACGTTTGTCCGTTTACCGCATTTGGGGCACTCGTCACATTCGATACCCATACACTCATCACAGATGGTCTGGCTCACAAGTAAATGTGGAATTACCTCTTTGGTTTCAGCGTTCGTATATGTTTCCATATCGTAGTATACAGTTATACAAGGGTTATTTTTAGGCTTAGCATCTTTCATATAACATACATGCTTTACTCCATCCGCCTTATATTCCTCCTGGCATGTAGGACAGTGAATTTCGTCACACTTTGCTTAAATTTCCCCCAATTATCCATTGTGTGAAACATACCACATTCACAGATTCTCATTTTCCTGCACGTGCCAATTGATTTATGGAAATCAAAGCAGTTATTATTGAAGAATGTGCGTCTACACACATCACAGTCTCTCTTCTCAGCTTCAACTACACGGCTTTCACATTTGGTGCTTTTACACTGCTCACATACCATGTGAAATTCTTTACAATGTCTCACTATATCATCCGCAAACTCGAGGCATCCCTTACACAAATCATGATGGCTCCCATATTTTCGACTTTTGTCATAACTCGCGTAAAGCCACCTTATATTACGGATGGGGAGATACGTTGTCCCTGACAATCCTAAAATAAGTAGGGGTCTTGTACGATCTCTCACACAGCTTTTAAAAACATACACAGTCCTACGACGACCATCCAACCCAAATACAACTATACGGACATTCATTTCCTGTTCTACCATTCTCAGCTCTTCAGGACCCATATTACAGTCAAATTCAAGTTCAAGTCTACAGCTAGTTTACGGGCACGTTCCACGACCGTAGGCAACCAAATTTTTTGAGTCCGTGTATTTTGTACAGTAAACATATGTGCTAAGAGTACTGCTATAAAGCCGCAACCACGATCGACGTTTATATGCTTTCGGTAAATAGTCGGAGAATTGAAGTTAAGAGTATACGGTATGGCACTATGGCCCGCAACACGGAATACACGGTCAATATTTACCGTGAAGTTGTCCATATTAAAGGCTATACTACTTTGGGCGGCCTGCATTATATACGTCCTAATATATTCTACATCTTCAGCCGCCAAACGTCTAAATGGCACTATCACCCAATAATCATCTACATCACCGTCATCTGACCCGAATCCAAAGGACAGACTCGTCCTGACTTCACGCTCGTCGCGGTTCTTAAGAGCAAACTCTACAATACGCTGTACAACCCGGCGTAGCCCGCGCTCAATTCCATTGCTATACATGGCTCTAGGGTCGACCCTGACTCTATACCGATTTCTAGTCAAGGCTGGGGTGGGGGCTGCGGAGCGCACCAACTCAAACGTTATTGCATCCTCAACAGAACGGGGGGCAACTGTGGCAGATGAATTAGTGGATATATTAGCGGAAGGTGCTGCTGGGGGGCCTGTTGCGTAGGAGGTTGAGGGTTGGGGATCTATTATTGTAGACTTAACAGAACGGGGGGCAACTGTGGTGGATGACTAAGGGGATATATTAGCGGGAGGTGCTGCTGGGGGGGTTGTTGCGCAAGAGGTTGAGGGTTGGGGATCTATTACTGCTGCAACAGGCGCGTATTTCGGTCGCTTTATACCTGACGTGGGGTTCTCATACCTCCGCTTTGGACGTGCTACCGGTATCGCTGGTGAGGGTTCGTTGGCAGGGGAGGAGATCACAACTACACTGTCGTCGAGGTCATCCGTAATGTCAATGATGGGGTGCTCTACCTCATCGTCATTCACGGTTCTGTGGTAGAAGAAAACAAAATATAAGGAACAGCACTCAAAATTTGTAATATTTTGTAAATGACTCACTTAGGAGTGTGACGTGTTAGAAATGGACTCTGCAGAAAAATTCAGATTCACGAGCCCATCCACATGTATTATATCTGGACCTACAGGATGTGGTAAAACTGTGTTTATGCTTAAAATCATTAAAGAAAAGGGAGAGATGTTCTCGAAATTTGTGCATAAAGTTATATGGTGCTATTCGACGTATCAATCAGTGTTCAACGAGTACCAAGATGATATTTTGTTCCACAAAGGCGTATATGACGTTAATTCGTTAAAGGGAAATGAACATACAGTTATTGTAATTGACGATCTCATGTTGGAGATGGATAAAACGTTTGCCGAGACATTTACAGTATTCTCCCACCATCTTAACATAAGCGTGTTCTTCATCAATCAGAATCTATTTTTCAAAATAGATACATGCCGCGTGTCGTTAAATACGCAATATCTAGTCTTATTCGCGCAACGTAGAGATGTATCACAAATTGGGGTATTAGCCAATCAAATGTTCCCGAATCAGCGTAAGGAGTTTTTGGAAGTTTATAAAGAAGCTACAAGCACGCGTTACGGATATTTGCTTTGCGACCTTCATCCGCGAACACGTTTAGAGTGCTTCTACGAACGAATACATTTCCAAACGAGCCTGAAACGGTGTATATTCCAGAATGACAAAGAGACTAAAGAAATACCGTGAATTAATAAAAATCTATCATCGACTGCCCCGGGCATTGCAGCAGATGTTTATTAAAAATATCAACGCCGACTTTTTAAAATGCATCTGTGAAATCTGTCTTAACGTTATAAATTGCAATGTATCAATGAAAACCCATCAGAAGGCTCGCCTACGCCGCTACAAGAACATAATACGTGCACTCGCTCGTAAAAGTCAAACTGTAGCGAAGAAAAACGAATTATTGTACAAACAGGAGGGTCATTTCTCCCCATCTTATTTCAGATTTGGGTCCTTTACTGACTAGATTAATATAATGAAGAAAGTGGTAGTGATTCCCCACGAGGTGTACGCTTCACTGCAAAGGAATCCAGACACGGATCTAGATCCCCGTAAAAGCAGACTTAAAAGAATGGAAAGCGAATTGCTAGCCCTATTAAACAGTGAAAAAACACCTGATGAGAAAAGAATCTTATACCAAGAAGCTCTGCAGAAATTTCTTCACGAGTACGAAAATTATAAGAGCCCTACAGAGATTCCTGTGGTTATTAGGCACAGCACGGGGGACGATGGACATGGCGACATAGGATCTGAGCCCGATGATACAGCTGACCAACCAAAAATTAAGGGGTTAGCCACACAACATATCGAACATGTATTAAAAAGCACCCTCCCACATACATTGATGAGTAAAGGCTTAAGTCTTTATAATCTATTGAATGAAGATCCAGCCATACAATGGACCGATACAGGCGAGATCATTGTGGAAGGATCAAAGGTACAGGGATCGAATATCGTAGACATTGTCCATGATCTGGTGAGAAAGTGGGATAGGCCATCACCATCAGGATGGAAGCATATTAAAGCAAGACTACAACAAATAAATGTCCCTAAAACGTTGATAGGAAATCTGAACAGGTTAAAAGACTTGGAACATGCAACGCATGTGGCACAATTGAAGGCGCCGTCACCCCCGGCGGTAACACCTTTGAAGAGGAGCAAGAAGAGGTTAAATCAACCCTACCCACGTGCCTCTAAAATACGCAAATGGCTAACGTATTAACTAAACGCTATTATGACATTTCTAACCCATCCTCTTACGGCGGCGTAGATAGACTGTACAGAAGTGTTTACGGAGTAGGAAAAAAAGATGTTGAAAGATTTTTGAGGGAGCAGGACGCTTATACGCTTCATAAGCCTGTGAGAAAAAGGTTTAAAACAGCCAAGACAACGGCTTCCTCGATTGATTCTATTTGGCAAGCAGATTTAACAGACATGCAAAGATATTCTGTGTATAACGATGGTTACCGCTACATTCTATTCATAATAGACGTATTCTCTAGATATCTGTGGCTAGTTCCTCTGAAAAATAAATCACCTGAAACAGTTGCTAAAGCCACCAAAACGCTAATGTTAAAAGAAAACAGGGTTCCTGGCTATTTTTGTACGGATATGGGGAAGGAATTTATAGGCCGTGCTTTTCAGAACATGTTGACAGAGTTTAATATCAGCTATTACACAACCAATTCTATACATAAGGCTTCTTTAGCTGAAAGAGTTCAGCGCACCATAAAGGAACGCATGCACCGTTATTTTACACATAAAAACACATACAGATTTCTAGACATTCTGGAATCATTGGCATCATCTTACAACTGCTCACACCATCGCACGATTGGGACAACACCTAACGAAGTTTTAGAAAGAAAGAGGTACGCTCCCGAGAAGAGATGGATCACCAACACCACTACCACACTCGGCGCGCTTCAAAATCAATGATTATGTAAGGCTGTCGCGTTCGGGGAATAAATTCGCAAAGGGTTTTGAGCAAGGATGGACACGCGAGATTTTTAAAGTTAGGGCTATGAGACCTAAAGGTGAGATAATGATGTATTACATTGAAGATTTGAATGAGGAAGAAATCTCAGGAGGTTTTTACCGCGAGGAATTGCAGAAAGTTGTGTTTATTTAGGAAAAAATGTGTTTAAAATTGAGAAAATTTTAGGAAGCAAAGGTTCAGGAAAGAGAAAAATGTACCTGGTGAAATGGCTAGGGTACCCAGAAAGCTTCAACACCTATATAAAAGCTGATGCAATAATGAAGCTTAAATAGTATGCAACATGGCTCCTAACCATTTCTACGTCACACTCCCGTCCTCCTCGTCCCTGTCTGTACACCCTAACAACACACGAGCCAACTTTGTAACAGAGCTCCACGAGCACAATGAATTGGGTCGTGATTCGTATGAGGTGGGGATATGCGAAATTCAGCTGGACACCATCTTTTTAAATATTGAACATAAAGAACCCGTTTTTATGATTCTTAGAGATATTGACGAGTGTGAAAAAGCTGGGGTAGCTTGGATGAAACTATACGTATCGCTTGGCCTAAGGTTGCACGGTATTACAGTACAGAAGTAAGACTAGGACCGGGTCAATATGGTTCGGTCGAGGATGTTGTGAGAGGCTTAAACGTAAGTTTAAGAAACTCAAACCTTACGAATGATTTAGTATACGAAATCGTAAACAACCCTGCACATACACTAATCCTAAAATCAAAGACTAACAGACGTATTAAAGACCATAGAAAGTTCCAAATTCTAACCAATGGCCGATATAGCGCAGCCTTCCAAAGATACACATTTCACGAGACACAGCATGACTTGTCCAGATTAATGTATCAATTGAAGATGGAGAAATTGGCTGAAAGGTCCCCAGACATGTGCTATATTTACAGTAATATAGTGGAGCACCAGTTTGTTGGGGATACCCAGGCACGCCTGCTGCGCATTGCTCACATCCCCAACCATAGAGGAAGGAGTTTGAGTATTACATATGACAGACCCCATTATGTGAATATCGCAACTAATTTAATAACCAATATCTCAATATATATAAGAACGATTGAGGGTGAAAACTTCCCATTCGGTAACGGGTGCTTAACAGTGAAGCTACACTTTCGACGCACTGAGTTATAATGGATAGAAAGCCTTTCACCGTCTATCGAGGGGTGAGATACCAGCGCGGTAGTGGACTTGGATCCATTTTTTCATCCATACTACGTACGGCTGTTCCTTTGCTGAAGAAGGGTGCCAGATACCTCGGAAGGAAAGCGCTACAATCAGGCCTTAACACTGCAGAAGACATATTGGCCGGGGCTAAACCTAAAGAAGCTCTAAAAAAACATTTAAAGCGTACACGGGACGAAATCATCAAAGATGCAAAGAGAAAAATGCGTGGTGGCGGGAAGAAGAAGAGGGCTGCCCGGAAGAAGGGGTCACGTGTTATTAAACGTAAAAGGCTATCAAAAAAGAAGTGCTGTAAGCGAATGAAACCTATGGTTGACCACTTTTTTGACTGATATAAGCTAAGGACATTGATCTCATGAATCATAGTTTGTTTACCACTTGTCGAGAGAGGAGTCACTATTTCGCCATGGCACGCTTCATCCACCCATGTAGTTCACAATGCTGTAAATCGGAGCTGTCCCTTTTTGAGCTGCCTCCAACCCAAGTTTCTATTGAGCACAGTGACTTTATTACAATTAACCCTTTAAACACAATTAGTTCCCCGAGTGCACCTATAGAATTCGTGATACCCAGCTCAGGCCCTTACTTTTTTGATCCAAGCTGTGTGCACATGTACGCTAAGCTACGTATAGCCCATTCTGATGGAACGGTCTGCGATGACAAATATGCTGTATACCCTGAAACAAACTTTCTGCGCTCCATATTCAACCAGTGTGACGTATATTTAAATCAGACCAACATATCGGCAGGCACGGGGTACTATCATCTACGAGCCTATCTGGAAAATGTCCTCAACTTTTCCAAAGAAGCGAAGGCTACCTTTTTAAGTGCCGAGGGATATTATAATTATCAAACTAAAGATGAAAGTAGTATAAAGGACAAATTTAAAAATTCTAAAAAGAAAATATACGAGTGTTTTGGACGGTTGCACACAGAATTCACTTTCCAGGAGAACTTGCTTGTCAACGGGGTGGATATGAAAATAAAGCTCACCCGCACGAGTCCTGAGATCTGCTTAAATCTGGATGCTGATCAAGAAGAGGGTGCAAAGCCCGTTGTGGTTCACATTATGGACACATACCTCCGCGTACGGCGAGTGAAATTAAGTTCACCAAAACAACTAGAAATTGAGAAAAATTTACTAAACGCTACAGTGAAATATCCTATTAACAGAGTACAAATCAAACTATATACGGTTCCTGCAGGGTTGGCATCGAAGCAGATAGAAAACATTGCCCTGGGAAATCTTCCTAAAAGGATATTAATCGGTATGCAGGACCATGCTTCGGTGAATGGAAAATATAAAAAGAGTGCCTTTAAATTCGAGAATTTCGGACTTAAAAATATAACTCTATACGTTAATGGCACTGCTTTGGGTGGAACAATGGGTACGGACTATTCATCAGACGCTGTGTTACCTCTTTGTGCCAGAGCCTATAGTAATCTGACCCATATTGCAGGTGATTGTGATGAGCTTGGTAATGGGGTAACGCAGGAAGAATTCATTGATCAATTTAACCTTTATCCGTTTGACATTACACCTGACTTATCTGCTAGCGTAAATACCCATTTAACCCCACAGCAGAGCGGAAACACAGTGCGGCTGGAATTCGCCAAGCCTATAGACGCTCCTATCAGGGCCGTAACTAGGGTTTAGAAATTAGTGAGGTCCAGATTTTTTTCGAGCGCGGCGGGACGAGCACAATTCAGACCAAAATGACATCTACAAACACAACCCAAGCTATACACTAAACACAAAACACAAAACGCTCGACGCTCCCTCTTTTCCAAAGAAAAGCGGTAATATGCGTTTCATACACGGAGAACGGTTCAGTCTCTTTTTTTTTTTTTAGGAAATAATTACCGAGGTCCGGACCTCGGTGACCTCATAGGTAGTTACGGCCATGGCTCCTATTAGTGTACTAGTATATCTCGAATCGCAAGCCCTAATAGAAGTAGATAGATTTAGGAGCGTTATCACTGACTTTTAAAATGCATGCTAATACACTTCAGAAAGTAATGGAACGAGTCACACGTTCCAAATTTATCGGCGTGTTTGCGAAGAATGAAACATTGAGTTTGCCAAGTACGCGAGAATGCGGTAGTCTTATTGTGAACACAGATGTCATCGGTAATGAAGGGATTCATTGGATCGCTGTCTATTTTAAAAATAGACAGCGCCTGTACTATTTTGATTCACTCGGTACTCAACCCTGGAGTGACCCTATTATTGTAAAATTTCTCGCTCAGTTACATATTCCCGAAGTTGTATGGAACCCGTTTCGTGTACAAGGATATTTTAGTAATGTTTGCGGAATGTAATGCGTCTCATTTCTCATGCATATGTCATGTGATAAAGAATTTATAAATTTTTAAAATTTATTTGACCCGTGCCACACTCGCCAAAACGATGAAATGGTATGCAGACAGATAAAAATCCGTTTTCCAATTGTACGTACTCGTTGTATAGTATAATGTTTTTGTTCGTATATTTGTAACGGTATATTCTGTAGTTGGTTATTGTACTGATTTCTTTCATTTAATAAATTTATGAAAATATATTGTGTCTTCTTACCCCAAAAAGATCGAGAAACACTTACATTATTTCGGTGTGACACTGCTGACTGATCAGTATATCCTCCGTATTCATGACACGAGATTCTTCAAAAGATTGTATAACACGTGTCAAATCCTCATCGGACCTTAAAGGAATAATGTTCATTCTTTTAAAACATATACAGAGTATACAGACAGATCCCCATTATGTGAAGATATCTTTGGTTCATTTAAGAGGTAAATCCAAATAACATTTTTCTTCGCAGGGGATTGGGGGGGAATGTACAAGCGTGCTTTTTGGTTTTAATTCGGCGAAATTCATTTATTTATATATATATATATATATATATATATATATATATATATATATATATAAACACAGATGTGGGTCGAGCGTGTGTTTTGGTTAATTTCAACTTTCTTCGTTTCTTTAGATTTCGTTTTTTTTTGTAAATTGTGTTTTGGCTAATTTCAACTTTCTTCGTTTCTTTAGATTTCGTTTTTTGCAATTTTCTTCGGAAGGTTTCTTCTCCTTTCGTTTTTCGGTATTTAAATAGGAATTAAATGATTTATTGGAGCGTGTGTTTAAATGAATCTTCCAATTGATTAACTATATAAATATATTGTGGTATTTTATATGGTTGAATCTTCCATGATTAACTATATAAATATATTGTGGTATTTTATATGGTTGAATCTTCCAATTGATTAACTATATAAATATATTGTGGTATTTTGATTAATATATGGTTTGTGCACACGAGTGGTTCATTAGTTTATTATATATACAAGCACAGATGGGTGGGGGGTTTGGGGGAATGACGATCTTGTGTTTTGAATTGTTTCGCAAATTTTCTTTTCGTTTTTCCCACTGATATTCGTGACTTAAATATTTATAATAAAAATTAAGTGTGTAAAGGTTTAAATTATTTATTTAATAAACAGAATTTAATTGGATTCATCGATTAACTACCGTCATATAAATATATTGTGGTATTTTGATTAATATATGGTTTGTGCACACGAGTGGTTCATTAGTTTATTATACGGGGTGTCAGGAAATGATTGCCCCCCTGTAGAGCAAAAACTAGAAGAGATAGATAAAAACCGGCGAGACCATTTGAAAGAGAGTTAAAATCTGAATAAAACCCATTATATTCTATTCCTGTGATTTTTAATTCTTACCATTTTTTTTCCCCACAGAAACCATGGCATCATCTATTTTGAACGATTCAGAGAAAAAGCGAGTTCTTGACCGCATTCGAGATGTCACATTTCGTGAAGCAAAGGAAGCTGGTGCAACTTTCATAACTCGACACTGGGTGGCTGAGAGATTAAAAAGATCAGAAGACTTTGTCAAAAGGAATTGGAATAAGAATCCGAAGATTGTGAAACAGAATTTCGAGGAGGAAGACCGGAGAAATTATCTCAAGAATCGAAAGACATTGTGCTTGCTGCATCACGGCGCCGAAAGAAGAGCTGCTCTGAGGTAGCGAAAGAGATACTTATCCGTCGTGGTAAGATAGTCAATCGGCAACTTGTGCATCAATTTCGAGTTCGCCAAGGCTTGAGTGTTTGGCATGAAATAGCTAAGCCACGGAAAGTGATCTTAATATTGAAGATCGGCTATAGTTTTGTGATTATCTTGAGGAATGGACGGAAGACGATTTTCCTTTACTTGGTTGTCAGCGATGAATTCTTCGTTTATGTCTCCAGAAAACCAAATTTTCAGAATGATCGGGTTGGGCACAACTCCTGATGAATTCCCAGACGACCAGAAGTATCGAGAAATAGTAAAAAATCCAGCATGTGTGGGTGTTTTCATTATGTTCTCTATCCGGAAGCTCATCTGGGTTATCAAACCAAGAGGAACCTTGGGATGGGCCTTATTTTCGAAATGTAATTTTAGCCCAACATGTAATTCCGTTTTTGAAAGACCCCGAGTGTGTTTTGGATATTGAACAGGCAACCTTTCTTCACGACAAAGCCCCCTGTATGAAAGCACTTGCGACTTAACAACTGCTTAAGGACAATAACATTGATTTTTTCGGAAATAATGAATGGCCTGGCAATTCTCCCGATCTTAATGTCTGTGAACATGTCGGATCCATCATGAAGGATCGGGTGGAGTCCTTAATGCTGGAACAACCCACTCAGAATCGGTATTCACAGAAATTATGACTGCAAAGATCAACGAAGTCCTTGAAGAAATGAGTCATGATACCGATCTCTTTGAGACACTTCTGGATCATACCCCGTCGATTAATGGCCATCAGAGCTGCAAATGGGGGCAACACCCGATATTAAAACAAGTGTTTTTTATTTCAAAATTAAACGCTCTTTCGCGTGGTTTTGTGTTTTTTTCTATTCCTTTCAGTTTCTTCGTACAGGGGGGGGCAATCATTTCCTGACACCCTTTATATACAAGCACAGATGGGTGGGGGGTTTGGGGGAATGAGGATCGTGTGTTTTGAATTGTTTCGTAAATTTTCTTTTCGTTTTTCCCACTGATATTCGTGACTTAAATATTTATAATAAAAATTAAGTGTGTAAAGGTTTAAATTATTTATTTAATAAACAGAATTTAATTGGATTCATCGATTAACTACCATCATATAAATATATTGTGGTATTTTGAATAATATATGGTTTAATTTAATAAATATTGCTATCTGGCAACTCAGCCGAATACATGGCGCTATCTGGCAACATGGCGGATTAGAGGTTTATAAAAGGCCGAGAGACGACTGACGGAATCATTCAAGCTCGGCTCCCAGCCGAGCAAGGACCTCTGGTCCTTTCTCTTTCTGGCCCTTTGGGGAAAACCCCTTAGAGGCCTCTTAGGTTAGGTAAACGAAAATAGCTTGGGGTAGAACTCCGCCTCCAAGTTGCATGCCTTGCAATCAAAGGCAACTACTCTCTCTCTCTCTCTCTCTCTCTCTCCTTCAGGTGTACCCCTCCCCCCCCTTGGCTCAGCCAACTGGCTGATTAGGAGCCTATAAGACAACGCCTACTCGGCTGAAGTCTTAATATGCACTTGGCTCCTGCCAGGTGAACACCTCTCCTCCTTTCTGGCCCTTTGGGGGGAATAGCTTGGGGGAGAACTTCGCCTCCAAGTTGCATGCCCCTTGCATCCCCATTTTGGGGTTGGCAACAAAGGCCAGTACTCTTTGGCGGAAATTAATTTTTTTTGCAACACCCCCCTTTGCAACACCCCACCCCTTTGCAACATCCCCTTGCAACATTACGTAATAAATTGCAACATTCTTGCACTCTCCCCTTTTGCGGCTATACTACTGATGAGTATAATGACTAGTTAAGTATTAATATTAGAGTACGACAGGGCTGTGTGATATGTTAGAAAGATGATCCAGTAAATCTGAATTTGAAAAAGAATGGTCAATATGACCAAGAAAAAAGACAAATAAAGAAGAGAAACGTAAACAGAAAAATGGGGAAAGGAGAAAATGGAGGAAGAGCAGGGGCGTAACCAGGCTTTTAAATTCTATATGCAGGCACGGATCTACGTCGAGCGAAGCGAGTTATTGTGGGAAAATGTGCCGAGCGTTTCATTTAATTTTTATACAAATTTATATATTATATGCTAAGCTTTTAATTGATTATTTATCTACTATCATTTTAAAACTTTTTCCAGTGCCAAATGATCAACTATCAAGACATGTCATTTTATAGTATGATTTTCCTTAAATCAATACACCCATTAAATATATATATGCGTGTGTGTGTGTGTGTGTGTGTGTGTGTGTGTGTATATGTGTAAACATATTTTACTGCGGGATATTTTGTATCAATGACTTTTTAAAAAATTTTCCTAAAGGATTTTTTTAACGAAATCTTGTTCAATTGTAAAAAACTTTTAAAACTCCGGAATTACGATGCACGCAAAAAAAACTATACGCACTTGAGTATAATGCGTATGCCTAGTTACGCCCATGAAGAGAAACGAAAGAGTGAATAAAGAGGAGGACAGATGACCAGGCTCAATCAGGTGCGCACAAATTTAAAAAGCAAGCACTTTTTTGTAGGTTTGGGATCCGAATCCTGGGCCCACTAGCCTTACAAGGAATCTAGCAAGCCCCCTAAAACTCTAACAACAGATGACGATGGCGGGACCGCCGACACCTTCTTGCAAGACAAGACGAAAAAATGTAACAGTGGGGTTGTTTAACCTCTTTCACAACATCTAAGGTCATATGACGGAAGGGACCTACTACAGCTTTACGTGGAATCCGAATCACGGGTCGCTACATAATCTGGTCACAGAGGATGATCCCCCATCCAACTACTATCCAGAGCCAGTGTCGCTGAACTTCGCTGAAACGGGGTTACGACATTGTCGACAACGTCGCTCGACTTCTTGCAGGATGAGAAGAAAGCAACTCTACCTCCTACAAGGCCACGCAACCACTTTCATTCCTTCCCTCGAAAGATGGTTGGCGGATAAATAGGTGACTTTTCGGAAAGGAGAGTTGAATTAAGCCAAAAACATTATGTATTAGGGGGCTCGTCACTGACTCCCGGCCCCCCCACCCATTTCTCAGACTGGCTTGGGAGAGTCAATAGCTGGGTTCCCTTGATAAAAAATAAATAATGAGTGTCGCATCTTACAATATGGCGATGATGTGGTGCTTCTAGGCAGTGCTGTAAAGGTAATTTTTTCTTGTCCAACGCTGCAAAGTTGAAATTTTTACCTATTCGTGACCTGAGGTCAACATATTAATGGTCCAGAGGAGCAGAGTAAATTGAGGTCCACAGTAGGATTCCTTACCAAATTAGGTTAGGGTAATTTACGTTAGCCTTTGTTAAGTTATGAGTTGATGCTAGGTCTTAGACCACAATGTAGGCCTAATTTAACTGGACCTAGTTTATGTTATGACTAAAGTGGGGTTTAGAAACAACTGTTCATTTACTGAGTGTTATTAGACAGTCCCTCTTCGTTTTGCTCAATTTTTTGAGAGCGCACTTGCTGGTGGAGATCTTTTATTGTCTTCAATTCTCGACTGCTTAAAAAATAATCTTGAAGGGCTTTCAAATCATAAGCAGCATCATGAAAATTCATGGTATGATCTTGGAGTTGTTTTTGGACACGATCAATCCGAACAAGAATTTTGTTCCAAAATCCAAGCAAAGCCAAGAAATGAAAAGTCAAAATTTGATTCAGCACCTGCCTTGCATCACCTCTTGTATCAGCAGTTTCATTCTGATCATCAACCATGCTTTGCAAGAGTTCCACTATAATATCAAAGTATTCATGAACAGGCTTCACAGCCTCTGTTCTGGAACTCCATCGAGTTTCAGATTCAGATTTGACAACTATTGGTATGGCATCTTTCAGCTTTTGCCAACGGAGAGTTGAGTTGAAAGTGAAAAGAATGAATAAAGCGACTGAATTGCACCAAAAAAAGTCACCATCACTGCATCATGGTTAGCAGCACGCACTCCAACCAAATTGAGAGAATGATTATCGCAGTTTACAAAAATAGCTTTGCTATTTTTTCAATAATCCTCTGTTGAACACCACTTTTATAACCAGCCATAACTGCAGCATTGTCATAGCATTGAGATCGACAGTCTTTTAACGGCATTTCGTCTTTTCCCAGTTGTTCCAAAATCACTTCCACAATGTTTTCAGCATCCTTTCGTTTTAATTGGATAAATCCAAGAAAAGAATCTTTTATAAAAATTGTTTTCTCCTGAAAATCAATATCAACATGAACTGTTTCTGCCATTTGCTCTCGATGTGCTTGATCTGGAGTAGACTCAAACATGAGGCCAAAATATTTGGCCTTATGAATGCTCTGTAACAATTTCTGGCGAACAGTAGAAACCATCAGCTGAATAAATTCATTCTGCGCTAACGGAGATAAATATGATGTTCTTCCAGGGTGCTTTTCCACAATACTGAGATGTTCTTTCATGACAGGATCAAACCTTGCCAACAATTTTAATAACCGAAGAAAATTTCCAATATTGCTTTCCTCTTCCTGTCTAAGGGATTCCTTGTGACTACGCAATGCAAGGTTCTGAGTTGCTAACAATTTTATGCAATGGAGAATTCTGTGGAGAACATCTCGCCATTTTTGTTTTTCTGTTGCAATTTGAGCTTGAAGTTCTACGTCAATGATTCCTCTGTTTTCTAAAATTTCTTTCCATTCCTTCCATTGGGTGAAGCAGTATCGATTTTTTTTTTGCATTTTCATGGGTGCTAAGCCTTTCTGTTGCTTTCCAATGATTGAACCCATTTTCTTGCTCCAATGAAGACTGATTGTCAATTTGAGAAAATAGCAAACACAAAAAGCAAAAAGCTGCTTTCTCTCTGGAGAATAAACAAGCCATGAGCGCCAAACTTCTTCTCCACATCCATTTCCCAACTTTCTTTTAAACCATCTTTCATTCATTGATCGGGTTTGTGTGGGAACAAATGGCCCTTCACTATTTTGAAATACCCAATGTGGACCATTTCTGTCCTCAGGGCATCTGATAAAATTACTTTTTTTGATATTTTATCAAACTCCAAGAAGCCTACATCGTGATGCTGAATCGCATCTGGTATAGGCTGTACTGTTTTTTCCTGCTTTTCGCTACTCAAAGTTTTAGTATCTTCTGGCTTCTTGAAAGACACTTCTGGTTCTTGAAAGACACTTAATTCTCCTTCTGATACACTGGCGGGTTGGTCAACACTCATATCTGATGCAGTTAATGCTGATGAAGGACCAGCTTGTTGTTGCTCAAGAAATGACATCATAAAGCCACTTGACTTTTTAGCTTTTGTTTCTTGCATTTTTCTTTTCTTCCTGCCTTCTGCTCCACTCAGCTTCTTTTTCGGACTTTTCGGTATCGGCAATGTTCGCTTCATGGTAAAATTTTCTAGAGAAAGAAACAAAAAAATAGAATAAATTAATAATAATCATAATAAATTCTAATAAAAATAGAATGAATTAATAAAGTTAAATGAAGTTAAAAATCTGAAATTCATGGAATTTCGATGGCTAGAGATATGGTACCGGTACATTTCCAAAGGAGCATGTTTTTACTCTTAAATTTTTTTTTTTAATCATAAAAATGGCGCCCCCCCCCCCCCCCCAAATTTGGAGCCCAGGGCACGCGCCCCACCTGCCCCACCCTAGTTACGCCACTGTATACCAAATACAGGAAATTAAACTGTTTAATTTGCTTGCTGAAACTATGTAAAGATCAAATATTTCTCAGCAGCATCCTACAATATATTTTGTTATCTGGGGTGATAATAGATATATATATATATATATATAATATACATATAGAGAGAGAGAGAAGAGAGAGAGAGAGAACAACCATTAGCACTATAAGCTCATTGACGTTTTGACAAAATATATCTATTATCACCCCAGATAACAAAATATATTGTAGGATGCTGCTGAGAAATATTTGATCTTTACATAGTTTCAGCAAGCAAATTAAACAGTTTAATTTCCTGTATTTGGTATACAATAGTAATTTTTTTAAGGAAAGAATGTGTTATGTAATATATACATTACATCCATTTAGATTTAAACAATGTTCACATTAATGTTTAATTTACATTTTTAGTGGGAAGTAGTCTAATTAGAGCAGGGGTGACCAACCTTTTTTTGATGCGTGCCATTTTTAGGTTAGGTTTAATTCGGATGCGCCAAAAAAAAATTTTGTGAAAAAATTACTAATAACTTGTAAGTAAAAATAAAAATATAATATAATATTTACCTTAAATAGAAATATAATGTGAAAAATATTTACCTTAATGAGATTTTTGATGTTGCTTCGACTTTACCAACTTCAAAATATTTGGATTTAAGTCTGTTGTAGCAAGCTGCAGTAAATTTTTTAGATTAGAATCAGTGAGTCGGGATCTTTGTTTCGATTTTATCAATTTCATAGACGAAAAGGCTGATTTTAATATTTAGGCTTAGAAGTGAAAATTTAGCACAATTCATACTAGACCTCGATGCGCCACTTCAAAGTATCTGATGCGCCACCTTTGGCGCAATGCGCCGCGGTTGGCCACCACTGAATTAGAGCGTTCTTTTCTGAATATGACGTTGAGAATCATGACAGCTTTGGGATTCATTTCAATTTTTACGAAGAAAAATAAAAAATATAAACAGAATTAGCGGAAAATAAAATAAAGTCGCATTTAGTTAATTCCGTCATTACAAATGAAAATTTAGATAATCTTAGCAATAATAGAAAAAGAAGAGGTAAACAATAGAAATAATAGAAAAGAAGAAACAATACGTAAACAGGACATGCTGAAATACCAATAATAATTAATTTCTATTATTACAAATTAGAAATGAAGATTCAATCTTAAAGTTATAAAAATACAGATAAATGGGAGCAATCCAAGAATAAGCACCCCCAAATCAATTTAGGGTGCTTTTTCTTGGATTGGGGTCGAACGAGGGTGCTTATTCTTGGATTGCTCTAAAATGGAGTTAAAATGGAGTTAATTGCTCTAAAATGGTTAATTGAATGCCCGGTTAATTAATTGTACGCCCTTGACAATTGGTTAGGTTAAGCCGGGATATTTTCGTTAGTTTTAACCTAACTAATCGTCAAGGTCGTACAGTTGACCTAACCTGACATTCAATTAACCTAACCGGGCATTCAATAATTTTACCGTAGGTTTCAATATATTTATAAATAAGTCCTGAAATGTAAAAACCATTCAGAAGTTTGAGGGCAAGATGACAGCATCAACTTTTCAAACTGAAGTGTTACCATTATTGGTTGAAGATATATTGCCAGTAATAAATTGGTGTAAGGGAAAAAATCTTATTAAAACAGTGATGCTGTGTGCTAAGTGCGATCAAGCAATGACCTGGACAAAGTTTTCGAGGAATGTGATGTTAAAATCCTTTAATTTGGATGAGGTCGAACTAGGATGCTGTTTCTTGAATTGGGGTCTAATTGGGGTGCTTTTTCTTGGATTGGGGACTTTGGGGTGCTTATTCTTGGATTGCTCCGATAAATGAAGCACTTAAAATATGTCGTAATGTAATGGGAACTTTCAACATATAAGTGAAATAACTTTAACTTTATACATACTGATACCGACAGTAAATATATAGAAGTCGTTTAGCTTTAGAATATTTAAATCTCTGAACATTGGAGAGGTATGAGATTGTCTGTTATCATTGTTTGAGAGAGTTCATAAACATTTTGTATGGATTACTTCTAGAGGATATAATTCTTTGCACTACACATCCTGCCTTTCCTATTTTCCAATGTTGTTTGAATGGTAATTAGGTTTAGTTTGAGGTTTGGTACAAGTTTTTCGATCATTTTCCATATGTAGATTATGGTGTACCTCTCTCTTCTTCTTTCCAGGGAGTACAGATTTAGTTTACGTAGTCTTTCCCAGTAGTTGAGCTCTTTGCAACCATCAATCTTTGCTGTGTCTCTGAGTTTCTTCCTTTTTTATATGGGGACGTCAAGACTGAGCAGTATTCAAGTTTTGGTATAATTAGTGTTTTTTAGCAGGGGAATCATTACTGTCCTGTTCCTTCTTTTGAACGTTCTGAGTACCTGTCCCGCGACTCTTTTTGCTTTATTTATAGCTCTCTGGTTTTATGTTCCGAATTTCGCATCATCGATCATTATTACCACTAGGTAAGATATATAGCGATCACAATATGGTAGAGTTTGTCCTCTCAGTAAGTCACTCGAAACCAGCTAACTCGACTAAAATTCCTAACTTCCAGCACGCAGACCTTCGTAAATTTCGAAATGAATTGTCACACGTCAATTGGGAAAACGTAATGGGGATCTCACGCAAAACTAATGTGGGAATCGTTTGAAACAATATTTAGGACTATAAATGAGGAATGTGTACCGTACAAAATTAAGCGTGCGAGAGAAAACAAGCCCTTGTGGTTTACTTCTAGAGTAGGAGATATTGTAAAGAGTAGAGACAGGGCTTATAGGCTACATAAGTGCGATAAAGACAATTTGTGGTTACGAAACAACTCCATATCTCTAAGGCGTGAAGCGAAAAGCGTAATAAAAAAGTCCAAGCGCGACTCCATAGCTGGTGACGGCAAAGAAAACCCCAAGCGATTCTTTCAATACATCAACAATAGGAATCCAATAAAAAGTGTCTTGGGGCCGTTGAAAATTTTTAACAGAGCGCTAGTTTCTGAAAACAAGCAAATGGCTACCTTGCTAAACAAATTTTTTACGTCAGTTTTTACTATAGAAGATGTAACGAATATCCCTACGGTCATAGACATAATACCTTTTGATAATGGTAATACTTTGGATAATATTGTGGTTAGTGAAAGGGAGGTAATGCGCTATATTGATAAAATGAAAATGCGTAAGTCACCGAGGCCGGATTCCATATATCCCATACAACTAAAAGAATTAAAAGAAAGCATTGTTGTGCCGCTAACAAAGATTTTTAATGCGTCTATTTCTGAGGGATGCGTACTAGGGTTTCTCCTTATATGCAGCTTTCTTCATCCCGGGAAATTCCGGGAATTCCAGGAAAAATGAAGCCAATTCCCTGGATCTTGGGAAATCCAGGAAATGGTTGTATATTTAAGAGAACGGTAATTTTTTTTATTGTTCAGTGATAAAATACCCTTTTAGAATTGGGATAACCAATTACTTATGCCTAGATGACCACTTTTGCATTGTAATACTTGAACTGAGTTTACCAATCAGTGGTAGCTATTTATTATTTATTAAACAATATTTATCATGCTATTCATCTGCAGGGAACAAATAAAAGGCTAAAATATTATATTCTTTTAATTATAATTAAGTGCATTTGCAAATAAAAAAGAAAAAGAAAAATAAACTTCATTCAAAAAAAATAATTTATACCTTTTATCTCAACATATTTTATCTTAAAATATTTAGCCAATACAAAAAAATTAAAATAAAATAAACTTCAATAGAAAAAATAATTTCATCCTTTTATCTTAAAATATTTTATCTTAAAATATTTAAAGAGTCAATCAACATTTTTAAAATAGATTCTTAAAAAACATAAACAATCGATACTTCTATCACTAAGACGAGTTCTCAACTTGGTGATAAATAACCCTGCTGCAGAAAAGGCTCTTTCTGATTCAACAGAGGTTGGCGGAATGGTTTTCAGTGCATCAAATAAATTCATGATGTTTGAAGTTCTGTTCCCTATTGTCTCGAATAACTGCAGTTCTTGCTTCAAATGCTTGCTTAAACGTTGAGCTAGATAATATACTGAGACTCGGTTCCTTGTATTATACGCAGCACTAGCGACATTCTCTCGGCCAGTTTTTGGCATACGAGCCCACTTTTAGATTGCTCGAAGTTGCTAATGCTAGTAGGTGTTCATTTAAGAAAGCAGAAAAGAGAATAAAATGTGGTAAATATTATGCAGTTTTCTTTAATTCTACCCAAAAGCCTTCTAATAGCAAAATAAAAAACAAATAAATCAATAAAAAATAAATTAAGTCATTTTAAGATTCCGGGATTTCCCGGGATATTTGTCCAATTCTCGGGATTTTCAAATCCAATAAAAACAGCCTGGATCCCGGGATCCCGGGATCCCGGGAAAGAAACCCTAGTGCGTACCAGATAATTTCAAGTTAGCAAATGTAACACCCATCTTTAAGAAAGGCGATAAAGGTGCGGCGGGAAATTATAATTCTCCTGACCTGAACGTCTGTGAACACATTGGATCAGTTATAAAGGACAAGGTTGAATGTCTCTTGTTTCAAGAACCTGCAGTAAATCGATTTTCGAAGGATACAATGACGCAACACATTGAAACTGTTTTAGCAAATTTGCGTAATGATCAAGTTCTATTCACGTCACTTTTGGCAAGCTACCTAAAGCGAATTCAGGCTGTCTTGGAAGCCAATGGCGGGAACACCAAGTTTTAATTGTTTCTCATTAAATGCAGGATTAAATTCTCTTTTGTAAGGTATCTTTAGTTTTACTGTACCTCTAATGGTTTAGGCCATGGGCGGGGGGGCTAAGGTTTATTTGTAGATTCAATCATCCAGCCAAATGTTAATCCGGAAGAATATATATAATTTCATTACTAGGGTCCAAAACAGCTCTAATGCGTTACTGTACAATGTCCTGTCTTCAGATACTGTGTACCCCTCACGTACATGGCAGTCTTGGTTCAGACAAGTGATGGTTTACAATACCTTAGTTTCGTAATGTAGCAAAGATTATATATGCATATTAAGTTGTGTTATAATAAAATTGTATTTGTATGTTGGTTTAAGCGATGGCTTGAGTTTTGTACTTGTATGTTAGGTTAAGTGGCTATGTTGGCCTTATTTTTGTGTTAATTTCAGAGTATAATACGTAAGAATTAAGATTGTACTTGCATGTTAGGTTAAGTGGCTATAGATTGTGAATGATCTGCAATAAAGATGTTTTGTTTGTTTGTTGTTTGTATTCTCATTTTGCTGTAAAATAATATTTATGTTACGATTCCTTTTAGCTGAATTAATCTTTTTGTTTCCATAAATATATTTATATTACTTGTATATATAATTGAAAGTTCAAATTATACATATGTAATTGTAATTATTAATTTTTGAAAATATTTCTTAGCACTTTATAATGTTTAAATAAATATTATTATTAATTTTCTTGAAATATAAAAAATATTTACAAAATATAGTAGTTACCCCAGTAAAAGGAAATATTAAGAATTTTCTATGGATAAAAGTTATATTCAAATTACAAGAAATAATTTTCTTTGTATAAATATTCATAATATAAATTTTATAGATATTTCATTATTGTATAATAGTGTATATAAATATTCAAAAAAACGAATCTTTTAAAATTTTGCAGTACAAAAAATAAATTTTGGTGGAGAAACTTACCTCCTATATAATAATCTATATTCAGAAAGAACATATTGTATAAAATATGCATCACATTCATATAGGTTTAACTTCATATTTTGAGTGGGAAATAGTGTAGTTACAGCATTCTTACCTGAATATGCTGTTGTGAATCATGACAGCTTTTCAGTCAAATGTCTTTGAGATTCATTTCAATTTTTACGAAGGAAAATAAGAAATATGAACAGAATTAGTATGTAGAAAATAAAATAAAGTTGCATTTACGAACAAACAAAAAACAAAACATCTTTACTGCGGATCATTCACAATCCATAGCCACTTAACCCAACATACAAGTACAATCTTACTATTATACCGGGTGTCCCATTCGAAATGAAACAACTTTGAAACTTTGTAATTTTTAAAGTATTAATGTGAGAATGTTGAAACTTTGCCAGTTACTACACCATATGCATAAGTTTTTGTCACAATGGTTTTTTTGTTTGTTTCAGATTGAATTATGTTTACCCCACAAAAAAAAGCGAAATGTGTGTTATGGATGGCTGAATTGAAGTTCTCTACTCTGGTGCAACGGCGATTCCGTACAACCTTTCACAAGGAACCACCCACCAGAAGAGACCTATATGCATGGACCAAGAAATTTGAGGAGACTGGCACTGCTCTAAAGGAACACTCTGGAGGGGGAACAAGATCGGAAGATGTTGAACGAATACGCGGCGCCTTTCGTAGTAACCCGAGAAAGTCCATTAGTCTAGGATCTGGCCCAGAGTTCGTATAAATTTCTGGGTGTAGAGGTTTTGACGACTAATCTAGACTAATTTTGGGGCGCAGAATCCAAATTTTTCTATGCCATCACACCAAATTGGTGCGAAAGTGGTCAAATGGCAAAAAATTGGCAAAAATGGCAAAATTTTATCAGTTTTTCGTATTTTTGTCATATTCTTGATTTGAAAAATTTTTTAAGGGCAATTTTTTGTTTGAGAATCTGTTTTTGTAACACTGCTGCCTGAACCAAGAAAACTGACAAAAATGTAAAAAAATAACAGCAAAAATAGTAAAAAATGAAGTAAATATTGTCAAAAAATCGCAAAAATGAAATTGTTGGCTATTTTGGTGCATAAACTAGCTCTAACCAATCCTATCGAACTAAATAGTCAAGAAATTAGATATTAATAGCTCTGCAAGAATTTATTAAAACAAAGTATGCACAAATATCTAAATTTCGGGTATAAATCGATAAAAATGGTTGTAAAATACTTGAAAAAATAGCCAAAATATAAAAAAATAGTGCTAATTTTATGTTATTCTTAGGCTTGCTTGTTGTAAAATGCTTGAACTTCTTATAGAATCGATCTATTTGATTTCTTTAGAGTAACTAAGTCATATTTATTGTGTTTCAGGTTTAGTATTGGTAGTAGCTACAAATTGAGGATCCCTGTATTCATTATGTGATTCAACAGATGATAGATCATGGTAAGTAATAATCGAATTGAATATTTAAAACATAAATATAAAGAGCAATGTGTTACAAATGAATTTTTATATGTATAGAATAGAACCAGTTTATTATAATTGCAATTGCAAGAAGTCTTAGTATATTTTATTTTTTCAGGATGTATGTCAACTTGTGCCAGAAAAGAAGCATAGCTCAAACCTTGGTAAATGTATCTTGTGCCAGAAGAACAAAAGCCCAAGTGGAGAGAAATATTTGAGCAGCGGAGAAAATGGAATAAAAAATTTGTTTCAGTTGGCTTCTGCGTACCCAAATGATGACAGAAGCAAGCGTTTGAAAGCTCTTACTGAGAGTCAGACTCCTTATATCCAGTATCACAGCACTTCGTGCTATGCAACATATAAAAAGTTCGTTGAACGTAGCCAGAAGTCTAAAAATGCTGAATCTGAACCCTCCGATTCCTCCTTAGGGGAAGCATTAACTTCTCCAGAAAATAGTTCAAGCAAAAGGATTAAAACACAGCATATCAAGGATATGAAAGTGTGTGTATTTTGTGGTTCAGCTCGAGTCAAATTGAAAGGTGGAAACATTGACCATAATTTGTTTCGGATATGTACTCCAGGTCGTGCCCAAAAGTTATTAAGTTATGCTCACTTGTTCCAAGACGATGTTTTTACCAGAGTAGCGATGTTGAACGAATACAAAGATGTATTCGCTGCAGATGTATTCTATCATAATAACTGTATAAAGAAGCATTTTGCAGCCTATGATCGCAGAATAGAGACGATTTTGGAAAACAGACAGCAAGAAAATGAAGTTATGGGTTCTACTGACATGGTTCAAGAAGCGTTTAATGATGTACAGTAGTCTCAAAAATAGACTTCACAAGCTGTGGATACAGTGTCACCTACTTTAGACAAGAGATCAATAAAAAACTGAACCAGGATGAATCTATCAGTAACTATTTGGTTAAGAGCCTGCTTATAGACAAATTTAAGGACACCATTTATTTTACATATCCTAGCAACAAACGAAAATCCCAGATGGTTTATTCTGTCCAGATTGAGAGTGCAAGAATTGTTGAAACTTTGCGGAAATCATCTGTCGAAAACGTTGCTAAGGACCTAAGGAAAGAATTAAAAACTTACAGTTTTGGTTTACGCTCTAGCTATTGTGATCCAAACGATCTTGATCTAGCCTTAAAACGCTCCCAAAATGAACGTCCTCCAATATGGATGGAATTTCTTCAGCATTTGTTTTCCACCCGGAATGTATCAGATAGCAACAATCAGTTGATGCTGAAGTGTGACACTATCTTCCAGATGTTGTTTTACATCCTTCATAATGGTTTGGAGTCCACCCCATTGCATGTCGGATTTGCTCACACTATACATAACCTGTCACAGTCTAAAGATCTTATTGATATTGCAAACAAACGGAGCATTTGTGTAGGATATCAAGAAGCTCGCAAAATAAATTTTGCACTAGCAAAACGTACAATATCTTTATGTGGTTCACATAGAGTTCCAGTTCCTCCAGTATTTGATCAAAACCATCCAATTCAAGTAGCAATGGATAATTTTGACACCTTGGAAAATACCTTGTCTGGGATTGGCTCGACACACGATACGGTGCTAGTTTTATTCCAAAATGCTCCATTAAGCTCTGCACCAACACAACAGCATACTAATAAGATCAGTGAAGCTCCAGAGTCAACCCTCCGGTTTGGCAAGTTACAGAGCGTTCTTCCTTGCCAAGAAATTATCTCGATTGGACCAAGACATGAACGACGTACAATAAGTCAAGATTTCCAAGTCTCTGAATACAAGGCAAACGATCATTTACTAGAGACTGTTAATCTCGACCATTTCCTGTGGTTTGTGATGCGATACAAACATAGAACAACCACAATACAGGGCTCTTCAACTAACTCAAATACTGATAATGATGACTTTGTTCCAAGCTTTGTTGCTGTCAAAAGCCCTTTTGTAGGAGATAGCTTGAAGCCTACAACTATTGCCTTCACTCCCATACTGCCATACAAAGCAACTGAATTTGATACCATTTTTACAACAATGATTAACTTTCAGGACGTGCTTAAGCAGCAGAATAAGCCATACGGTGCACTGTGCACTTTTGCAAGATTTTCAGTCAACTTCATCATCAGAAATAATACATGATCTTATCTCACAGTCTTTCACAACATGCAAACCTAAGAGTTTTATAAAATTAGCACTATTTTTTATATTTTGGCTATTTTTTCAAATATTGTACAACCATTTTTAATCATTGTAACCCAAAATTTAGACATTTATACATGTTTATGTGTTAGGAAATTTTAGTACATCTATTAATATCTAATTTCTTGACTATTTAGTTCGATAAAATTGGTTAGAGCTAGTTTATGCACCAAAATAGCCAAAAATTTCATTTTTGCGATTTTTTGACAATATTTACTTCATTTTTTACTATTTTTGCTGTTATTTTTTTACATTTTTGTCAGTTTTCTTGGTTCAGGCAGCAGTATGTTACAAACACAGATTCTCAAACAAACAATTGCCCTTAAAAAAAATTTCAACTCAAGAATATGACAAAAATACGAAAAACTGATAAAATTTTGCCATTTTTTGCCATTTTGACCACTTTCGCACCAATTTGGTGCGATGGCATAGAAAAATTCGGATTCTACGCCCCAAAATTAGTCTAGATCAGTCGTCAAAACCTCTGCACCCAGAAATTTATACGAACTCTAGGCCTACATCCGTCGTGCCAGTGTCGAACTGCAGATTCTTCGTTCAACTGTGCATAGAGTCGTGCGCAAGCGGCTGCAGCTCTATCCATATAAGCTTCAAATTGTTCAGCATATAACATGTGAAGATCTTAACAAAAGGAAACATTATGCTATGCACAATGTATCTAATGTATCTAAATGTTATAATTCATATATATCATATGAAACTTTATGACATTGACTATTTACTGTGTGAATATTACATTGTTTGCATCATTCACTAAAAAATTATAAGGGTTCAAATTTGTTTCATTTCGAATGGGACACCCGGTACACTGAACTTAATACAAAAATAAGGCCGACATAGCCACTTAACCTAGCATACTAGCATACTGTTTGATTAATTACATTGGTCAACAAAATCGAACTTTTTCTCTCATCAAAGATGTATACACACTTTTCTAAACCAGTTTTGTGCGCTGATTCCAAATCTGTTTTCAGTTTTCCTCTAGCACAGTGTTTTTCACTAAGTTTTTTAAGGGAGCCACTTCTTCAGAACTTACACACTGAGAGAGCCGCACACACACACACACACACACACACACATATATATATATATATATATATATATATATATATATATATATATATATATATATATAATGTTAAGTAAATTAAATAGCATATACAGGGTGTCCGAGAATTATCTGTACAATTTTTGGCTGTTATTAAAAGTCAACCATGAAGTGTAGAAATTCCAATGTTGTTCCATTTTACAGAGAATCTCATTATGTTTTTTCTGATACCAAGTTTTGACAAGTTTTTTAGAAATTCCAGTGTGTCCGAACATTATCTGTACAATTTCATCTTTTAATAAAATTCTTGATAACACACATAAAATTCTTAAACAAGATTATTTAGAATCTGGATTTTCAAAAGTTTCTTTTATTAAAGTAACGTTGTTACAAACATTCGATATGTGCACCATTAGTGATTCGCAAAACATCCAATCGATACTCCAAATGTTGCCATGTACGCTGCAGCATATCCACATCAATTCACTCAATAGCAGCTGTGATTCTTGCTTTTAAATCATCAATGTCTGTCACCCGCGTACATTTCTAAAAAACTTGTCAAAACATGGTATCAGAAAAAACTTAATGAGATTCTCTGTAAAATGGGACAACACTGGAATTTCTACACTTCATGGTTGACTTTTAATAACAGCCAAACTTTGTACAGATAATTCTCGGACACCCGGTGTATATATATATATATATATATATATATATATATATATATATATATATATAATTATATATATATATATAATATATATATATATATAATATATATATATATATATACACACAGCTCATCAGCTGTTCTTTTGTGATGACGATCCTATATAAATTGAATATATCCAAATTTCTCTCTCTCTCATTCCATGCATCGAGAACCGCCACTTAGGCCATCACAAGCCGCGCAATGAATACCACTGCAGTCTAGCACATCTAGCTATCGAAATATAGTGGTGTTAATTTCAGCACAATTTATCGTAAAAGTACAACTTTATTCATAAAAAGAAATGTACACCAACCTAAAAACATTGCGAGTACGATATGACTGGTGTTAATTTCAGCACAATTTATCTTAAAAGTACAAATTTATTCATAAAAAGAAATGTACACCAACCTAAACACGTTGCGAGTACAATTTTCTTTTGTAAACCTTGTCCGGATCGTCGCAGTATAACATCCAGCAGTAGTCTGCCAGCATACTTTCATTCCAGAAACCTTTCCATTGACTGGATGTCTTGATGGAAGCGTTCACCCTGTTCGTCACTCACCGCGCCAAGATTTTCGGGAAAGAAATCTAGATGCGAATGTAAAAAAATGTAGTTTCAAGAACATGCGACACCCCATTTCTTGAAATGCATCGAGCAGTTTCTGAACTCCATTTTTGTATGCGGGAGACTTGTGGTTACCCAAGAAGTTTCCAAAAATCCATTTGAAAGCCTGCCATGCTTTTAGTTCTAAGGCATTGAGGCGTTCTTCAAAGCCTTCATCATGCAGAACCTCCCTGATTTGAGGCCCCACAAAGATTCCCTCTTCAATTTCGCGGCGCTGATGTTTGCAAATTTCTCAACAAGGTATCGAAACCCTCTCGAATTCGCCTTACCCATCGCTTTCACAAAATTTTTCATTAAGCCGAGCTTAATGTGGAGAAGTGGCAGGAAAATCTTCTTTGGATCAACTAAAGAAACACACTGGACACTGCCCGTTCCTGGCTCGTATGTGCTTTTTTTATGCCAGTCACGTCTGATGTAATGATCCGCGGTAGCACGGCTGTCCCATAGGCATAGGAAACAACAGTATTTAGTGAACCTTCCTTGCATGCCCATTAACATACCACTGACTTTGAGAGCACCGCAAATATTCCATTGATGAGAGTAATATGGCACAAAATGGAAGAGTGCAATGCAATGCAACACTGTTACAAATGTTGTTCAATGTTGCAAAGGGGAAGGGTTATGTTGCAAGATGGTATTCGACAAAGGGGGTTATGCAATAAGGGGAGGGGTTATCCCCCAAGCTGCAATGAAGGGGGAGGGTATGCAACAAGTCAATGCTGCAAAGGGAGGTTATACAACAAGGGGTAGGGGTTATCCCCCAAGCTGCATTGAAGGGGGGAGGGAGCTTTGGGGGGAGAAGGGAGGATGACCTCCCCCCAAACGGGTAACCTTAACCTAAGAGAGGGAGAGAAAGGAGAAGGTCTTTGGGAGAGAAGGTGGGATATCCTCACCCTCAAAGGGAAACCTAACCTAAGCCTTAACCTAAGAAGGAGAGATGGGTGCTCGCCTGGTTCCAGCCAGACGCATGAAATCATCCGAGCGCCTGCTGTCTTATAAGGTGTAAATAAGCCAGTTGGCTTAGACTGCTTAATCTGGCTTAGAAGGCGTAAATGGCTTGTTCATGTGTACATTATTAGGGTTGAGTTGCCAGATTGCGCTATTTATTTAATTAAAACATATATTCTTGACAGTTGGCTTAGAAATCCGCCAGTCGGTTTAGAAAGCGTAACCAGCCATTTTGGTATATATATAATTAAATAATAGCGTTTATATATACAACCAAATGAATTAAATAAAACACCATTACATCATTCTGTTTATTTAGACGAATTATTGGAATCAATTTCATGAAATATATAGAAAATAAATATACAATCATATACAAATGAGGAATATATGCAATAAAAATTAATAATAATATAGGAAATACACATTTTTAAACGATAGAATATATATAATAAAAAAATAATAATAATATAAGAAATACAAAACGATGGAGTATAACCATAAATATAGCAGTACAGTAATATATATATATATATATATATATATATATTCACACACACAAACAATTATATTAAATAATTAAATATATTGAAAATAAATATACATCAAAATACATTCACTTTATGTTCTACTGCGCTTAACTAAAACACTAAACTCGCACGTAATCGAGTCTACAGTCACATCATTATTGCTTTGCACTACGCAGTAAATACGTTTTAATATTATTTCACCGCTCAAGTTATAGGGATACCTATACTCGATGTAAATGGCCTTCATTTCGTTCAATACTATTTTTGTGCCCACTTTACATTCGGTTGGTAAGTTATCTTTAAACACGGCTAGAATACATTCAAAAACACGCACAAAGAGGTCATCGTTAGCCACAACGTCATTATTAAATACAAGTTTATAAACACTCCTTTCCAATCGATGGTTTATTCTTACCGATCCGAGCTTTTCAATCGTGAACTCATCTTCACAATGTAGCGGCAGTTGAAATAATCTTCTAAGTCGTAACGACAGCTGCTCATTATATAAAGAAATAGTTCTTCAGGGTGAACGGTGTAGGTGAGCTCATCTCTGTACCGCTCAAGTACTTTGTACCAAAGTTCATGATATTTCAAAGAGTCTAAACCTTTTAAATAAACATCCAGCTCTAGACCATTCTCGCCTTGTTCAGTCCTACATTCAGTAACCCGTCGAGCAGAGCGGTGTATGCGTATTCAAGAACCGCATCAAAATAAAGCATATCCGTAACACGCGCGTCCAATATAGGCTTGAGCTTGCGGAAACCGGCGATTTCAAACATTCTATCAAGGATGAAACGGTTTTGCGTAGGGGCAAGAACGTTATCAGAAGCATTCTTCCACATCAGTCGTATATCAATGCATGGCTAATCATTATTTATACACACCGTACAAACAATGGCATATGAGAGGGTATCGCTAATCTGCTCTCTTCTTGTACCTACACCTGCAAGAATTTTATAACGATCCTCACTCCACTTTTCAACTACCACGAAGACTCTATTCATCTCCTCAACACTTAAATAAACAACATTCCATTTACCAGAGTTTGTTTATCTACAAGTCGTTTCCAGTACATAGTTAATGACTGTTTTACGCCTGAACACGCGCAATGACTTCGTCACGGACACATCTTACACGGCATTGAGAATGCTGCTCAGAGGAAGTTCCATCGTATTCGAGGAGTGCACGTCCACTCGGTTCAAGCTCTGAGATGACTATGAGCAACAGGCGAGCGGATCGGCTCGACGGGAGGAGTGAGTCACACCATAAGCTGATGAAACGTGTACGGCGTTGTTCCAACGTGAATACTTGTAACCCATTATACTGGGTAGGTGTTTTGAGAAATTTTCCGATACATGAAGCAATACCGGTTTTAATGTTTTATCACTCCCACTCCCCAGAATACGCACCAGACATTTTCGTTCAGGGAGATTTTCACGAACTAAACACATTTTATTCACACTCCGGAGCACTATTTGAGAGAAATATATGACCATATTTTTCCTTTTTGCTTAGCAGGCGATACTCGTCTCTAAATTCTGTTAAAAACTCACGCACGCCGCCTTTAGCCACAACCTCACTACAAACCTCATCATGTATTAATGTAGTTATAAAAATACTTCAGAGTCTCCATGATGAGAAGATTTACATTCTCAGTCGCAGGGTACGAGTACTCGGTATGATGCAACATGACATAATATCGCTTGTCGTACCACTCATCAACAAGACTCACTCACCATAACCGTTGCTTCTCTTCTGCCCGTGTTGTTTCTTCCACTTCACGGTATATGTAAGCTTTTATAAAGTTTAGTCCTACAACATAGTTCAATACATCGCTTGTACCACGAAATCCTGCAATGCTCTTGCCAGAATAGCCGTAGAGTATTTGTATCTCTTGTTCCTTCGCACGATTCAATGTAGCCTTAAAAGTATCAAAGGAGGGAGGAATAGGGAGCCATTCAGTAACCCTATCTTCACACTTTGCTGAATACCACTTCATAAACGTCAAACACGCAATATTAAAGGTAGCCATTACTATTTTTCGTTTACGTGGGAAAATACACGTCTGAGATCCAGGGCTTACAGCGGTCAACTGAACACGCAGGGAAGATATATGTCCAGGTAGTAGCAGGAGTCACGTGGCCGATCATACAGGGGCGGAGCTTAGAACTTTCTCCTGTACACACACACACACACACACAAAGGAGAAAGTGAAACGCTAACTGAAACATGATTTATTTAATAAACGAATTATTCAAGGTGTATATAATTTACAAATACGTGTAATAAATAAACATATCGTTAACAATAGACATATATAACAATCAAAGATTATGGTAAACAAAGAGTACGGTATCATAGGTACCAGGCACCTGGTAACGTTTCTTATAGGTGTTACGGCACACCTTTGTACCCTTAAGTTCCTTCACGCTCCCCAGCTTCTGCGCCCGAAAATTGTGGGTCCCTACAATCAGTAGGGATGGCTGGTCGCTCTCACCATCATCCAAGCACACTAGGTCCTTCAACGAATCAAAGTTAGCGATCGCCGATTCGCCTGGTTGACCGTGATACCCTTAGCCTTCACGATATATTTCATATCCTCCCCGACCCTCACCCTTACCCCATAAGTTTTAGGTCCTCTTGAGACAAAAGAGTCGGCGTATGCGATGTCTCCATACTCATCCTTGTTGTACTTTATTATGTAAGTATTACCTACATTCACGATCTCCATCACCTCTTTATCGGGAGCGTTGGCATAATCCCATACTTCACTATAACTTTGTGCCAAATGAACGTTCCCTTTGCCAGTATTCTGTGCAAATTTTCCCCAAAGACTGTTTAGACACAACTTTGCACTAAAGCGCTTGCCTGGGTTCTTTACAATTTTGGAACGGTCAACCTGTATACATTCACGGTCACGGTAACGTTGAATATAAACCGATTTTTCATCTTCGGTATCAACTCCTCGTGGATACCCTGATGTTTCTACCTTATCCTTCAAAAAAGTACTTATATATGGCGTGAAAAGGTTGGATAGCTTCTGAAACCTCCACACCTCATGTATCTTCAATATTCTGTAGCCATGACGAACGGCTAGGTCCAGCTCAGGGCTTGTTTGTACACCTCTGATCTTACGCTGGTTGGTTGTATGATTACAATCCCCATTGTTCTCCTCTGCGCACTTCACGCACAGGGGAAACATGAGCTTGTGATCTATAACGACGGGTAAGATCGACATCCATAAATCGCGAGGAGGTAGCACATCTACGAAAGAAAGGCCGAAATAGTACCCGTTCAAATTTGTGGAGAGCACCTCGATGGGGGGCAGGTCAGGTCCCACCAGTTTTTCAAGTGCACCTACGGAGTACGAATTGTTCTTCATCACGTAGGGATATGATGAACAGAAGTAGTAATGGAGTTTCACGCCCTCCGTAGGCAGAAAGTATAGCATGAAGGGATTTGTACGCCCTCCGAACAAGCTATCACCGAAAGCTATCACGGTACTGTCCATCTATTTCCATCGGTGCATCATACTCATGCTCCCACAAGACTTTGTGAGTGAACTGGAAGCCTATAAGTTGATCGCGGGTGCGGTCCACGCAAGACTGTCGGCAGGAGATCTACCGTGGCTATCTCCTACGATTCCACACTCAGGACGGGGGCATCCGTGCCACCAGCAACTGTTAAAGGAGTACACAGTCTTCTCACCAGTGGCACGGTTTTCGCTTAAACCATCAACCAAAAAGACACGACCATTAACCTTAATGAGTACTTCCCCCGTGTTGCGGGCATGCTTTATGTATACACTGTCTGCTGCTGTATGTGTATGAGCCAGTAAATAGCCTTGTGCCCATAAATGCGGGGATTGTTTCTGTGAATGATGGCTAAGGCGTCTTTAGGCATGAAGTTATTCTTGAATACTGTAAAACATAATGAGGCGATCGTGGTTGCGACTTGCAACGGATCGCAATTGAAACGGTCTATGCACATCCTTCTAAAAGCCTGGAAACATACTCTAAGCACGCGCACATCATTCACGCAATAATGCTCACATTCATTAGCTATATTATAAGGATTAGATTCATTAAAACTGTTGTAGTATGTAGTCAAAATCTTCACGTTCATCTGTACTCATACATTCATAGTTAAAGTAATGTTTGGTTGGAGGTAGTCCTACGTAATTTAAAGTTTCGCTAGTGAGGAATGTGTAAGGGAAATATCCTTTTGAAATTTCAGCGGCTACATCCATGACCTTGGGTAGCTTTGCTAATTTACAGGTGTGAATAATAAGGTGTCTTTAAACTGTACATTACCTCTTATTTGCATCTGTATAAGTTTGTGCCTCTTTTCAAGGGATCACCTGTAAATATCTCAGATGACTCGTGCTCAAGCAAGTCCTTATAAAGGAACTGTGTGTCAAATTTTGCCCCGTTATGGTCAAGAATATACACAGTCTTTTTTTTAACTTGTCTGCTAACTTGACAATATAGGACACAAAGAGTTTCACGAGACTGTCGTGTGCAATCGTTTTCAAAACGTTTGTCCGTTTATTACATTTGTGACACTCATCACACTCGACCTCCATGCACTCATCACAGATAGTTTGGCTTACAAGTAGATGTGGAATGACCTCTTTGGTTTCAGCATTCGTATATGTTTCTATATCATAGTACACAGTTATACAAGGTCTATTTTTAGGCTTAGCGTCTTTCATATAACATACATGCTTTACTCCAACCGCCTTATATTTCTCTGGCATGTAGAACAGTGAATTTCATCACATTTATGCTTGAAATTCCCCCAATTATCCATCATATGAAACATACCACATTCACAGATTCTCATTTTCCTGCACGTGCCTATTGACCTATGGAGCTCAAAACAGTTACTATTGACAAATGTGCGTCTACACACATCACAGTCCCTCTTCTCAGCTTCAACCACACGGCTTTCACATTTGGAACTTTTACACTGAGCACATACCATGTGGCAATCCTTACAATGTTTCACTATATCTTCCGCAAACTCGAGACACCCCTTACACAAATTATGATGCCGTCCATATTTTCGACTTTTATCATAACTCGCGTAAAGGTCCCTTATATTACGGATGGGGAGATACGTTGTTCGTGACAGTCCTAAAATAAGTAGGGGTCTTGTACGATCTCTCACACAGCTTTTAAAAACATACACAGTCCTACGACGATCATCCATTCCAAATACAACTCTATGAACATTCATTTCCTGTTCTACCATTCTCAGCTCTTCAGGACCCATATTACACTCAAACTCAAGTTTACAGTCTACGGCTAGTTTACGGGCACGCTCCACTACCGTAGGCAACCAAATATTTTTGACTCGTTTATTTAGTACAGTAAACATACGGGCCAAGACTAGTGCTATAAAGCCGCAACCAGGGCTACGTAGTGGCCGATGTCGTAACACCGCTTCTCGGAGATCAGCGAAGTTAAGCGACATTGGGTCTGGGTAGTAGTTGGATGGGAGACCGTCCTCTGCGCCCAGATTATGTAGCGACCCGTGGTTCGGATCCCACGTAAAGCTGTAGGTCCCCTCCGTCATATGACCTTAGATGTTGCGAAGGAGGTTAAACAACCCCAATTAAAAAAAAAAAAGCCGCAACCACGATCAGCGTTTATACGCCGTCTATAAATAGTCTGAGAATTGAAGTTAAGAGTAGGTGTGCACTATGACCCACAACACGGAATACACGGTCAATATTTACTGTGAAGTTGTCCATATTGAAGCTATACTACTTTGAGAGGCCTGCATTATACGGCCTAATATATACTCCATATATACAGCTGCCAAGCGTCTGAATGGTATTACTACTCAAAAATCATCATATCTGACCCGAACCCGAAGGACAACCTCGTCCTGACTTCACGTTCGTCGCGGTTCTGAAGGGCAAACTCCACAATACGTTCAACTACGCGCCGTAGTCCGTGTTCAACACCATTGCTATACATGGATCTAGGATGAACCTTGACTATATACCGATTTCTAGTCAGGACTGGGGTGTGGGTAGCGGTGCGCACCAACTCGAATGTTAGACCATCCTCTACAGAACAAGAAGCTGCTGCTGCTGCTGTGGAGGATACCCGGAATTGAACAGGAATAAGGGGGTATATTTGAGGAAGGTACTATTGTGGGTGTTGTGCCGTAAGACGTAGAGAGTTGGGGCTCTATTACTGGGGGTCTAACAACCGGCGCAATCCTGGCACGCTTTATATCTGACGTAGAGGGCTCTTCATCATGCCTTCGCTTTGAATTGTCGCGTGCTACAGGTATCGCTGGTGTGGACTCAGCAGTGGGGATGGAGTCTGTGATCACAACTACACTGTCGTCGGGGTCATCTGTAATAGCGATGATAGGGTGCTATACATCGTCGTCAACACGTCATTCACGGTTAAGGATCACCACTTAAATTTTATTATATTTTGTAAATAACCCACTTAGGAGTGTGATGTGTTAGAGATGGATTCTGTAGAAAAATTCAGGTTTACGAGCCCATCCACATGTATTATATCTGGCCCTACAGGATATGATAAAACGGTGTTTATGCTTAAAATCATTCAAGAAAAGGGAGAGATGTTCTCAAAGTTTGTACATAAAGTTATATGGTGCTATTCAACATATCAAACAGTGTTCAACGAGTACCAAGATGATATTTTGTTCCACAAAGGTGTATCTGACGTTAATTCGTTAAAGGGAAATGAGCATACAGTCATTGTAATTGGCGATCTCATGTTGTAAATGGATAAAACGTTTGCCGAGACATTTACAGTATTCTCCCACCACAGGGCCGCACTTAGGGAGTGGTGCACCGGGCAAATGTCCAAGGCCGCGCGCCCAATGGGCCCCGCAAATTTCAATTGAAAAAAATTAAACGTCACATATTTGCCATCTGCGACGAGTTTTACTTTTTACGACAGGCGGCATGGCATCAGGCATTCTAATATCCGCTTTGAGGGTGTTTAATTTGTTGTTCTTGTTAGTGTTACTCATTTCTAATGTTGTTACTAACTTACTTCTCGTTGTTTCTGTTGCAGATTCATGATTTATGTTCTTATTGTTGGCATTGTAATACGTACAACATGGAAACGAGCCGTGACCGGGATCAAAGGAGGAAATATAAACACGGTAGTGAAAAGCGTAAGGATAAGAGGCGCAGAGAAGTTTCTTGCGACGGTGCCGAAACTGACTAATTGGATTAAATCATCAGCAACTAAGTCAGCCCCTTCAGCAGGCCCACCAGCTGCCTCCGCTACTTCAGCAGGCCCACCAGCTGCCTCCGCTACTTCAGCAGCTGCGTTTTCAGAAGACGCGTCTACGTCAGTGCGTTCAGCAAGCCCAGCAGCTGCATTTTCAGGAGACTCGTCTACGTCAACCCCTTCAGCAGGCCCACCAGTTGCCTCCGCTACATCAGCAGCTGCGTCTTCAGAAGACCCGTGTATGTCAGTGCGTTCAACAGGCCCACCAGCTTCAGGACATGCAATTAATGACATTGGTTTGTGGCCACAAGTGCTGACCGATGACTTTAGGGAGTTCTGATAGAGCGGGGAACACCAGATTGCCGAAATTATGACAGCGACGTCAGTAACTCTTCAACTACTGAAAGTGGTACAACACGCCGATGTACGAAGACATTATTTGTTAAAAAACATAGCCTGACGAATGAGAGGATTGAGGTGTCATGGCTGTGCTATTCTGAGTCCACAGGCTGTGTTTACTGTTTTGTCTGTAAATTAATGTCGAGGGCGGACAGCAAGTTCACAATCGGGTTCAACGACTGGAAGCATGGTAGATAATCGGTCGAAGCACACGGAAAATGTGAGCAACATATGGAGTCGATGAATATTTGTTGGTTAGAAAGTTTGTCTCCGGCCGTGTTGATTCGAAACTGGTGAACCAGTTTGAAAAGGAGTGCAACTACTGGCAGGAAGTTTTGCGGCGCTGTGTCGACGTTATCAAGTATATCACGTCACGAGGACTAGCAATTCGTGGACAGGACTCCCGTTTCGGTTCACCAAACAACGGCAACTATTACGGAATTTTGGAACTTTTAGGTAAGTATGACAGTTTTCTAGCTGCGCATATAAGCGAGCATGCCAACAAAGGTAGCGGACACATCTCGTATCTCTCTCATTTCATTTGCGAGGAATTCATACTGTTGATGGCCGATAAAGTACAGTACTTCAGACGATTATCCGAGAAATCCAGCAGTCAAAATACTACTCTCTATCCGTCGACTCTACGCCTGATGTTTCCCACACCGATCAACTGTGCTTCATCGTCCGATATGTGGTTGAGTCTGGGTCCGTCGAGCGATTTCTACAGTTCATGCCTATGAACACACATACAGGGAAAGGAATCACCGACGTGGTCCTCAACTTTCTGGAGACGCATGGCATTCGAATTGGAGACTGCAGAGGACAGTCTTATGATAACGCAAGCAATATGGCAGGGAAATACAACGGCGTAAAGAGCCACATCAAGTCAAAATCTCCGTATGCTGAGTTTGTGCCATGCATGTGCCACTCACTAAATCTTGTGGGTAAATCAGCAGTGCACAGTTGCACAGCAGCCGTTAAATTGTTTATGCTCATTCAGAATGTCTACACGTTTCTCGTCTCCTCAACATACCGATGGCGTCGACATGTAGAGGTTCTCAATAGTAGTTCCCGTAGTGAGAAACTAAAGGTCGACAAAGGTCTCTCCGATATCCGCTGGTCAGCCAGATCAGATGCCGTCCAATCTTTAACCGAAGACTACGCCGAGAATATCGTGGTACTGGATGAGCTAGCAGCAGATACCAGCCAAACTGCGGAAGCCAGGATCGAAGCCAGGGGATTGTCTAAACAGCTTCAACAACTCGAAACAGCCATTTTATTGGTTTTATGGAGCACTATTCCCGAACGATTTCAAAAAACGAATGCATCTCTGCAAAAACAAGGACACCCTGCTGGACACCCTGCTGAGTTTGATGATGACCTGCTGTTAGCTGCACTTGAAGAAGACTGTTCAACAACTGCCGAAGAATTGGCCCAGAAACTCAATTCATCCCCGTCCACCATCCATCGACATTTGCAACAACTCAGGAAAGTGCCTAAGTTAGGAAAATGGGTGCCACATGAATTGCTGGTCGACAATCTGAGGGTGCGGGTAAACATTAGCAGAGCTCTTCATTCCCGTGAACTCCAAGATCCGTTTTTGCACTGTTTAGTGACTGGTGATGAAAAGTGGATACTGTACCAGACTGTTAAGCGCCATCGACGGTTCTGAGAAAACTCGGTCCCAGAAAACTCAGGCCCAGGAATACTCGGTCCCAAGAACATTCAGTCTCAGAAAACTTGGTCCTAGAAAATTTGGTCCTCGTAACACTTGGTCCCAGAAATCTTAGTACGTGGGAGAGAAAGAAGAATTAAAGGGATTATGTTTTATTAGAAAATTGCATGAAAGACATTAAAAGAGTGCATACATAAAAATCTATTGCATAAAAGGCATTTTTAATTTCACTTATCTATTACTAAAAAGTACTAAGATTATAAGCAATGTTTCTTAAAAAAGCGATTTTCTCATTAGCATTGTAGTTTTCAACAGCATTTTTAATGCGTTGGTTATTAGTTACATATTTTCTTTTTTTATGAGACTTATCACCACGATTAATGTGTAGTATTTTTGTTTGAACCAGTGATTCTTCTTTTTGCAAAGCATATATTAGTGTCCAGATATTTGGGTTGTTACTTTGAATCGAAGATCGTAGACCGCTATGGAATCCTTCAAGTGCATTATTCACCCTAGGTAAGTTCATATTCACTCTGTTCTGTATATTCCACAAAGAAAGTTCAAAAATTGGCTTTTCTCTGTGGTTGCGTCTACCTCTATGAGTGCCTAGTTGCTTCAAAATAATTAATGAAGGTTATTGGTATTTCCTAACCTAACCTAACCTAACCACATCATCGAGACCAAGATTCCTGGGACCAAGCGTTACGAGGACCGAATTTTTTAGGACTGAATTTTATTGGGACCTAGTATTCCTGGGCCCGAGTTTGCCGGGACAGAGTTTTCGGGGATGAGCTTTCCGGTCACCGCCGTCGACAGTGGGTTTGTGCCGGAGAACCAGCGACACCACAGCCAAAACCAAATCTTCACCCTCGGAAGGTGTTGCTTAGTGTTTGGTGGGATAAGGGTGGTGTAATACACTTTGAAACCTTACCACACAACCAAACAATCACTGCTCAAGTCTACTGTCAACAACTGGATCGATTGAACACTGCACTAAAAGAGACCTTCTTTTGGTTAATCAGAAAGGAATAGTGTTCCACCACGACAACGCACATCCTCATACCGCTCGGATCACTTCTGCAAAAATTGAGGAGCTTGGGTGGGAAAAACTTCCACATCCTCCATATTCTCCAGACCTTGCACCTTCAGATTATCATCTCTTCAGGAGAAGACGAGAAACAGTATACTTCTTTAGAAAATTAAATTAAGTTTTACAGTAGACCTGTACACCAGTCTTTGTATGTTTTTTGCCTCAAAACCACCTGAATTTTAGAAACATGGCATCGAAAAGCTTGTAGGACGTTGGCAGAGTGTCATTGATTCCGATGGAAAATATATACTATATTAAAAAGTTTCAGTTGAGTTTTTTTGTCTTTCAAATTCCAATCTAAAAAATGACATTACTTATGGGATGACCTGATAGTTCACAGCCTGAGAAAGCTCAAAATCCATTGTAATGCATATTGATAACTGGTTAGGTTTTTCAACAAGGTCTTTATAAAGGAAATCAGGCATTCACAAATGATTATGATATTTACATGATAATTTTAAGTGATCCAAATATGTGAGACATGGTTCTTATAGCTAATGGTTAAGCAATACAAAACACCAATGGTAAAAACAAGACTATAGGATCACCTACCACACCATCAAGGAGAAGTGAGATGCTTTCCCATCTCTTGAAATGGGCATATGATTGCCTTAAAGTTCTGATTATTCTCTTTATTGAGAGAATTTCAAATCTGTTATAATTAAAAAGGGAAGAAAAACATATTTAGTAACTCTGAAGGCCTGGCTTTCTAAGAAAGCTCTGGCTCAATGGGGATTACTGAAACCTCCCAGGCCCTACTGAGGGGTTTGGGAGCTCTCAGGAATCCTTCCCAATAGTGGAGTTCCCATCAACTTGGGGTGTTAACCACACCATCTCAATGACATAAAACGAAAAGAGACAAAATGAAAATAATTTTCCCATAGTAAACAATGCAATAACTGAGGATGCATTCTTGGATATTGAAACTCAATTGTGCATATGAACCATTTTATTACAAAACAAAAATAAACACAAAGTCACATATTCAAAGAATAAAACAAAGAATTTGTACATAAGGTATACAAAATACACTTACATCATACAAAGATTCTCTTTTATAGCTACTTGGCAAGTGAGAAATTATGCTGAGTCATGACCCAGGCATGTGGGAATATTCTGGAAGCTTTAGCAAGGAAGGTGACTCATCACCACACCTAGGTCATAAGAGCCTGCTGTGCAACTTGTAACAGCGAGCTGGTGCAGTATCCAGCCTGTCTTCGTGTACTCTGGCCTCCTGTTCCTGATTTTATGCTTCAATTGTCTCTAAACTCTAAAACACTTGTGCATAATAGACTCCAGTCACAGTTTATCCTCTTGGCACATAGTGTACATAAACAACCCCATTTTTATCAAAAAAGACGGTGCATGACCTTCCTGGCACTTGGTTGAACTTTTGCCTTCTTTAGTCAAGGACTTTGTGTGTTTTCATTGTGATCTCTCTTACTTTGTCTCCAGGTCATAATGGTGAAACCATGTTTCATTGAAAGTGGTGACTCTATCGAAGAATCTAGGATCCATCTGAACCTGCTTTTCCACTGCTGACAGGTCATGACACAGTAGGCTTGCTGCTCTTGAGAAATCATTCATGGGGCCCATCATGTTGGAACTTTCTTGTAGTTGAGAATATTGTGAATAATATCATGGGTATTTGCTACACTAATGTTCATTTCAAGAACAACCTGCTGGACTGTCACTCGACAATCCTCCTTGACAATGGTGTCAATTTTGGCTTGATTACCTTTGGTGTATGAGGTGGAGGCCTTCCAGAGCATTGTTCATCTTTAATGCCACTCAAAAACTCTGAGTGTGATAGGGCAACATCCTCGAAAGCTGTTTGTATCATATCAACAGTCTACATTGGTGTTTTGCCCAATCATACGCAAAATTTAATATAGCAACTCTGTTCCAGTTTGAGATCCAGGTTTACACACCTGCACTCAAATCCTGCTGTAATGAGACTGACGCAAGTGAACCAGACCTAAACATGTTGAAACTAGGGATGTCACGGGTACCCGAATGAGTACCCAACCCGATCGGGTAATGTACTACTTGATGATACCTGACCCATTCGGGTAATTGCTAAAAAATCGGGTATGGGTAGTAAAAACCAAATTCTAATTTAATTTTAATTTTATTGTTTTGCAGGTTTCCTTGATATATTTTTTGTATAATATTTTTTAACAAAACATTCAAAATGGCAAATCGTAGTATGGTTTGGGACTCTTTTGTCATTGATAAATTAGATAATAGTAAAGCCAAGTGCTTGAACTGCACACAGTTAATAAGTCGCGGTACTAAACCAACAAATTTTGGAATGTCTTCAATACCCATTCGAGTATTACTAATCTTTACTAATTATTGTTTTATGTGTAACAAGTCTACTAATTATTGTTTTCTGTGTTTCAGATCTATGCTATGTTTATGTTGAATAAAGCCTCAAATTGGCCTTTACTTTATCTCTAGCCCGCTAACAAACGCGGCACCACAATTTATTCAACATTTCAATCAGCCATTCAGTCGGCCTTTCAGATACAGCAAGCAAATATTCATCCAGTAATCTTACTATATCATGGAGAAGGTGATTCGCCCGGATAAATTTATTACTTCTCCGAATTCTCCCCAAGCTGGGAAACTATGGAAATTATGGTCGCGCGGATTCAAATATTTCTTGAGTACTATCGCCGAACACAACCCCAATAAATTGGAGGTTCTATTCATACATATCGGCCCCGATGTCGCTGATATCATTCAAGACTGCTCTACTTATGAGGATGCCATGGCAGCCTTAGAGGCCACCTACGTCAAGAAGCCAAACGAGGTATGCGCTCGCCACCTGTTGTCCACCCGTCACCAAAAGCCCGAGGAAACCCTCGATGAGTACTTGCAAATTCTTCAACAACTAGCCAATGACTGCAACTTCAAATCGGTTTCCGCCGACGAAAACAGGAGTTCATCTGTGAGAGACGCTTTCATCCGAGGAATTAGAGATAGCGCCATCCGTACCCGCTTACTCGAAAATGACACACTCTCACTGGAAAAGGCTATCGTCCAGGCTCGAACATTAGATCAGGCCCAGAAAAACTCAGAATCGTACCTCACTCATTACGGTGCTGTTGCAGCCACTGGCTCTCGCCACGAACCGTCGCCGACTACTGACTCTGCCCGGCCTGCCTGCGTCCAAGAGACGATCTCCCAAACTCTTCAGCCGCTACGAATTTCGACAACAAAGCCGCTCTGTGCTTCTTCTGCGGGTCTCGACGCCACCCACGAAGCAGGTGTCCAGCAAAGGATTCTATCTGTGCGAAATGTGAAAAGACCGGCCACTGGGCCAAAGTCTGCCGCTCAAGTACTTCCTCGGCACGTCAAAAACAGGATAAAACCACAGCGTCTCATTCAGCCGCAGCATTAGCGACCATTAGTACCACTCTATCGTGTAGCTCCTCCATGCCTACCAACTCAACAGTCGATATCCTCGTCAACGGCCGTTCGTGTCTCGCCTTGTTGGATACTGGCAGCTCGGACAACTTCATTCGTGAGGATCTAGCCAAACACTTAGAGCTGCCCATTCTTCCGCACTCGGGCGTCGTATCAATGGCTTCGCCTAATCTATCCGCAGCCATCTCAGGTCGATGTACAGTGAAGGTTACGATGGGAGACCGCGACTACGAAAAGCTCGAACTATCCGTCTTGTCGGATCTGTGCGCTGACATAATACTCGGTACCCCATTCTTAATCAGACACAAGGAATTGAACATCAATTTCGGAGGTCCGGAGCCAGCACTCCATATATGCGGCCTTACTCGATCAAGAATTTCAGCCCCACCACTATTCGGCAACTTAACTGCCGATTGTCGTCCCATCGCCACGAAGTCCAGACGATTTTGCTCTGAGGACAAAATTTTCATTGGGAAAGAAATCGAAAAGCTACTCAGGGATGAGATAATTGAACCCAGTAACTCACCCTGGCGTGCTCAAGTAGTCATCACATCTACCGAAACAAAAAAAAAACGCATGGTAATCGATTTCTCTCAAACCGTCAACCGATTTACCATGCTAGATGCATATCCTCTTCCGCGAATCGATGATATAGCCAACAAAGTCTCACAACACAAATACTACAGCGTAATTGATCTGTCAAGCGCATACTACCAGGTAGAAATCGATCCGTCTGAACGACCTTTCACAGCATTCGAGGCTGACGGAAATCTATACCAATTCAGAAGGATCCCTATGGGAGTAACTAACGGAGCCGCGGCCTTCCAGCGCGTCATGAACGAATTCATATCCTCGAACAACTTATCATCAACATACGCCTACCTCGACGATCTCACCATCTGCGGAACCACTTGGGAAGAGCACGATGAGAACCTTCGACATTTCTGGGAAGCCGCTAAACGAGTAAATCTGAGTCTAAACAAGGAAAAATGCAAGCTTTCGATGACATCAGTGCACCTGCTCGGATATTCTATCTCTCATGGCGTATTGCGGCCCGATCCCGAACGCCTCCGGCCACTACAAGAACTTCAAACTCCTCGCAACAAGTCGTCTCTACAACGCGTAATCGGACTATTCGCATACTATGCTAAATGGATTCAGAACTATTCCCTCAAGATCAAACCTCTGCTCAACGTTTCATCATTCCCATTAACTCGCGAGGAAGTATCAACGATCCAAACACTCAAAGATGATATCTCGAAAGCTGTCGTCGGTTCAATCGATGAAGAACTGCCGTTCACTGTGGAGACGGACGCTTCCTCTTCAGCAATCGGAGCCACCCTCACCCAGAACGGCCGCCCGGTGGCGTTCTTTTCTCGCGCTCTGAATAACACAGAACGTCGCCATCACATCGTTGAAAAGGAGGCATACGCTGTAATCGAATCCATTCGCAAGTGGAAGCACTTCTTAGCTTATCGACACTTTACTGTCGTCACCGACCAGCGGAGCGTATCTTTCATGTTCGATGGAAAAGCTACTGGTCGTATTAAGAACGATAAGATTCTCCGTTGGCGTGTAGAACTAGCCGGCTACTCATTCACAATAAAATACAGACCGGGCCCCGAGAACCGAGCCGCAGACGCATTGTCGCGATCCTTTTGCGCTGCTACTCCAAGAATATCCCTCGCCCAGCTGCATGTTAATCTGATACACCCAGGAGTCCGCCGAATGACTCATTTTGTGAGAGCTAGGAACCTACCATTCTCAGTGGATGACATCAAACGAGTTACGTCGGAATGCCAAACATGCGCTAAATGTAAGCCACAGTACTATAAACCAGAAGTTAGTCACTTAATACGGGCCATGTCCCCGTTTGACCGACTTAACATCGACTTTAAAGGCCCGCTTCCGAGCGCAACTTCGCGACCTTACATCCTAACAGTAATCGACGAGTATTCACGCTTTCCTTTTGCCTTCCCGTGCCGTGATACGAACACGTCAACCGTTATCGCCCGTCTCACCGAGTTATTTTCTACCTTCGGAACTCCCTCTTACATCCACACAGATCGAGGGACATCGTTTATGTCTTCGGAACTAAAACTGTTCCTAACTAAACATGGTATCGCGACTAGTCGCACAACGCCGTATCACCCCCAAGGAAACGGGCAATGCGAACGTTACAATGGAATCATCATGAACACCATCAAACTAGCCATAGAAGATCGCGGGTTGCCGATGTCGCAATGGGAGTCCGTCCTACCAGACGCGCTGCACTCGATTAGATCGCTGCTGTGTACGGCCACGAACGAAACTCCTCACGAGCGTCTATTCACGCACCCGCGGCGTACTTCTACCGGTTCTGCACTACCGACGTGGCTGTCTTCTCCGGGAACTGTACTCCTTCGCCAATTCATTCGCCGATCCAAGAACGACCCCCTCGTCGAGGAAGTTGAGTTAATTGAGGCAAACCCCAACTACGCGTTTATACGGCATCCGAATGGGAGAGAAGATACCGTATCCATCAGGGACCTGGCACCGGCGGGACGTAGCAATACGGATGACACGAATCACTATGAACCCCCCGTACCCAGTCCGCCAATCAATTCCACCCCGCTAACGGACGACTCAGAACCCGCTGAGATCCGCCGACACACGGTCCCAACAGCTCCCGTCGAAGCGACTCCAGTCGAAGTCGAGAGAGGCCCACCTGTGTCAGTAACCTCCGAGACGAGTCCCCCTCTGAGAAGAAGCACTCGAATCAGATACCCAGCTCAACGCCTAAACTTGTAGACTCTTCTTTCTTCCAAAATATCTTGAACTTGTCGTTTTGTTTCTTACCGTGCAATGTATCACGTATTATAAAAGAAGAGAGGAATGTAATGAGTCTTTACTAATTATTGTTTTCTGTGTAACAAGTCTTTACTAATTATTGTTTTCTGTGTTTCAGATCTATGCTATGTTTATGTTGAATAAAGCCTCAAATTGGCCTTTACTTTATCTCTAGCCCGCTAACAAACGCGGCACCACACACACCTGCACTCAAATCCTGCTGTAATGAGACTGACGCAAGTGAACCAGACCCAAACATGTTGAAACTAGGGATGTCACGGGTACCCGAATGAGTACCCAACCCGATCGGGTAATGTACTACTTGATGATACCTGACCCATTCGGGTAATTGGGTAATTGCTAAAAAATCGGGTATGGGTAGTAAAAACCAAATTCTAATTTAATTTTAATTTTATTGTTTTGCAGGTTTCCTTGATATATTTTTTGTATAATATTTTTTAACAAAACATTCAAAATGGCAAATCGTAGTATGGTTTGGGACTCTTTTGTCATTGATAAATTAGATAATAGTAAAGCCAAGTGCTTGAACTGCACACAGTTAATAAGTCGCGGTGCTAAACCAACAAATTTTGGAATGTCTTCAATACCCATTCGAGTATTACACTTCGGGTACCCATACCCGATTACGCGGTAAAAGCGCTACCCATTGCATCCCTAGTTGAAACATGGATAGAGGTCTAGCCTATCACTGGGTATGGGTGGAGCTTCCTACATGCAATAGCTACTTGTCATTTGGCAGGCTCAGTCCTGAAACTTTCTGAACAACCCTTGCATATAAAACAACTTCTGCAGCATACAAGGTTGTTGTTTTTATGCAGGAAGGAGGGGCCAAGGGTAAGTGCCTGCAAAAATACTTCTCTTATAGAAGAAGGAGAGAATCAAAATCAGGGTTTCTTCTCTCATTCAAACTTATGGCCCTAGATAACCATGTACCACCCACATCCATTCCTGAAAGAATGCCAGAAGTAACCCTTTCATGACTCATCTTTTCAGTGAGCTGCTTATGCCTATTAAATTCCCCCTCTGACCTGTTTTTCCCTACATCATTTACAACCCTACATCATTTACAACCACTACTTCCCCAGATCCTGCGACTGTCCTGTTATACCTATTCACTATATCTCACTCCAGCACCAGGCAAACGCACTTAAATGCTTTTTCCCCCCTCTTGCAAAAACCTCTAAGCACCTAATCTGAGACTCCCCAACAATTAGTACTTCAGGTCTCCTCTTGCCTAAAGCACTGATTTTATTGCTGGAAGCAATAGTCTCAGGCTTTCTAGGTAACTGCTAGATGCAGCACTAGTTGCAACCCTAGCCTCATTACCTGGCCTATCTTTAAACTCATCTCCTCTCAGCTTTTCAACCTCCCCAGTCAGAGCATTAACTTTCTTCATACCACACCCAGTGGCGGTTCCTCATATGGGCAATATGGGCAGCCGCACAGGGCGGCATTTGTGGAGGGGCGGCATGAGCGCCTGCAAAAAAAATAAAAATAAAAATAAGAATAAATACATAAAGAAATAAAAAAAAATAAAAAATAAAATAAAATAAATAATAAAAGATCAATGACTTTGCATCAAGGAAGGTAAGAAGAGTCAGGCTTTAGATGGCAGTTGTGCTGTGGTGCAATTTATTTTGTTTCTTGTTCAAAGTGTAGCATAATAATTACCCTCTCTTAAGTGTTTTATTCTATTTATGTGATAGAGCATTTGTACAATTTAGAAATTTGATTCTCTAGTTTATTTATGGCAGTTGTGCAATTTAATTTGTATTTTTCCTGTTCATAGTATCATAATTACATTCTCTAAGTGAGTTATTCTATTTACGTGATGAAGGATTTGTAAAATTCAGAAATTTGAGTCTTTGTTTTGGTTCTGAAGTTCCAACAATTAGTCCAATAAAAAGTTATTTTGTGAAAGAGTTATGTCTGTCCTTTATTTTGGGGGGATTCGAATGTGTGTGTGTTGGCGAACAGGGGGGGGGGGGCGCTGAAGGTGAGGTTCGCCCAGGGCGTCATGTAAGCTAGGACCGCCACTGACCACACCTGCACATCCAGTCTTACCTTCTCACATCCTCACTGACTACATCATTCTCACTTTTCACTTTGCAGAGCTTACATTCATCCTTAATACCAACTCTCATTCCTCTTTCTATCCCACACACATCACACAGAGCATACACAGTACAAAACTTGCAATCCATTCCATCTTAGAAATTAGGCTAGGCTACTTACTGGGATAAATTACTTTTTGCTAGGCTAAGTTTATATGATTGTCTTCAGACGTAATTAAGTACAGGTCTATTAAGTTAACCAGTTAGGATAGGAAAAAAACCAGTCTTTAATTTTGGGATAGCTCTACTCAGTGTTGCCAACTTGGCCTTTTTCAGGCTAGATTTAGCCTATTTTAGCTTCGGCTAGCCTTTTATTTTACTTAATAGCCTATGGCCTTAAATCTGGCAACTTTTTGTTCTAATTTAGCCTTAATCTAGCCTCTTTTCATATCAAATTGCAGAGCGTACTAACATGTTTTTTCACGTTGTAGCGTGTCAAAATAGGTACAATTACGTCGGAAGAGTGTCATCTTGTACTGATTTGATAGAAGTGGTTTCAGTCGTAGTTAGTTCTTCTTGTACGTGAATGTGTATTGTATAGTGTAAATTGTTATTATAAAGTGAACTAAGTGAACCTTCCAGTAACAAGAGTCAAATAAATCTTCAATGGAATAATCTAATACTTGTAAAATGGGAACAGATTCATGACACTGAAAAGTTTTGGGCTGAGGTTTCAGTGTATACTGTATACTGATGCAGCAGGATCTAATCCCTTCAGAGGGCTTGCTGCTGTAGCTAGACGTGTTTTGTGCATCCCCCATTCTAATGCTGAAGTGGAGAGAATTTTTAGCCAGATGAACATCGTTAAAAGTAAACAGAGAAACAGAATGAAGAAAGACCTTTTAAATGCAATACTTAGCATTCGAGCTGGAATTAGAAGAGCTGAAAAGTCTTGTTACTCATACAGTTTACCTCAAAACATAATTCAAAACATAGGGACCAAATTAACTTACGAGAATGCTGACGAAACAGAACATGATTCCGATGAGGATTTAAATGATGTTGACACACTATTTTTGTCATAATGTAAGTAAAATGTTTAGCCTATTTTTATTAGGGTTATAGCCTTTATAGCCTATATTTTCTTCTAATCTAGCCTTACTCTCAGGAGATAATGTTGGCAACACTGGCTCTACTCCACGTTAACTAGTTAGGCTAAACCAGTTCAAGGATTTAGGCCAGAAATATAAACTGGGCTAAACTACTCAACAATTGTCTGATGGAAAATGCTAATAAAATTAAATTATAGTACAGTTGATAGTACACTAATAATGGAAGTCATAATAACAACAATAATCCTGCAAAGTCAAAATAACAGCAGTAATTTGATAGTTTTGACAGAACTTGCTAACACGTTTACCTTAAATTTACCTTAAAGCGCTTCTGCCTCAAGGGTGCGCTGCTCCCTCGAAGTCTGCTCAGCGCCTCCTGAGGCGGGGCCACGACGGGGTCGCCACCCTTCTTTTCTCTCGCTCCTGCCATACGATTTGGTCCCCTATTGAATTTGTGGGGGCTGGTCTGGCAGAGGAATACTCTGACACTGTGGGTTGGTAGGGTATGTTGGCTAAAAACATGTCCAAGTGTTTTTTAAAAGTATCTACTGGGACTGCACTTATATCTCTAAGGTACTGAGGCAAGGAGTTAAACAGGCGAGAACCCTGCCTAGAGATACTATTATATTGAAGGGTTTGAATCCTTCTCAGACTGTTTGGTGGGAGGTGATATTTTTTACACATTCTTCCAGTAACAGAATCCAGTTCTTGTTAAGGTGGGCACAATTGGTTCAGTATTGGGGGCAACTAAAAGCCCTTCTAGAATTTTCCAGGTGTAGATTAGGATGTATCTCTCAAACTTTCTCTCTATGGAATAAAGGTTGAGGCCTCTGAGCCTATCCCAGTAGTTTAATTTGTTTTTACTCACCTGTTGCCCATCAGGTTGTTTAATATACGAGGTAAAGGTTCTTTGTAGGCCCTCAATTTTTTGCAATTCATTTTGTTTGTGGGGAAACCATAATTGAGAGCAGTAGTCAATGCGTGGAAGGATAAGTGATTTCCACAGGGTAAGCATGGTCATACTGTCCCTAGTTCTGAATGTCCTCAGTATATATCCTATTAGTTGTTTGCATGATGAGGTTACTTTGTCAATGTGCCTGTTGAATGTTGCATCTTCAGATAATATAATCCCTAGATCCCTGACATGATCAGTTTGTACAATATCTTTTCCTGTGGGTCCAGCGTAGTTGAATTGTTCTTTCAGGTATTTATTTGGTCCATACTTAATTAGTTCAAATTTGTCTTCATTGAAGGCCATATTGTTTGCATCTGCCCATGCATATATAGTTTGTAGATCTTTTTGTAGCTCTACACAGTCTTCTTTTTCTGTAATTGGTCTTAGTATTCTGGTATCATCTGCGAATGACAGGAGAGAGCTTCCTAGGTTACAGTTTATATTGTTTAGCATTATAATGAATAGAATTGGTCCTAGTACTGTGCCTTGTGGCACTCCACTAATCACTTCTTTTTCTATAGATCTTGCTCCATTTACAATTGTTATTTGTTTTCTGTCAGAGAGAAAGGCATGGATCCATTTTCCTATTTTTCCACAAATACCAAGTTCTTTTAGTTTATGGAATAATATACCATGGTCAACCTTGTCAAAAGCTTTTGCAAAGTCTAGATAGATGACATCAACATTGTGGTTTTCTCTCAAATATTATAGGATTGTATTGCAATGGTCTATAAGTTCAGTAAGGCAGGATCTCTTGTGTCTGAAGCCATGTTGAAAGTCTTCTAAGAGATGTTCATTTTCTATAAAACTGACAGTGTGCCTTTTCAGGACTTTCTCAAATATTTTAATAATATGGGAAGTCAAAGATATGGGTCTATAGTTCTTGGCTTCCTTTCTTTTGCCTCCTTTGTAGATTGGGGTAATATTTGCTTGTTTCATGATTGGTGGTATTCTACTGGTGTCTAGTGAGGATCTCCACAGGATTTTCAAAGGCAGAGATAAAGTATGTTTGCATTCCTTAAGAATCTTGGCTCCAATTCCATCTGGACCAGGGGCTGAACTCCCCGGTAGCTCTGTTATTGCCTGTTGTATATCTCTAGTAGTTATTTGTATATCTTCCAATAATGGTCTGTCTTGGTCATTTTCTTCTCTATCAAAAAATGTTGTAGTTTTTATTTTCTTTGCTACTACAGGGGTACTCCAGCTTAAAGCATATTGAGATTGTAGAATGTTTGCCATTTCCTGTGTATTAGATGAGAGTTAGTCCATCTTTAGCAAGCAATGGGCCAATGCTCGTTTTGATAACTGCTTTGCGTTAGCATAGCTAAAGAAGAATTTGCTAGTTTCCTTTATAGTGCCAATAGCTTTGTGTTCATTATCAATATTCTCTCTTATGGTTGACTCCTTTATTTTAAGTTCTAACATCAGTATCTGATTCCGGATGTTACTATGTCTTGTATCACTTAATTGCTTTGTCAGTTGTTTAGATAGCTTTATTCTCTTTCTCATAAGTGTCCTTCTGTATCTGTGCTCTTTTGTCCGGTGCTTCTGTGCACTATCGTTTTTCTTTGGTGTGTGTTTGTATAATGTTGATGACAGCAGGTATTGTATTCTACTCCAGCATTCTTCTGGCTTTAGGTTTTCTAATTCATCTTCCCAGTTTATTTCTCCCAGACAGTTATTTATTAATGTCCAGTCTGACTTGTGCAGGTTTAGGTCAGAGTATGGCAAGTTCGTTTGGCATGGGTCTTGCTTACATTTGTGGAGGGACAAGTTTGTGAATATGTGCATGACATTGTGGTCGGAGTGTATAGTTGGTGTTATAACAATGTGGTCAATTGTAGTTGCATTATTTGTCAGCACTAAATCTAGGATATTATTTTTTCTAGTTGGGCAGTGGACATGTTGTACTTGGAGCAGTTTTTCCATAAACTCATTCAGGTATTTTGATTTGGACCTTTTTGTCCCTGATTTCATACCACCATATTGGTTCCAGGTGCAATTTGGGAGATTAAAGTCTCCTGTAATGATTAAGTCTCTTGTTGAGTCTACAATAGCTGGGCATTGCCTGATTTTTTCCAGGACTTAAGTGAGCTCTAGATGGGAGCTATCTGGGGGGCTATAGATATTCACTAGTATTATGTCTTCTTTATTTATACGGTCTTCTCTGTCACATCTATGGGTGGTGTACCCTTTGATTGCAATTTCACTACCCATGATCATGGGGTTCAGGTGTGTTTCTGTGAGGACTATAACTGTGCTAGTAGTGTTTTCCACTAGGCTCTTTAGAGAAGGTACTTTGGTATGGTTTGAGTTTGGTTAAAGGTCCTGGATGTTTAAGTAGATTATTGATACATTTGTGGAGCCATTTGTTTCATCTCCCACATATAGGGCATTTGTAGGGTTCCTGCTGGGGTTCTCGTTTGCTTTTGTATGAGGAGCCCAAGTGAGCTTTGAATGTCTTGTATTTGCTTTATGAGGTGGTAAAACCCCAATGGGGTTTCATGGTTGCTTGCTGTACTGTACTATTTTCACCAGTGGGCTTACCTGGACCCGCTACATCAGCATAAGATCTGGGTGCAGGAATGGTATTTGGTCTAGGGTTTTCTTGCATCCCTTGGGCCAAATAGTGCTGATGGATAGTAGGCTCACTATCCTGGTATTCTCTCCGTTGAGTTTGATGTGGTTGGAATCGGATTGCTCCCTTCAGGTGGGCCAGATTGCAGTTCTCTTTAAACAACTTCTTTCCCACCATGAGCTCTGGCAAATTTGGGGATGAAAGTAGCAGGGTTGTGGAGTCAGTCCAAAATTTTCCGACTCCGACTCCACACATTGTAAAAAATCTAAAAATCTGACTCTGACTCCTCACATTTTAAATATACGACTCCGACTCCTCTAGTGTTTCACTCTATAATAATTATAATAATAAGACATTTCATCACCACCACACTAAGTGTGAAATTTATATTTTATATTTTATATTTAAATAAATATTAATTGTATATTCTGAAAATGTAAAAAAAAAATATTAAAAAAACTTAATCTAGGGGCTATCAATGAATAAGGTTTATTGACCAAAAAAACTAAATAACCTAAATGTTAGTATTTAGGATTTAGAAATTAAGGGTGACACAGGACAGAAATTGGAGTCAGAGTCGGAAGTTTTTTACCGACTCCGACTCCGCCCTGAAACGTGCGACTCCACGACTCCGACTCCACAACCCTGGAAAGTAGGGACATCTTGCATTGGATCTACATCCAGAAATGCCATTCCCATCGTGTATAAATTTTTTGCAGAGTGGTGGGTGAGCAAATGGGCATTCTCTTCCCTTAAGTCCATATTTACACAAGCCCCTCCTGTAATACTTGCATACTGGCCTCTTGGTTTCACTTTTGGCTTTTTGGTGACTGTGTACAGTGGGGTTGTTCACTTTGTTGAAGGTTTTAGTGTCCATTTCCTGTTCTTGTTTTCTCTCTTTTGGTGCCCTTTTTGCTTGCAGTTTCCCTCTCTCTAGGATCTCATCCTGAGGGCTTCTCACTTTTTCAGCAAGCTCTGCATTTGCAATGCTAATTTCCTCCTCCTGTAACTCACCTGCCAGTTCTACTTCAAGCTCTTCAAATTGCCTGTCATAGTCATCGCAAATTTGACGAGCACATCTAAAGCATGAGAATTTTCTTTTTGAAATTTGAAGGATGAGTTTACTTAGTTCAGGATCCAGGCAACAAGGAATGTATATAATAACTTGCTTGAGCTTAGTAGCTGAATAAGGTTTTCAGAACATGCAGTGCATGTTTGGACCATAATATATATAATTATATATATTATATATATATATGGTACTTTTGCATTATCCTCCCAACACTAATTTTTTTGTATAATGGAAGGAAAATAAAGTATGTTAGCAAAACACGTTTAATTTTTTTGAAATTACATCATTAGTTACATGAATAAATATTCCTAACCTAACCTAACTTGAAGCTGGCTAACTACGGCTAATCCCTGCGGCAGGCTGTTTTTAACCTAACCTAACGAAACCTAACCTAATCCCAACTAATTTTTTTTATAATGGGAGGAAAATAAAGTACCATAACCAAAACCAAACCAACATTATATAAAAAAATTAGTGTTGGGAGGATAATGCAAAAGAACCCATATACCGTATATATATATATATATATATATATATATATATATATAAAATGAGGTTTGTTCAAAAAGTATCCAGACTGATGTGATTATAAATAGAATATGGGGTTATTATTCGTTTTTTGACCCAGTCACACCCAGCTATAACAGCAATATATATTGAATAACCAATTAAAACTGAATAAGAAAATATATATATTATCTTGTGCAAATTTGTATAAAATGTGTTTTTTTATTAAAATATATTTCCTATTTTTGGTGTTTTTTCAATATAGTATATATATCAACTATTTGGTGAATATTTCTTATTTTTGGTGATTCTGGCTACTTCTGCGTAATTCAATTTGTCCTGTTTTACAAATAAATAATTTTTAGCAATTTTTCATCTGTTCAGTTCGGTTTTTTTGTGAGTAGAAGTATGACGTGTCAGTTATGTATATTTGATTTTGAAGACGTGATCCGCCATATTGCCCTCAATGAAGACAAGAGTTTAGACCTTTTTTTCAATCACAGAATAATTAAGACATCCGTGACCTGCCCTAAATGCAATAGTGCTTGTATTTTAAGAAAAGACCAGAAGGTCTTTAGGTGCCCTAAAAATAAACGTGTCTCGTTTCAGTTTAAGGGCAGGCGAAATTTAGCGGACTACCCATGCAAGGTTGGCACATGTTATTACATTATCATTTGTATAATTTAGGTCTCGGGGGTACGGGGGCAGAGCCCCCATAAAGATCACGCATCACAAATTGATTGGTCCTAATGTTTTGCCGACAGTTCAGTACGTGACACCGGTTAGGTCAACTGTACACCCTTGATGATTGGTTAGGTTAAGTCATGATATTTTCGTTTAAATTTGTTAGTTTAAACAAAAATGACGAGTGCAAACTTTTCTGGTTAATTTTGAGGTGTTTTGTACGAAACTGCCATCCGTTTCCTGTGCAGATGCGTAGTTTTCAAGATGACAATATTTTGAAAACTACGTATTTGCACAGGAAATGGATGGCAGATTCATGCAGAACACCTCAAAATTGACCAGAAAAGTTTGCTCTCATTATAAAAAGAGAGTGGGTCAAAAAACGAATAATTACCGAATATGGTACTTGCAGGGTTTGGTGCTTAATCTCCCTCAAAGTACACTCCTTCTGAAGCCACACACTTTGCCCAATGGTCCTACCACTGTGGAAAACATTTTTTGAAAGCACTTTTTGGAATGGCTGAAAGCTGCTCTGTTGAATTTCTTTTAATGGTTTCAACATCATCAAATTGGTGTCCTTTCAGGATTTGATTGAGCTTCCAAAACAAAAACAAAAGTTGCATGGTGCCAAATCCAGTGAATATGGAGGCTGCTGTACTTGGGGGGTTAGTGTTTGTGGCCAAAAATTGCTGGATAAAGTGCAATGTTATTAAAGTGTCATGTTATTGTGATAAAGCGTCCATTCTCTGGACTCTCACTTCTTTGTCCATTTCCTGTAAACTGCTTCATATAGACATCTCAAAACTTCAATGTGAAATTTCTTGTTGATTGTTTGTCCCTGTGGAACATATTCATGGTGCACACCACCATAGTAAAAAAAATCTAGTAACATGACTGACATTGTAAGAAATTGCCACAAAACAAAACGTGTTTAACTTTATTGGCTCACCACAGTGGACTGATCTACACAATGAAGTACAACCCTATCAGTCAACTTGTCTTGACATGCAGACATATATTTAGCATAGTCACAACTCCAAGCATGACCTTGTTCTAAAAATAAACACCCTATCTGGATACCTTTTGAACAGACCTCATATATATATATATATATGGACTGCTTGGTACGAAAACGTCTGTCTGTAGCTCCACTTAACTTCGACAGTGCAGTATTATTTCTAATCAATTGTGTATATTTCTCTCCTTAGTATATGAACTGTCATTGTATTAATAATATTTGTCATATGGACTATAGTCTGCCAATAAACCTTTTCATTTTCATATATATGGCTACACTGTGTCTAGTCTTAGGGTCATAAGACTGAAATTAGTAGTAAAATTTTAAAATAGAATCTAATTATTTGCAGTACTATATAAAATTTAAAATGTCTGACAATGTTGTAATAAATGAAGTTGAGACTCCATCTGGTTCAGTAACTAGTGAAGATCTAAGGCTTAATGAAAAGGAACAGGAGAATATTAATGACACAACTTTTGATTTGGGGGTGGTATTAGATGGATTTACAAAGTGCGAGAGAGACGACGACCAAATTTATCTTGATGATTATCTCCGAGGCTATATAGAGCTTAACAAGTAAGTTTCAGTTTTATCTTTAAGTACAGTACACATTTTGATTTACTTGCAGATGCCATAAAATGGATTGTCTCTAACTTGGGGGGAGTGGCTTCATTTGGTTTAATTTGTGAAAATCCATCACTACTTCATATCTGTTGGCATAAAGTATTTACTTTCCTTCCAAATTTGTCTTGTTTCTGCAATTTCCTAGTTAAGTGATAGTACTGTTTATAAAAAGTAAACATTTGTGACAGTGGCTGAAGTCTCTTGTCACCCCATCTCATTTTTTTTTCTTAACTTTTTAGTGTAGCTTTCCCAGTGATTTTTCACTCTTATTAATGTTAAGTTTTTAACAGTGTAAATTTTATTTCTATAGCCATAACTTTTAGAATTGATGTTCCATTTTAATATAGTGGACCATAAATAGGCCTATTCGTGGCTACTTGATGCAATAGAGTAGCACAGATTTATTTTCACTTTCACTGATATGAGATCCTTTGAGAATTTCTAATACAGCAACCTAATGGTTATCATATACTCCAAAGTTCTGTATTGCAACAGTTTTTAATGTTCTGTCTAAAGATGTGTAGTCTCGCAGGTGTACTCTGTAGTTGTTATCCCTTTTTTAACTTCATGAATAAAATTTAAAGTTTCTGAAGATTATTTGGTGCTACTATAGCGTGATTCCTACCTCGATTCAGTGGTCTACCTTTTAATTATAGCTTCTTACCTTGTTTACTAATTGCTTGTTTACATTCCAATGTCCATCGGCCTTGACGATTGGTTAGGTTTAGTCATGATATTTTTGTTAGTTTTAACGAAAATATTGCGACTAAACCTAACCAATCGTAGGTACACCACATACTATCTACAGTGCCCGCGAAAAGTATCCGATCACTCAAGAAAATACAATATTTTCCCTTGATATTCAGAGACACATAATTCACTTTCTATTTGTTCTAGCGACATCTGGTAACTTTGAGGTTGCTCGCTGATATGAGAGCTATCCAACGCATTCTCAAATTAGTGTTCTGGTAGCCTTCGTTGCGGGTGGCTGTGTCTCAAAGTTGTCAGATTTCACTGTTTGTGTAAATTTATTGATATTTTGTTATTTTTTACAGAAAGTGGTGTAAATAAAATTGATATATAATGTGTGCTAAAAAACAACTTAAGAGTGATTGTCGAGGTGCTATTGTTGCTTTGCATACATGTGGGAAATCACAGAGACAGATAGCTAAGGAATTAAACATATCCCAAAGTACCGTTAATTTATGGGTTTCACGGGCTAAGAACAATGCCGGCCTAACCACGCCAGTCCCTAAAAAACGATCTGGCAGACCGAGAAAAACAAATTCACGAACAGACAAACTTATGAAACGTTTAGTATTGAAAAACCCAACAATAACTGTGAAAGAAATAAAATTTAATATGAATAATTTGTTATCTGGTGTTTCTGAACGAACTATCCAGGAGCGGCTCCAAAAAGAACTCGGATTACCATCTCGCCATGCTGCTAAGAAACCGTTCATTAATGAAAAAATGCGTAAAAACGTGTCGCATTTTGTAAAAAATATATTCATTGGACTGTTGATGACTGGAAGAAGGTTTTATTTTAGTGATGAGTCGACATTTTTGACATTCAGAAGTTGTCCAAAAAAGGTTCGCCGGCCCATTGGCTCAAATAGGATGGACCCTAAATACACCCTAAAGACAATGAAACACCCTCCAAGTGTGATGGTTTGGGGTTGTTTCGGTTACTATGGGCGTGGAAACCTATATTTTCTTCCGAAGAACACAACTATGAATGGTGCACGGTATTTAGCAATGCTACAGGATAAACTTCCAATGGCAATGGCAATCCAAAGGACAAAAACATACATGCATGATGGTGCACCATGTCACAGGGCCAAAATAGTGACAAAATGGATTACTGACAATAAATTTGATATTTTGGATTGGCCTGGTAATAGTCCAGATCTCAATCCGATAGAAAATATGTGGCTAATAATAAAAACTAAGGTTGAATGCCACGACACTGGCTCAGTCGAAAAATTACAAGAAGCCATCAAAAAGGTATGGTGTAAGGAAATATCAGTGGAAGTTTGTCAAAACTTGATTAAATCCATGCCAAAACGTCTAGAACAAGTCATCCAAACCAAAGGACAGATGACAAAATACTAATATAAGGTTAGTATACATTTAAACATTGTTTTTTATGTAAAAAATACAAATTTCCAGGGTGATCGGATACTTTTCGCGGGCACTGTATAGTAGCACCGAAACTATTTTTTAAATAAATAAAATTGAATAATAAATACGGTAGCATTTTATATTTATTATATTTTCATTTATACCTTAGATAGGAATCACACTCTACAGTACTGTAGTTTCGAACCAAAATGGGTAGGAATCACCCTATAGTATCGAAGTCACCGGTAGGAATCACGCTATAGTAGCACCGATTAATTATTTAATAGTATGCCACTTTGGTATGATAACGTGAAGAGAATGAATAATGATGGAATTGTGAAGAAATTTATAATAGTGTGTAAGTATGGGAAGTGGAGAGGGTGCAAAAAAGATGGTTATAATAATTATTATTAGTGAATACATAAAAAGTTTGGGTGTAGCATATTGTAACAAACTGTCGAATGGACTTATAGAATATTTATAATTTTAAGCCTGTAGTCATTTTCCTGTATGTTGTAAACTTTATTAATTAACTTTAAAAATTTAAAGAAGAAAAGCATCAGTACCAGTACTGAAAGAGACTAATTTTTAATAAATAGTTTGTGATATCAGATTTGTAGTGCTACCAGCATAGATCTCTTTTTATAGTATGACAACTTTTTCGTGGGTGCGTACGTAAAGATATAAATATAATCTACATTTATTTTTTTCTGTTACAAATGCAGTATTGCTTAACAAATATGGGTGTGGCTCTTCAAATTAGGCTAGTTTGACAATTGTACCATTTCTTATCCATATTACTGATGCATAGGTTAGCAGTTATATCCTTTTTCATATACGGTACTGGTGCAGATGATTGGGCAAATGAAAAAATAATGATATAATGAAATAATGACTAGAAGTAAAATAGAGTTGCAAAAATATGGAAAAAGAAGATGGGGACGAAGGAATCATTTCTTTACCTCATTTCTTTAAATGAGGTAAAATCTTTAGACTGGGGAGAATCATTAAACTATCTTAGATACACTGGATATCATCACTAATAGGTCTATGGCAAATTTAACTTTAAAAAGTTAACCATAAAAGGATGACACACATTCATAATTTAACCTTACAAGCAATTCTGGCATTAAAGGGTTAATATAAGCATTGTCATTATGCTTTTCATTTCCTGATTTATTATTATAAGTTTGTTTTATTATTTTATTAATAAATTTTATTGTTTGTTTTATTATAGGGCCAGTTTGGCTTTTTAAGTATGTGACATTCCACTCAAAATCACACAAAATAAACCTAACCAGTGTTTATATATTTCTATTGTGAGCTCATTAAAGGAAAAAGTTAATGACCTAAAGGATATAGGAGCAGAGGGGAAAATCCCAGTTTTGCTGGTTTAGGTTTATATTTTATGAACAAGGTTTTCATTTGACACACTAAATATTTTGCAATTTTTCTTTTATTTCCAGATTCTTCCAGCTTTTGGGAAGCTTGTTCAATTTTGTAGCCAGTGATGTTCAGAAAAAGGTAAACTTAAAAAGGATTAGATATTTGTCCATTGGTGGATATTACATACCTTCTACTAAACTATGACGTATGGGTTTGGGTACCATATTATGTAGTTCATTGGCTGGTAGCTAATTTAACTTCAGCCTTGTTTGTTACCATTAATAGGGTATTAATACATATTTGTACCAGTTGTTAGGCCCTTGGGTGTTGCTACACCTACATATTACGAGACCCTTTGATGCAAACCTATTCAGTTTACAGTAACTTAGGCCTCAAAAGGTAAATTTGATTAAGTTGAAAAAGTATGCCACCATTTAATTTTCAAGAATTTTTAACTCTTTCTTTGTTAACACCACTAAATTTTCCCATATAAAAGAAAGTTTCTGAAAAATATTTACCAATATCTTTTACCCATTAGTGCATAAAGTTTAAATTTGCAGACACTTGGCTGATTTTTCTATTTTGACTCGGAAACCTCAATAAAAGTGTGTGTATTTAATTTTACTGTCTAATTTTTTGGACACTATGCATTAATGGGTTAATTAATTAATATGGTAATTTTGAAATAGAAATTTTGTCACACGCTTCTGACACACTGCTGTTATGATTAACTATCCAAACTTTGAAGTTTCAAAAGTAGGGTTGGTGTTTTTGCAAAAATTCTTGAGAGATAAGGGAAAGGAGTAAATTTTGAAATGATAAAATTTGAATTTGTGTTAATGCTGATTAGGGCAACTTATTCAATAATATCTTTTTCATTGTATTTCACTTTACTTGTCTTTCAAATAATTATTTAATTTTGTTATAGTTCTTTATCACACTTAATTGCTTAATAGATTTTTAATTAGGATTTTAGACAAACTGAGCGCGTTTAAGGCTCCTGGGCCAGACCAGTTTCTCCCCAGTGTTGCGGGAGGTGCGCGACCAGGTGGCTCCCCACCTGGCTACAGTCTTCAACAAATCGTTGGAGATGGGCCAGGTGCCTGGTGACTGGAGGGAAGCCAACGTGACCCCTATCTTTAAGAAAGGGGATCACGAAAGTCCAGGGCACTATTGTCCCATTAGTCTCACTTCAGTTGTAGGTAAATTATTAGAGGGGATAATAGCGGATAGGATCGTTGACCATTTGGATTCGTACAAGCTGCTTGGGGACTCCCAACATGGGTTTAGACAGCATAGGTCGTGTCTCACCAACTTGCTCGAGTTTTTCCGTCATGTTGAGTGAGTATGATAAAAGTAGGGCGATTGATATACTTTATCTCGACTTTGAGAAAGCCTTTGATAAGGTACCTCACCGCCGGCTAATGGCGAAAGTGCGCGCGCTGGGTATCGGTGGGAAAGTAGGTAGGTGGATTGAAAACTGGCTGAAGAATAGACGGCAGAGGGTTGTAATTAAAGGAGCTAGTTCGGGTTGGGCCTCGGTCACTAGCGGGGTTCCTCAGGGTTCCGTTTTGGGGCCGCTGTTGTTTATCATTTATATAAATGATATAGACGGTGGCATCGTCAGTCGGATCGCCAAATTTGCTGATGACACCAAGCTTGGGGCCAATGTTGAGACACCGGAGGCGATCGAGCAACTGCGTGCGGACCTAGGTAGGATAGGAGAGGTCCGAAAAATGGCAAATGCTGTTTAACTTGGGTAAATGCAAGGTGATGCACATTGGCTACGCCAATTCCAAGTCGGACTACTCGATGTTGGGGAGTAATATCGAGGCGACTGATGTGGAAAAGGACTTGGGTGTGCTAATTAGCAGCGACCTTAAGTTTACCAAACAGTGCGTAGAGGTGGAAAAGAAAGCCCAGAAGCTGTTGGGTTATATCAGGAGGCAATTTCAGTTTCGGAACAAGGAGATTGTGCTCTCTGTACAATTCCCTGGTCGGCCGCACCTGGAGTATGCTGTGCAGTTCTGGTCGCCCACCCTCAGGAAAGATATTGAGAGGCTGGAGCGAGTGCAGGCGAGGGCCACAAAGTTAATCCCTTCCGTTAGGAATATGGGCTACAATCGACGCTTACGTGCCCTGAACTTGTTTTCGCTGTAAACTCAGAGGCTGCGCGGTCAACTGATCGAGGTTTTCAAGCTCTTACGCGGGTTCAACGATGCCGATTTTAGAAGAATGTTTAGTTTAAATGATAACCCAACTCGCAACAATGGTTGGAAGTTGGATTTGAAATGGTTTAGGACTAGTGTATGTGGGAATTACTTTACGTAGGCTATAAGATCTGTGACACGTGGAACAATTTACCTTCAGAAGTTGTGAACAGTTCCTCTGTGGATCACTTCAAGAAAAGGTTAGACCAAATCTTGCACACTATTTGAGTGTGTAGAAAATTTTCCGTGGCACCCGTTGCCATTGGTACCTCCTCGGTATGGGCCGCAAGGCCTTTTGAGGTACTTCTTTTTCTTGTAACTCACTCATTAAGCCCATTCCTAACGCGTAATGGCCTGACCAGCCCCCTGCGACCATTCTTTGATGACCAATTGATGGTGATTGGCTGTACTGCTCTGAGGTGAGAGAGCTTTACTGCCCAGCTGGCTGCCAGGCCAGCGTAAAGTCTCGGGCGTAGCCTCTGGGTCTGGTGGGATATCCCTTGAACACTGGATTCTAAGAGTCTGGCCGCTTGTGAGTGTCTAGTACAGAGCTTTCCAAACTTTTCACGTTGGCGACACACTATTTAAGCATAAAAATTTTCACGACACATTAATTTTTGTTATCAAATATCAGATAATTTTTCAGTAGGTGGTTTATCTTGTAGCCGATTTTGTTGATCAATAGAAAAATCAAAATTTTCAAAATACAAAAAACACTAATGTGTCGCGACACAGTTTGGAAAGCTCTGGTCTAGTAAGACTTAGTAAGGGGCTGCATCTCGCTCTCACTCCTGGCGGGAAATCCGTGATGCCTGCGTCGCGAGTGTTTGTCAGTTGGTAGCTGCGACACATTTGAGACTGTCATGCCCTGGGGAGACCTTTGGTCGGTGCGGCAGCAGCGAGAGGTGTAGTCTTCTGGAAGCGATGAACGTCACTTGCAAATAGGTGGATGCGTCTACGCGCGGAAAATTCACCCCCCCCTTTTTTTTTTTATATACTGGTCACAACGTTTTTGATAGTTTTCATTGCTAGAACGCTTTATCTTATTCAGAGTTCGAAAAAAAATAAGTTACAATGACTGGACCGCAGAAACTGAAGGCTGAATGTGCGAGGTGTGAAATAAACCAGTGGGTGACGAACTTCAAAGAAGCCTGCTTCGTGAAGATCAACCACTCCAGCATGTGCCGCTTTTGCGAACTCATGCGGTTTTACGAGAAGCTAGAGGAGAGGGTCCGGCGGCTCGAGTCGTCCAGACCGGATGTTGGAGGTGCGGCGGTCACTGATGCGGCTGCGCCCTCCACCCCAGAGCTCATTGATAGGATAGCTGCCATGGAAAGGCGGTCCAGCGATGGACTGGACAGGGCTCGAGACCGCGGAGAAAGGGTAGAGGTGCAACTGGGGGCTAGGGTACAAAATCAGTGTGAAGAATCGCCAGCGACCCACGTGGAATGCACGGAACCGCGGCGCAAGGTGGAGGGCATAAAGAAGGGGCTGATAGAGAAGAGTGGGAAGGGGCCGATAAAGAAAAAGGGTGGGAAGGGGCCTACTGATGGCTCAAAGAAACGGAAGGATGTAGCTGCTGGTCGGGGTGGGTCGGGTGGTATAAGTGCGTCTATGGGTGGCGACGGGTATCGAAAGGTCTCGGGCAAGAAGGCTGCGAAGCCGAAGCCTGAGACCCCAGTTGCCCCTGTCAGGACCTCCAACCGCTTTAGTCTCCTGTGCTCGAAGGAGGAAGACACTGTTTTGATTGGAAACTCGCAGATCAGGGGCCAGGAGAAATACTTTGCTTCTGCAAACCGGGACGGGAGGAAGGTAAGGTGCTTACTGGGCGGGGAACGGCTCACTTAAGGAAGGAGGTAGAGAAGTTGCTCGTGGCTAGTCGGAGGACTGCGATCGTTGTCCACGCTGGTGGCAACGACCTGTTCCTCAAAGGCGGTAGGGTAGGTCTTACAGAAAGGATCATCACCGAGATCATGTCTCTTGCGGATGATCTAAAACTGAAGAAAGACAGGGGAATGTTGATGGGCATTTTACTGCGGATGAATGCCAGTGACTACGCGCTCAGTAAAGGTCATTGGCATCAACGAGAGGGTGCAAGACTTATGCGTCCCGCTGGGCATGAGGTTTATTGACCCCTTCGACGCATTTTCGGGTAGGGTGGGACCTTTACCAGAGGGATGGTGTCCACCTCATTGACAAGGGTAAAGGTGTGCTAAGCGCGCTGCTCGACCGGCACCTACACAGAATGGTGAGGTCGAGCCTGGGGAGAGATGATGTTGAGCCGGTGGCGGACGTACCTTCAACTGAAAGGTGCGTCCAGGTACAGGTGGGTGACCCTCCTTCCACGTTGGAAGGGGCTCAGGCTCCTGCGGAAGTTGCCCCCTCGTTGGTGAGGGGTTCTTCAACTCCCGACAACCCTGGCTGTTCGGGAAACGGGTCGTGCTAGGGGGCGGTCAGAATAGGGAAGGCTCCCTCCGTGCAATGCTTTTTAATGCTAGGTCGATTAGGAATAAGTTTTGCGAGCTACGGGCGCTCTTAGCATCAGAATACCAGGATATCGTTGCTATCACCAAGTCCTGGATTCATACTGATCGTAGGGACTATGTTGGGGAGTTCGAAATTTCCGGCTATAGAATGTTTCGCAAAAACCGCACCCGTGGGGAGGGGGGAGGGGTACTAATATACGTCAGGGACACGTTGAGTCCGGTTGACTGCCAGTTCCGGTCGGAACGGGAGCTGCTTGGCGTCGATCTGAACATGGGAAGGACGAACTATAGGTTAATCTTGGTGTACAGACCTACGCATCTCCTCCTCGAGGAGGATACAGCCCTGTACACCGAACCCCGTAGCCTGCTAGGGGATAGGGTGTGTGTGTGTAGTTTTAGGAGACTTCAACTGTCGCGGCATAAAGTGGGAAGACAGGACTGCTGATGCTGAAGGGAGGAGGCTAGTTGACTTTGCTGATGAGAACTTTCCCACTCAGTGGGTCAATGAGCCGACACGAGGCGAAAGCGTTCTAGACTTAGTATTCACGACCGAAGACAACCTCGTCAATGGCCTCACCGTTGACGAATCGTTGGGCGGGAGTGATCACGGTCTGATTAGGTTCCGTGTGTGCGTCCCTCGGGTGAAGCGTAGTAACTCGAGAGGCAGTAAGCTCGATCTCCGGCGGGCGGACTTTGTTAGCCTCCGGGATAGAGTAGGTGAGATGGAGTTAGAGGTCGGCGGCGATATTGAGGGAGTGGAGTGCATTCCGGGACGAGTTTATAGTGCTACAGTCTGCTGCCATACCCTCAAAACTGGTCACCCCTGCTTCAACGCAGCCTAAGTGGTTCAATCGTGACATCGCTTCGGCTATCCGAAATAGGAAAGTAGCGTATTGGAGGGCGAAGGCCGATCGTTCCCGTGAGAACACTGAAGCATATGTCCGCCTGTGTAGGGAAGTGAAGGCGAAGGTTAGGCTAGCGAAACGTAACGAAGAACTACGGGTGGCAAGCTTTTGCATTCTGCAAGGGCCGTTAAAGGACCGAAGCGGCGTTCTGCGGACCTCCGACGCGGACATCGCCAATGTGCTTAATGAGTACTTTGCGGGAGTGTTCACCAGGGAGGACACCCGCATCATCCCCGAGCCAGGCATCAGGCACGAAGGTGCTGGCCTGGATAGTATTTGATGTACCGCGACAGTCGTTGCCGATAGAATAGACAAACTGAGCGCGTTTAAGGCTCCTGGGCCAGACCAGTTTCTCCCCAGAGTGTTGCGGGAGGTGCGCGACCAGGTGGCTCCCCACCTGGCTACAGTCTTCAACAAATCATTGGAGACGGGCCAGGTGCCTGGTGACTGGAGGGAAGCCAACGTGACCCCTATCTTTAAGAAAGGGGATCACGAAAGTCCAGGGAACTATCGTCCCATTAGTCTCACTTCAGTTGTAGGTAAATTATTAGAGGGGATAATAGCGGATAGGATCGTTGACCATTTGGATTCGTACAAGCTGCTTGGGGACTCCCAACATGGGTTTAGACGGCATAGGTCGTGTCTCACCAACTTGCTCGAGTTTTTCCACGTCATGTTGAGTGAGTTTGATAAGAGTAGGGCGATTGATATACTTTATCTCGACTTTGAGAAAGCCTTTGATAAGGTGCCTCACCGCCGGCTAATGGCGAAAGTGCGCGCGCTGGGTATCGGTGGGAAAGTAGGTAGGTGGATTGAAAACTGGCTGAAGAATAGGCGGCAGAGGGTTGTAATTAAAGGGGCTAGTTCGGGTTGGGCCTCGGTCACTAGCGGGGTTCCTCAGGGTTCCCTTTTGGGGCCGCTGTTGTTTATCACTTGCATAAATGATATAGACGGTGGCATCGTCAGTCGGATCGCCAAATTCGCTGATGACACCAAGCTTGGGGCCAATGTTGGGACGCTGGAGGCGATCGAGCAACTGCGTGCGGACCTAGGTAGGATAGGAGAGTGGTCCGAAAAATGGCAAATGCCGTTTAACTTGGGTAAATGCAAGGTGATGCACATTGGCTACGCCAATCCCAAGTCGGACTACTCGATGTTGGGGAGTAATATCGAGGCGACTGATTTGGAAAAGGACTTGGGTGTGCTAATTAGCAGCGACCTTAAGTTTACCAAACAGTGGTAGAGGTGGAAAAGAAAGCCCAGAAGCTGTTGGGTTATATCAGGAGGCAATTTCAATTTCGGAACAAGGAGATTGTGCTCTCTCTGTACAATTCCCTGGTTCGGCCGCACCTGGAGTATGCTGTGCAGTTCTGGTCGCCCACCCTCAGGAAAGATATTGAGAGGCTGGAGCGAGTGCAGGCGAGGGCCACAAAGTTAATCCCTTCCGTTAGGCATATGGGCTACAATCGACGCTTACGCGCCCTGAACTTGTTTTCGCTGTAAACTCGGAGGCTGCGCGGTCAACTGATCGAGGTTTTCAAGCTCTTACGCGGGTTCAACGATGTCGATTTTAGAAGAATGTTTAGTTTAAATGATAACCCAACTCGCAACATTGGTTGGAAGTTGGATTTGAAACGGTTTAGGACTAGTGTGTGTGGGAATTACTTTACGTATAAGATCTGTGACACGTGGAACAGTTTACCTTCAGAAGTTGTGAACAGTTCCTCTGTGGATCATTTCAAGAAAAGGTTAGACCAAATCTTGCACACTATTTGAGTGTGTAGAAAATTTTCCGTGGCACCCGTTGCCATTGTACCTCCTCGGTATGGGCCGCAAGGCCTTTTGAGGTGGTACTTTTCCTTGTAACTCTCTCTCTCTCTCTCTCTCCAGGTAACAATTCTCCAGTGTTATCGGAAAGGTGGGGCGGGAGATTATTACTACTCCGTTGAATCTATGATTGAATATGAAAGGGAAAACAACATTTTAGAAAGTACAACAGAACAATCTGGATCAAGAACTCTATTAAGACTACATCGAGCCCTCGGTAAGTGAATTTAGTATTACGTTTTTGGTGTTCAACAATCGAGGGTCGAAGTGAATGATCTTGTAACATTTTTGCCATTGTTGTCATAAACTCTTAAAAAAAAATACCTTAATCGCAAAGTTACATTTCTGATGATTATATGTATTTGCAAAGCTTTTATAATACTTAGTCAGTGTGCTAAATTTTGTATTAACTGAAGATGCACTTTTCTGAAATTTAAGCAAATTTATTGACAACAAATAATGAATAAATAAAAAAAATTAAGTATGAGTTTAGGGATCATATTATTGCACATTTTGAAAGCTTTATTAAAATACTGAAATATATGTTTTGTGACTGAACTACGGTAGTCTTAAAAAACTAAGAAAACGACACTACCTTAACATTTTAAGCTCTGTTTTCACTTTTTTTTTTTGGTCAAAATTAGTCTCTTCTGGATGCAATCTTCTCATGAGCTTGTAGTAAATGTCACACTTCATCCTGAAGATATCTGTTCAAATCTTTGTACAAATTGATTTATGTTGTAGTGCAAATAAGAAGTGGCAACAAATAGGTAGATGATCTTTGATATTTCCTAAATCTTCTAGACCAAAAGGTGGATATTAAAAAATTTTGGTGCATTTGGGAGAAAGATGGGTATGGGAATTTATGGAATAGAAAACCATTCATTTTCTCGATATTAAGTTCATAACCTCATCAGCTCTCTTCTGTAAAAGATCCTTAGTACTTCGAACACCGAAGATTATTATTATTATTATTATTATTATTAATAATAATAATTTGTGTTGTATTTTTAGAATTTATAATAGGATTTTTGAAAGAATTAAAAAAAGCGAATAAGGAAGAAAAGATGGGAAGTGTCACATCCGAGGTGTACAACCGAACGTTAGCTAAGCACCACGACTGGATTATAGCGAAGACGGTGAGCGCTGTGCTCTACCTGATGCCGACGAAACAAACTATAATTGATAAGGTGAGAAACCGGAGCTTTTAGCACATTCAGGGGAAACCATTGGTTACCACGCGCGTGCATGCGCGCGCACGCAGCTATGAAAGTGAAAAAATAAAGCCTTGATCCGTTTTTGACAGGTGAGCAACGGAGATAATCTTCTACAGAATGAGAATGAATCCGTGTTGTCTCAGGTCATTGACGTCATGACATCGGTCTATAATCTCACACAAAAACTTTACGAAGATTATGACATATTGAATCTTCCATAGTGAAGTCTGTCCCGGATTCACGCTCAGGTTATTTTTGTGTAAAGAAATGAATAAGTGAGCCACTTTTTAATTAGCAAGGGCACTTAACGGCATAAAAAACTCCTAATTGGGTTCATTATTATATATATATATATATATATATATATATATATATATATATATATAATGGGAATAATTCACAATGTTTATATGAATTTTATTAAGTGTGATACAATCCAGAAGAAAAATGAAGAGATTCCGATCGCTTTCGTCTCTTACGAGACTACCTTGAGAAGGTTTTGCAAAAGAAAAAAGCGCTCGGGATTGTTTTTCCACTTTTTTTTTTTATTTGAGGGTTGCGTTACATACATATAATGTGTGGAATTTACTTTACTACGCAAAGCTTATCATTTCCTTTCTGCAAGATAGTGATAATTAAAAGTAATTTGTGATTCACGAACGTTTCTTCCCATCCACAATAAAGCATCATATAAAATTGTAGTAGTTTTGGGGAAAACTTGTCACATTTCCTTATTATTTTGATTTATAATTGTAATTTTATACATAATATAGACAGAGCTGGGCAATAAATACATTGAATGTATTTAAATACTAAATACATGGGAGAAATGTATTTAAATACTAAATACATTTTACGAATGTATTTAGATACTAAATACAAAATACATCAATTTTATTTAAATACATTTGTAAATACATTTTAAATACATACAAATTTTAACATATGCATTCACTAATTCATGTTTTGATAAATTTCTACTTTAGGGGACACGGTGAATTTCGAAATAAATACACCACTCGATAGATCAGACGATTTTAAAAGCTTTTTCATCAATGAATTTTCCATCGCAAATTGGATTGATTGCGAGTTAGTTACATAGGCCCACTTAAGGCAGAGCCGTTTTGTACGATTATTCGGTCAATTTCAAGATATTTTTTGATGTCTAAAAAAACACTTACCTTCAGATGAGTGTACAGATTCGTTGTAGCATTGCTTGCAGCAGAGACTTCGTGTTTACACAGCAGCAGGTGCACTTTACCTTATTACCGTCTTTAGATTTAATTTTAAAGTATTTTCCATCAAACAGAGGGTGCACTAAATTGTTATCTGCAGATATATCACTGTTTGATTCACCGGATTTGCTTGTTGAAGCCATGACACGCACACGATAAAGAAATCAAACGCTTTCGACTAAGAGTGGCACACAACTGATTGAACTGACACGTTGAAACATGAACCATGCTGTACTACACTGTCGACGCGTCGTACTGTGCTAGTACAGAACGTGTATTAAACCAGTAAAAGTATTTACATTTTTATATTTTGAGTATTTAAATACATTGTATTTAAATACTCATTAAAGTATTTAAATACTATATTTAAATACATGAAAAACAATGTATTTATAAATACAGTTCTAAATACACAAATGTATTTAAATACGTATTTAAATACTGCCCAGCTCTGAATATAGATTACTTATATATATTTGTAAGTAGTGTATTTATATATGTATTTTATATCTATAGGACCTATATTTTATAATTAAATCGATTAGCTGAGAGTCTGAGCAATAGAGAAGTTTTTCCATTGAATAGCAATAGCTCGCTCAAATTTAATGAATGCTAATTACTCGTTGTTGTTGTTTAGCGTGTCAGGAGTGGCAAACGGCTTTCAAATGTAGTTGAAAGCTCTTGGTTTTCTCATCTATGCGAATAAAACTATAACGAGAAATGTATTTACTAGAAGCACGAGCTTTTGGCCTATACTAAAGTCTTCATTGGGTCCGGTAAAGACTTTAGTATAAGCTAAATACACTTGGGCTTGGTGATAATCGATCGCCGCCATTTATCGGAAAACGATAATCGTCATAGACAACTTTACTTTTGGTTTTAGGTTTTTTAATCAATTTCATAGAATCAGCCATGATTATTGTTCATTCATTTCACAAACAAATCTCCAGCAAGAATCCACATTCTGAAAATAAAAGAGACAAGAGTAAGTATTGATATGTCATGTCATGCCGAGCCAAGTAATATAACATTTCCCGTTAACCATCATTACGAAGCACTGGCATGAACAAATCATGCATGCAAGCATTGTCTGCAGCTTGCTGCTACAACTGCGTGCCTTGCACACGCACACACGTAGCAGGTACGGATGGATTCATTCAATCATCAAATATCGTCAATATCACGATTATCATCACGGAAAATGGCGGTGATTATCTTCGGCGATTTCCAAGCCCTAAAATACACTTGATGATGACCTTAGTATAGACCAAAAGCTCGTGTTTCTAGTAAATACATTTCTTATGATTTTTTTTTTATTCCCATGATTGAGAATGTTTACTTTTCTTGTTAAAGATTTTGGTTGAAATTTCTGTCAGGTCTTTAGTGTTGATTTATTTTATTTATTTATTTTATTTATGTATTTATTTATTTATTTATTATTTTATTTTTGTGTGTGTGAAAAAAAACGTTTTTCTCCATCGAAAATATTGTCATTGACAATCACAATAAAATGCTCTCTTTCATGTATAACTGTAAAATAAAATAGAACTTTTGTTAATCGGAGATAATGTGTGTTTCGTTTAGGCTTAAACTCAAAATGGAACTGGTTGAAAACTTACATTTTGATTTAAGATTTTTTTTATTTACTATTCCACTTGACTTAGCGTAAAGATGGATGTTTTTAGGTATTAAGGTTTGATGCGGATACTTGTTATTGTTTTTAATTGAGGTTTGTACACGGACCTCTGTTGTTGTTCTTCGTAATTCCCTTCAATGGATTGGCATTTCATTTGGGGTTCTCCAAACAATCCGATTTCCTTTTGATTTAGGTTTCGTTAAAACCTTCGGTTTTCAGAGTAGATTACGGCATATAGGGATTCTGCGCGCGCGTGTGTCTCGCTGTTAGGGGTCGAAATTGGAGATACGAAATAGCTCTCAAAGCCTTTGCATTTAGTACTGCCTCGTTCTGGAAACGAATATTTTAACGCTAAAATTCAGAAATAGTTGATGGTAAATGTCGGTTGCAAAGATAAGTGATTTCAAACCAATCTATATTCGAAAGCGGATCAATGAAAGAAAGCCACCCCCAGCCTTCTTTAGTTAGCTTTATAAGGCTAACTAACAAAAATATAACGACCTAACCTAACCAATCGTCAAGGGCGTACAGTTGACCTAACGATTGGTTAGGTTAGGTCGTGATATTTTCGTTGGTTAGCCTGATAAAGCTAACTAAAGAAGGCTGGGGGTGGCTTTCTTTCAATTTGTAATGGAGAACTAATTCCATAGTGATTAGGTTTAGTGTAAGGAACAGTTGGAATAAAATTCCTCTATTTTTGTAATTTTTATAAGTTTTAATTTTTAAATTGTAATGATAAATTGGTTAATTATAAAGTTAACTTTAGTTAATTATGGGGAAATATTTTGTCTTCCTATTATAACCTCTTATTATTATTATTATTATTATTTAGACTTCCGAAATAAATACTTAATTGGAGCATTTTTTTTACTCCATTATATGTCTGTTCAGGTAAAATATTCTTTAATTAATTCCTCCTGATAAATGAGGCAATTTTAATTCTAATCAATTTAGCACTCTTATCTCGATTGGTTGGATTCAGAGTACTAGTCCTCTCGTTCGATTTACCCAGCCACCGCCGCTCTTAGAGCTGGATTGACCACCAACTCTGATTGCTCGGGCTCGTGAGAAAATGGAGGATTAGCGTGTTTTTCGTTAACCAGGAGTTGTAAAGCAATAAAAACAATGACGTTGCCAGTGCCAGTATCTCTGTCGATAATACCGTTTCCCTATAAACGAAGATGCCGAGGTCGGGGGTTAGACTCCGGATGGTGCTGGCTAATAACGATCCGGGATTTAGCGCAATGGGCCGTATTCGTCTGGCCTGAGCGCTGTGCCAGCTTCTGGCACTCCTTACTGATAATTAACACTGGCGTTATTAGAGGTGCAGACAGTGGTGTGCGCGTTACATTAATAAAGTAACGTCGTAACCGCTTCAGTTACTTCTATGAAAAAGTAACCCGCTATCGCTACCGTTACTTTTAAGAAAAGACAAAGAGTAGAACAGTTAATAATACCAAATTATGTATATGACAAATCAAAACCTGAACTCGAATAAAAAAAATGGCCTGTCAAAAAAAACTAATCTTGCAGATTTTTAGGAGTGTATTGTTCGATATCAGGAACGCTAGTTTTTCAAAATTGGCATCTGATAGCCGAAGGGTATCTTTGCCAGCAGAAAACACTCGTTCGACGGCTGCAGTGGATGGAAATTGAGTATCAAGACATATGAATAAGAGCAATAAAATTAATAGCTAATAAATGACACTAGTCAAATGACCAGTTTGAAAGTAGCGAGTAACAATTGAAATTGCTCTAAAAAGTAGTGCCGTTAACATTTTCGTTACATCTCGAAAGTAACGGCGTTACCACTACAGCTACTAAAACAGTAACGCCGTTACTCCCACCACTGGGTACAGAATGTGTTTGGTTCATTCGAGTTCATGACATGGAAAGTAATTTTCTGTGGACATTATATGAGGCTCTCCTAGGAAGAAGTGGCTAAGCGACAAAAGTGAAAAACGCAGGTGAAGTTGTACCAATTTGAAAGCGTCATAACTTTTGAAGATATTTCATCGAAATAGCTTCAAAAGTTATTGCACTTTCAAATTGGTACAACTTTAACTGGAGACTGGGTTATATTAATGTAATATCCCTTATGCTTAATTAACTTCCCTTTTTCTTCGTCTTGAAATCAAGTTGCAATACCGCTTCCCGTTAGGTCAACGAGGTTTAGTGTTTTGTTCTGGGTATTAAGATAGGTGACCATCTTCTGTGTGTAGATGTAGCGATCAGTGGTTCGGATTCCACGCTAAGCTGTAGGTCCTTTCACATGACCTTGTATATTACGAAGGTGGTTAAATAACCAAAGCATTATTAATGGTCGTAGTAAAAAAAGAAAAAAACGACTCGGCATTCGTCTCTGAATCTGCGATGTAAACATGCGATACTCCAATAGTTTTTCAGAAAAATTAAAAAATGTATTAAGTCTAAGTTCAACCCCGTTGTAGGACAAAACGCGTTAGTATTTTCGTATCGCATAATCTCAAATCTATAACTGTCAAATGTGCCGAGACCTTTCTAATGAACTGAAGGGTAAATTTTATAAATATACTACTGATTTCAGCCTTTATATTCACCCTTATGCGCGGACTATGTCGTGGTCAGTGCCATAACACCACTGGCGGTGGAACGTCAGCGCGCAAGGAGGCCCAAGTAGGATTGATTAGCGTACTACTAGACACACTCACTAGATTTCGTGAACATGCTAAAGTGCTACAGTTACGAACTTAACAATTTACGAAATATGTTACATAGCCCAAACACAAAGTAAATGTTTACTGTAAACATTACGTCGGGTATTAGTTGTATGGGAGATTCTCCTCCGCTTCCAGATTATACAGCGACTCGTGTTTCTGATACTGGCAACAATAACGTTTGAGGTTGTTTAATCTCTGTAACGACAAGGCGTTGTTGCCGGTAAATATACTCTATATAAATGTAGTTAGAAAAGGAAATTTTACACGAGAGTTAGACAAAATAGGGATCAATCGGACCTAAGCCAAATAATAGATGATACAGAAGTGCATTTCAATGGCATCTATCATTCTGCTGAGGTGTGATAGATCTCCATTCTGTTGTTATTGTATAAAACTTTCTTTTCAACGCATGACAGACTATTTACCAACGACGACGTAAGATTACGTGACCTACAGTTTCAAGTAGGACTCGAACAACGGGTCGCTACATCACCCGAATGCAGAGGATGGTCACCCATCCAACTACTGAACAACAGTCGCTTAATATCGCTGATCTAGTAGGAAGTAGTGATGTGACGTGGTCATGACATATTCCAAAAGAAGTAGTTATTTTGAGCTCGAATCAAAGTTCAGTGACTCCAGTACACTATTATTATTATTATTATTATTATTGAGCCCAGTAAAGCCTAAAGCTTAAGGGCCAAATTAAATAAAAAATAGTCGAGCTTCATAATTATTCATGTCATTGTAAATTGAGAAATTTATTTTATTATTATTAATAAAGGTTATTCTATTCTATTATTATTTATTATGTTGTTGTTGTTATTAATGTAGAAATGCTATATCAGCTTCTACTTTAATGTATTATATTGAGACCTCTAAAATTTGAAAAATATTTCTTTCAACTCATCTTGAGAGCCACATACTAACTGATAGTCTTTCAGATGACTGATATTCTTGGGGAATATGCTCAGGGAAATACTTTGGTTAGAAAATTTCGTGCGTACATTAGATGTTAAGTTGATTTTGTTCAAACCTTTTTGTACTCCAATGTATACAGCTCATTTGTGGTGGAATTACAGGATGTATAATTTGAAAAAATTATATATTGCATATACAGTCAGCCCTGCTATAACGCGCGAGATGCGTTCTGGAAAAACATCGTGTTACGCAATCGCGGGCTGTGACAAGCTTGTTTTTTACGTAGAAATAATGTTATAAATCAGGGATGCGTTTTTTCAAAATTATTTTTTCTTAGAATTCAATTTATCAATTGTTCAAACAATTGTTCAGTTTTTCCTTGTGAACAGACGTGTTTTGTCGAGTGCTATCAAGTGAATAAGTGGTTTTCGTTGAAGTGTTTTAAAAAAAAAAAAAGTGTTCCGTGCATTCTTAACTAAATTACTTCGTGCTACTAATCATTCATTAACGAATATATTTCATTTATTGACGTTATTCAGTACTATATTATTGGATCAAACCAAGGCTACAGAACGTGGCTTGCCTTGTTTGGTTTTCAAATCAATCGTAAAACGTGCAGTCATAAGGTTGAAATTCCCTTGGTTTGTTTTTGTTGTTTTTCAAATCTATCAGAAACGTGGTTTTTTAAGGTTCAGATTTCCTTCACACACTACCTGACCTCCAAAAGGGTCACCTACCGTGGGAAAAAAAGGATTAAGTCAGTAAACAACGACCAGATAAGTTCCATTTAATACTTTTTCTTTAACATTTCTTTCGTCGGTAGCTTAATTCTATATTAATTTAGTAATAAATTTGTGTTACAAGATCCTGTTTCTGCGTTTCAAGAACGCGGTGGACCTACGTTGTAATTTATTAATTTCCAAACGCTCGTTTTTTGTTTTTTGTTGTTTAACTAATTAAAAGCATGGCACCCCCGTCAAGTACTTGCAGTCGCTGTGAAGGGAAATTTGCTGCTTACGCGTTTACAATGGCTAATAATAATGATCAGTTAGTTTGCAGGTGGTGCTCAAGCATGGAAGTGCTGAGGAACGAATTAGACCGTGAGAGGCAGGCCAGGGTGAGACTTGAAGAAAGCGTGATGCTCCTGACGGCAAAATTAGAATCCCTTGAGACTCCAGTTACGACCCCTCCTGCCTCAGTTTCTATTAATAATATAAATAGTACTAATAGCCCTCTCTCTTCCCCTAGTTCCCAACCCTTCGTTCGAGTGCGAAATGGAGCCCCATTGAGAAAAGGAAAGCCTTGTCTACCAGTAATAACAAGCAATAAGTTTTCTGTTTTAGGGTTCGAAGATACTGATGAACCGGAAATACGACTCGTTAGTGATTCCATTGTTCGAGGGCAGCTCGAAGAATTCTGTGGGAGAAACCCTCGTCGTAGGCGCCGTTACTGCTACCCTGGTGCAAGGGTGGAGGATATAACTAATAATGTTGACCATTTTACAGACAGTACCGCCGAGGACACAACGTATGTTATTCATGTCGGTACTAATAACGTTTTAAATTCTAGATCGGAAGAACTGCTGGCTAGGTACAGGGACTTATTAGAGCGATTAAAGGAGAAAACTAATAAGATTGTTTTAACAGGTATACTTCCTCGAATTATCCAACGAAGCGATTTCTACAGCAAGGCGACCTATATTAACAATAACCTAAAGTCTCTTTGCCAACAGGAAGGAGTGCATTTTGCTAATTTTTGGAACAGTTTCTACGGCAGGAGGGACTTGTTCCTCGAAGATGGACTTCATCTTAATGAAGTTGGAGCTGCGCGTTTAGGAAGACTATTTCATAATACTGTCTCTTCTTTTCAGGCTGCCGTAAGCCGAACGGTCCCAGCGTAAATTCCACAAATTTCCCCCGCGCTCGCGAAGGTGTCGCAATTACAAACAATTTGAAGGTTCTATCCTTAAATGCTCGTAGCCTACGAAATAAAATAAACGAATTTTTTCTTTAATTGCTTGTAAAGACTATGATTTAATTGCGATAAATGAATCGTGGCTTAGCACTGAAACACGTGACTTTGTAGGGGAGTATCAAATTAAAGGTTATAGACTTTTTTGTTAAAAACAGAATAGGTAGGCGAGGAGGCGGTGTTATGTTGTATATCAAAGATAATATTGCGAACGTTATAGAAGTAAAGCACTCAATAACAGAACCGATAGATTCGACTATAGCAGAACTTAAATTGAACGATTTCAAACTTCTTGTTGCGGTTATATATAGGCCCCCAAATCAAACAGCTGATACGGACGAAGCGTTATATCGTGAACTAAAGAGAATAATCGGTAGTGAGCAGGCTTTAGTTATGGGTGACTTTAATTGCGCCAACGTGAATTACGATACAATGCAGGGAGACGCGGAAGGTAATCGTTTAGTTAATTTTCTCGAGGATAGCTTTCTTATTCAAAAGGTTGGGGAACCTACGAGGTTGGACAGTATTTTAGATTTAGTAATAACTACGGATGATAGGCTAATTACTGATCTTCAAGTAATAGAACCGTTGAGCAATAGCGATCACAATATGGTAGAGTTTGTCCTCTCAGTAAGTCACTCGAAACCAACTAACTCGACTAAAATTCCTAGCTTCCAGCACGCAGACTTTAGTAAATTTCGAAATAAATTTTCACACGTCAATTGGGAAAACGTAATGGGGAACTCCAACGCAAAACTAATGTGGGAATCGTTCGTAACGGTATTTAGGACTATAAATGAGGAATGTGTACCGTACAAAATTAAGCGTGCGAAAACTAAACAACAAGCCCTTGTGGTTTACTTCTAGAGTAGGAGACATTATAAAGAGTAGAGAGAGGGCTTATAGGCTATACAAGTGCGATAAAGATAATCTGTTGTTACGAAACAACTACATATCTCTAAGGCGTGAAGCTAAAAGTGTAATAAAAAAGTCAAACGCGAATTTGAAATCTCCATAGCTCGTGACGGTAAAGAAAACCCCAAGCGATTCTTTCAATACGTCAATAATAGAAATCCAGTAAAAAGTGTCTTAGGTCCATTAAAAAATGGAAATGGAGATCTAGTCTCTGAAAACAAGGAAATGGCTACCTTGCTAAACGAATTTTTTACGTCAGTTTTTACAATAGAAGATGTAACGAATATCCCTACGGTCATAGACATAATACCTTTTGATAATGGTAATATTTTGGATAATATTGTCGTTAGTGAGTGGGAGGTAATGCGCTATATTGATAAAATGAAAACGCGTAAATCACCGGGTCCGGATTCCATATATCCCATACAACTAAAAGAATTAAAAGATAGCATTGTTGTGCCGCTAACAAAGATTTTTAATGCGTCTATTTCTGAGGGGTGCGTACCAGATAATTTCAAGTTAGCAAACGTAACACCTATCTTTAAGAAAGGCGATAAAAGTGCGGCGGGAAATTATAGGCCAATCAGTTTAACGTCTGTTGTAGGTAAGCTATTGGAATCAATAATTAGGGATCGTATAGTCGAACACTTAGAAGTGCATAATCTGGTTAGAAATACGCAGCACGGTTTTAGGCGAAACAAATCTTGCTTAACTAATCTTTTAGAATTTTTCCAAAGCGTGGTTAACGTTTACGATAGACATCGGGCGGTTGATGTAGTGTATTTAGATTTTCAAAAAGCGTTTGACACCGTGCCGCACAAAAGACTGATTGAAAAAACTAATGCTCATGGAATCAGGGGTGTAGTAATAAATTGGCTAGAAGAATGGTTGCGAGGCAGGAAACAGAGGGTGGTCGTTGATGGAGCGGAGTCGTGTTGGGCTAATGTAGCGAGTAGCGTTCCTCAGGGTTCTGTATTGGGCCCCTTGCTTTTTCTTATATATATTAACGATTTAGATGTCGGCCTAGTCAGTACAGTTTCAAAGTTTGCGGATGACACGAAGCTGGGTGGTAGGGCGATTAATGACGAAGATAGAGGTAAAATTCAGGAAGATCTGAATAAAATCGTTGATTGGTCAGTCACATGGCAAATGAGATTTAACGTGGATAAGTGCAAAATTATGCATATAGGTTCGCGTAACGGTAATTTTGCGTATAGTATGTCAGGGAAAGATTTAACAAGCGTAGAGCAGGAAAAAGATTTAGGAGTTATAGTCACTGGTGATTTAAAAGTAGCGAAACAAAGTACAGCGGCGGTCAATAAGGCGAACAAAGTGTTAGGTTTTATAGCTCGAAATTTTGAGTACAAATCGCGCGATATTATACTGTAGTTCCTCTTTATAAATCATTAGTTAGACCCCATTTGGAGTACGCGGTCCAATTTTGGAATCCGCATATGCGCAAAGATATAGACAAAATCGAAAGAGTTCAAAGACGAGCAACTAAGATGATTCCGTCTCTTAAGTCAAAGTCGTACGAGGATAGGCTTAAAGAGTTAAAATTGACTACACTCGAGACTAGGAGGTTAAGGGGTGATCTAATCCAGGTTTTCAAAATTATGAATGGGTTTGATAACGTAGATAGAGATAGCTTTTTCGAAATATCTCAATATAATAGGACTAGAAATAACGGGTGTAAGTTGACAAGTAGAAGGTTCGAGACAGCAGTTGCGAAAAACTTTTTTACGCATAGAATAGTAAATAGCTGGAATAGTTTGCCGGTAGAAGTAATTAGTAGCACGTCTATAAACATGTTTAAGAATCGATTGGACGCGCATGTTGATAGAAAGGGTATAGTTTAAGGTAGTAAAATTAAGGCTTTGTGGGGATAGATCCCACAGCTCAACACAAGTGTTGTGGGATATAGGGAGGCAGCGTCTTGGGTTAGGGGATACTCTCTGTCCTTACACACCCCATTTAAAGAGATTCCTCTGCCGAGCGGTGCCCCCCATAGTACTGTGAGGTATTGAAAAACTCATGATCTTCACTTGCCCCACAAACACCTTTAAATGGGAAACCCATAATGGGTGCACACACATTTCTACATTACTGTACAGTCTTTACAGCCACACCTACACTTTTCCTCGTAAGTGTATATATTGTAATGTATATGGTTGTAAATTTGACTTGGTCCGCAATCGATATGAACCGTGACTTGATGGATACCGTAATGAAATTGACTGGATTCTTTGGATCTGATATATTTGCATGTCCGTTATATAATAGATATAGAGTGTAACATATTGTGGATAGTAGTCTATTATGACTTGATCCTCTGGATCGAGAGATTCTATCTTTAGTTTTAAATCGATAATTAATTATTTTAAATTGATAATGTATATGGTTGTAAATTTTGACTTGGTCCGCAATCGATATGGACCGTGACTTGATGGATACCGTAATGAAATTGACTGGATTCTTTGGATCTGATATATTTGCATGTCCGTTATAAATAGATATAGAATGTAACATATTTGTGGATAGTAGTCTATTATGACTTGCTCCTCTGGACCGAGAGATTCTATCTTTAGTTTTAAACCGATAATTAATTATTTTTAAATTGATAATTATTTTCGTAAAAAGTGGTCGTTGCCAATTTACCGGCAGTTTTTAAATAAGTTTCTTATGTTCTTGTGGTTCGGAACCCACGTAAAATTGTAGGTCCCCTCCGCCACCACGGAGGACATACACAATACACGATTACGAACACAGTTAGGTAGACCAGCCATGAGTGGATCCTAGGGTCTTTGTTGGTCTGAAACATTATAACATTATATATTAGTGCGTAATGTACGAGTATGAAGAAACAAATATTACAGTAAAAAATTATATTTAAGAAAGTTACAAAAGAAAAAAATACCACCAAGTACAGTACAGTAAAAATACAGCCAAGTACAGGGTGTACATAAAGTCAGGATCTATTTTTGTGAAGCACTTGGAAATTATATGGAATTCAATCATAAAATGATAAAGTGGTAACATTTATTAAATAATTAAGAGTAGGATTCGACGTGACGCCCATCAGTATCCCTGCACAGCTCAAATCGTTCCGCAGCATTTCTAAACACATTCTCGAACATTTGCGGGGTTATGTTATCTGCAGCAGTTCGTATACATGTACGTAAGTTTTCAAGACTCGTAATCTTCGTCTGATAGACGTGCGACTCGATAAAGCCCCATGCAAAGAAATCTAAAGGGGTTAAATCTGGTCATCTCGCTGGCCAAGGTCTGTTGCTTCCGCGTCCGATCCAGCGATTTGGAAAACGTCCATTTAGATAATCCTGAACAATTTTGGCAAAGTGACAAGGAGCACCATCATGTTGATAGACGACGGTACTAACAATCCTATCCCCGTCGTCTATCAACATGATGGTGCTCCTTGTCACTATGCCAAAATTGTTCAGGATTATCTAATGGACGTTTTCCAAATCGCTGGATCGGACGCGGAAGCAACAGACCTTGGCCAGCGAGATGACCAGATTTAACCCCTTTAGATTTCTTTGCATGGGGCTTTATCGAGTCGCACGTCTATCAGACGAAGATTACGAGTCTTGAAAACTTACGTACATGTATACGAACTGCTGCAGATAACATAACCCCGCAAATGTTCGAGAATGTGTTTAGAAATGCTGCGGAACGATTTGAGCTGTGCAGGGATACTGATGGGCGTCACGTCGAATCCTACTCTTAATTATTTAATAAATGTTACCACTTTATCATTTTATGATTGAATTCCATATAATTTCCAAGTGCTTCACAAAAATAGATCCTGACTTTATGTACACCCTGTACAATAAATACATGTTGCACCTCGCTCAAAGTTGATTCCGTGCTTCCTCAGCATTTTCTTTGTCAGGGACATTGGGTCACTAACGTCAGATTTCTTCTTAAAATATGCATCGAGTGTTAACGGCCGTGCACGATTTTTTTTTTTTCGCTATAAATTTCTTTGTAGCCTGCTAGAAGTTCATCCAATTTTCTGCTTTCTATGTTTGGATCATTGTCGGAAAAATATTTTGCTACGAAATCAGCCAAGGTAAATGCTTCCGACAAATTTTTTGTTGTTACCTCTTTAATTAAGTTGCCCGAAATATCATAAATGTAAAATTAAAATCTCGGTGAGCGAAGGTTTTGAATTATCCATTGAACGTTATCTGGGAGTTTTCATAGTGTTGCGTTTACATTTTTCATATTGTTCCGTGCGAAATAGATGTACTAAAATTGAACTCTCGGTGAGCAAAGGTTTTGAACGTTAGACTGTATGTTTAAAGTTACAGTACTTAGCTAACTATAAGACAACGAATGTCTTTGCGGTCTTGATATTTTTAACTTTTTTTTTTTTTTTTTTCAGTGCAATTTCAAATTTTCCTTGCAATAACATTTTTATGGTCTTAAAATACTTAGTGCGTAAATACAAATCCGCGTTGTAATAGTACGCGTTATAGCAGGGCCGACTGTAATAATATTTTTAGGAGTTTAATTAAGAACAAGATTTATAAATGGTACTCCTTCTAGTGCCAGTATGCTGTTTGTAGTCAATAAGGTGCCTAACTGTGCCAATGTCATTCGAAATTTTGTATTTAAATTTATCACTAGGCTTGGTGAATCAGTCAATAAGATAATAGAAGCCATGGTTAGTGGACTGATCTCCGATATATTTTATAAATTTCAAATCTAGAAACATTGGCATAGGCAGTTGTATGTTCATTATGCACAATGATTCACTGGCCTACTTAGTCAGTGCTCCAAACAACTATCTCTTAATCTTCTATGGACCACTTGTATAATGTTTGTACCTGTTGAGTCTGAAATAAAGTGTTGTTTTGTTTGTTTGTTCGTATTCTTGAATAAAACAAGTTTATTGTTTTGTTGATTTTCAGTCCAACGTTTCGCTTGTATACGTCAGACATTTTCGAGGAAATGATACATTTTAAAAATTTAAAATAAAATAACATTGAAATACAGCTCAATTTCAATATGTATTTCATTGTTATTTTTATTTTAAATTTAAAAAAGTAATATTTCCTTGAAAATTACTAAAGTTGAGGGCGAAACGTTAGATTGAAAATCAACAAAGCAGTAACTTTGTTTTATTTATGAATAGCCCTTAAGAAGATTTCTTCAGTTGAACTTTAGGCTTCAAAAAGGATTATTATTATTATTATTGTTATTATTGTTATTATTATTATTATTATTTCCATTCCCACCACTTGAAAAAAAAAATTCCCCTAAACATCTTTGAAATTACCCTAGAATGAAATTCTCTCTCTCTCTCATATATATATATATATATGATGAATAAAACCACGAAGGAAAAAGAAACACAAAGGGGTGCTCAAGCGCTTTCGTCTAATGACATCCTCAGGAACACTTTGTGTTCCTGAGGATGTCATTAGACGAAAGCGCTTGAGCACCCCTTTGTGTTTCTTTTTCCTTCGTGGTTTTATTCATCATAAATATTTTTCACGTGTCACTTTCGTGAAATAATTTTTCATATATATATATATATATATATGGGAATGAACTCAGAATGGTCCCCTGAGTTTTTTATGATACACACAGACAGTGCATGTTACAAGGAACTCTTCTGGGATAATTAAATCCACTATAGTCCGAATAAGTAATGGTAAATGACAAATACCATAGTTTTTCTTTTTCATGATGCTAGCCCGACGTGGGCAACGGGTCACTCCCCATCTTGAAACGGACATGTTATGTGCCTTGAAAAGTGGACGCTCAATTCTGCCAGTTGAGGTTTAAGTTTTGGTTTTTGGCTAAAAATATAATAGTTACCCCTTTTTCTTTTTCTTTGATGCATTCAATCTGACGTGAAGGCAGCGAGTCTTTTGCTTATATTGAGGTTCTAAATGTAGCATGGCTAGGTGCTTTAAACCCTAGATCCATGTCCCAAAGCTGGATCCTGTCTGCTTTGCAGATAGCTGGTGAGGGAAGCTATATTTATGGGACCTCTTTGCGAGTGACCCGTTGCACACGTCGGGCTAGCATCATGAAAAAGAAAAACTATGGTATTTGTCATTTACCATTACTTATTCGGACTATAGTGGATTTAATTATCCCAGAAGAGTTCCTTGTTCCATGCACTGTCTGTGTGTATCATATATATATATAATATATATATATATAATATATATATATATATATATATAATATATATATATATATATATAGGGTGTTTCTAAAGTAACCATCTATTTGCGAAATAATATGAATTATAAAAAAAACACCTTTAAAACATGAAAATATATATATATATATTTGTAAGCTCGGCACACATTGTTGCTCTTCGTGGATAATCTTCTTCTTGTAAGTTGTGGAACACTTGAATGTGGTATGGCTTTTTCTTTAAATCATAACGTAGAATTCTGTAAACCGTTGTTTGTGGAATTTCTAATCTGTGGGATGCCCTCCGAATCGATAATTGTGGATCCTCTTCGAATGCTTCTTGAACAGATTCGATTCTTTCGTGAGATCTTCTTGGCCGTCCAGATCTACGCTCGTCATGCACAGATCCAGTCCTCATAAATTTGTTTACTAATTCGCGAATAGCCTGGTCTCTAGGGCCTGTTTTACGAAACCTTCTCTCAAACTTTTCTCTAATTTCATTGCACTTCATGCCTTTTATCCTGCATGTTACTACATAAACCCGTTCTTGCACATTCATCATCAATGATATGGGTCTGAAAATAAAATAAAATAATTAACAAAAAATCGTGTAAAGCAATTGAAATATTATAAATACATGAATTTTGTATAACACTGCACATACCATTATGCCAATATAACAATTGTTTAAAATCCCCCTATTTCACCAAAATAGATAGTTACTTTAGAAACACCCTGTATAATGAAAAAAAACCATGAAGGAAAGGAAACAGAATGGTGCTCAAGCGCTTTCGTCTAATGACATCCTCAGGAACACTGAAGTAAATAAAGAGTTCGAGACTATATATAGGTCACACAAAAAAAAAATATATATATATATATGGAATAAAAATTGTGGGAGAAGCATACTAATTTTAGCACTTTGCCCTTGTCTAAATCCGTTCTGAACGAATTCAAAACAACAGGATCAAATGGATTGTTTACAACCAATTTTATAGATAATACCTGAATTCAGGGGCGTACCTAAAGTACTTGACACCCGGGGCGGATCCTTCCTTTGGCACCCCCATAAATAATTTTAAAATTTAAACACAGAAAAATATATTATGTTTGCAAGTAGATTTTTAAACAGTACAGTACTGTCATAAGCAAATTGGAAATAAGAAAAATGCAGGACATTAAAAATTCAGTGAACATGTAATACTGCGTTTTATTTTATTAAAAAAAAACAGGAAATCTAGTCTCAACGCTCAGCATATTCGTCAAAGGTAAATAGAGAGGATTCACAGTCTCTGCTTTCCGAGCCTTAATTTCTGCAAATTGATCAATGACCTCATCAAAATTCACCTTTGCATATTCATGTTCAATTGAAAGTAAAGCCAGATTTGTTAATCTTGTCTGACTCATGGTCGAGCGAAAGAAATTTTTTATCAATTTCAATTTGGAAAAACTTTCACATGAAGCAATAGACACAGACAGTCAAAAAGAATCTCAAACACAGTGACAAGCTTGGCAAAGATTCACAAAAATCCCATTTCACAATAAACTCCAGAAACTGCAATGCTGTCCATTTCTTTGCCTCTTCAACGCTGATTTTGGCAGCTTACAAATGACTCTGAAGTCGTCCAATTTCCACACTGATATCTTCATCAGAGAATTAATCGAAAATCTGAGTCAAATTTGGAATATACTTCCGAAGTTTTTCTTCTGTTGCAAGTTGCAAACCAAAGTGTTTGGCTGAATAACAGCGAAGATTGACAGAATTTGATCCATTGCCTTAGAACGAATCTCCAATTCTTGATGAAAGCGATCAAGACATTCAAACATAGCCCTTTTTACTTCCTCTGGCAATGTGAGACCAGCATCCTTTACCATCTCTCCTGGCATCCTTTTTCGGAGCTTTACTCTCCCTCTTCTCTCCATAGAAATGTCCATTTCCTCACACTTTGTAGTTGCATAATGAATGGCCCTCTTCACAATTTCATTGCGCTGATCTTCAAGATACAGTTTTAGAGCTTCGAGCTTCACAATGCACTTTTCAAGGCTGATTCCAACTGTTTGCAAATACTTTTGTGTGAGATTAATTTCTTCCAGAACTTCACACCAGAAAGAAAGGTAAATTTTGTATTGCCAATAAAAATAAACATTTATTTTATAGTGGAAATTAACATTAAGCTGTTGTAATAGTTTGAACATTTTAAAAAAAAATTTCTTACTTTGGCGAATTTTTCATTTGGTTTGAAAACTTGTACTGGTATTTCAACTCTCCCGATGGCACCCCCCTCCTGGCTGTCACCCGAGGCGGACCGCCCCCCTCGCACCTCCCTTAGTACGCCACTGCCTGAATTATATATAGGTCACAAAAAAATAAAAAAAATATATAAAAATAAATTGAAAAATAAAAATTGTAAGAGGAGCATACAAATTTATAAGGGAAAACTACCAAAGTTTTAGCACTGCCCTTCTTGTTTAAATCTGTTCTGAACGAATTCAAAACAACAGGATCAAGTGGAAAAAGACCTAGGCTCGTGTTAAAGTTATTTGTAAGTTGGATAATAGCAGACTCAAGAATATTTCTATTAACAATGTTGCTAGAGTGAAACAAAACTGAAACATTATTCCAATCAATACAGTGGGATAACTCTGACAAATGGACAAAAATGGCACTGGACGACTGTCCCGTTCTAACGGAATATTGATGCTGTTTTACACGCGTGTGCAAATCCTTTCCCGTCTGAACAATGTAAAAGGAATCACATTGTTTACAACCAATTTTATAGATAATGCCTGAGTTATTGGTAGGGCTATTTTTAACTATGATATTTTTCACAATATAGTTGTACGAAAATACTACATTAATATTCAAAAGTTTAAGTACATTAGCAATGCCTAAAAAGCCTTGGAAAAATGGAAGTACTAAAATATTCTTTGACAAAGTGCGAGTGTTGTTATTCACACGATAGAAGGTTCGTTTTGCCTTATTAAGACAAGATTCCATAAACGCAGGTGGATAGTACAGATCACTTCCAATACCGTTGATTTTTTCCAATTCGTCATCCATGTATTCCGGACTGGCGATCCTAAGAACGCGGAGAAACATTGAAGAAAATATGACCTTCTTAATGGAGGTGTCATGTTCAGAGTAAAAGTGTACGTAGGACAAATTGTTTGTTTTTCCCGATAGATACTAAACTTAAAACCTGGGCTTTCCCTATGTACACGCACATCCAAAAACGGGATTAAGTTGTCTTGTTCCACTTCTAAAGTAAACTTAATGGATGGAACTTGATCATTTAACTGAAGGAGGAAGTCATCCAGGTCACGATTCATGGGCCAGATACACAAAATATCGTCGACGTACCGCAACCATGGGATGCCAACCCCTAAGATTCTCGGAATGTAAGTAATTTCGAAAAACTCCATATAAATATTGGAGAGGAGGGGCGACAAGGGGTTGCCCATGGACACCCCAAAAACCTGTTGTTAATACTGATGCAAAGTTTAATGAGTTCCAAAACGATGTGTGCAGGTAGTGGCCGAATTAGAAAAAAATCAACGGTATTGGAAGTGATCTGTGCTACCCACCTGCGTTTATGGAATCTTGTCTTAACAAGGCAAAACGAACCTTCTATCGTGTGAATAATAACACTCGCACTTTGTCAATGAATATTTTAGTACTTCCATTTTCCCCAGGCTTTTTAGGCATTGCTAATGTACTTACACTTTTGAATATTAATGTAGTATTTTCATATAACAATATTGTGAAAAATATCATAGTTAAAAATAGCCCTACTAATAACTCAGGCATTATCTATAAAATTGGTTGTAAACAGTGTGATTCCTTTTACATTGTTCAGACGGGAAAGGATTTGCACACGCGTGTAAAGCAACATCAATATTCCGTTAGAACGGGACAGTCGTCCAGTGCCCTTTTTGTCCATTTGTCAGAGTTATCCCACTGTATTGATTGGAATAATGATTCAGTTTTGTTTCACTCGAGCAACATTGTTAATAGAAATATTCTTGAGTCTGCTATTATCCAACTTACAAATAACTTTAACACGAGCCTAGGTCTTTTTCCACTTGATCCTGTTGTTTTGAATTCGTTCAGAACGGATTTAGACAAGAAGGGCAGAGTGCTAAAACTATGGTAGTTTTCCCTTATAAATTTGTATGCTCGCTCTTACAATTTTTATTTTTCAATTTATTTTTATATATATTTTTTTTATTTTTTTGTGACCTATATATAATTCAGGCATTATCTATAAAATTGGTTGTAAACAATCCATTTGATCCTGTTGTTTTGAATTCGTTCAGAACGGATTTAGACAAGAAGGGTAAAGTGCTAAAATTGGTAGTTTTTCCTTACAAATTTGTATGCTCCTCCCACAATTTATATATATATATATTATATATATATACAGTGATGGGCATCGATACATGAAAATCGCTAAAGCGATACCGATACATCGATACATGAAGAACGTCTTAGGCGATACCGATACGCCGATACTTTCTAGATGTCTTAAGCGATACCGATACCGATACATGCATCGCCGGCACATTTTTATAATTATTCATTTAATATGTAGGTATTAGATATTATTGTTTATACTAGTAATTTGTACGCACTGTAAGTAAAATCAACGACATTTTAATGGGTTTTATAGATGTAAATAAAAACAATTGCTTTATTTAATGAAAGTATGTTTTAATTTTGTAGGATACATGAATGACTGAAAATATTACACTAACAATTAAAAGTAATTACTATTACCCTTCAAAAATACCAGCTGGCTAAACATCTGGTCAGACAGTCTATTCCTTTTTGAAGCGTGAATGTGACCAGCCAAACTAAACAACCGTTCTACAGGAGCAGAGGATGGTAGTGGTGTGTTATACTTCAGGAAGACCCGTAGAATTCCTGGGTACTGCCTCAGAGATTGGAGAGAATGACTTCCGTCACCCAGATACTGTAAAACTTCCATCTCAGTGGAATCTTGGGTTGCAGAGACATGAACCTGTTTAAACGCAACACCGAGTGGGCGTGGCCAATAGAGTTGCAACAACAATGAGCGTTTCTATATTATGAGCGTTTCTATATTATGGTTAATTAATCTCAATAACACAAGTACAAACGTATTTAAACGTTGCGCCGTACTGTGTGACGTGACCAGTAGAGTAGTACTGTCATTAAATAAATATTTAATAATATTATTATTTATGTATATTCATAAATATAACTCAGTAGTGTCATATTATAACATCTATTTAAATATTAAAAAATTCTTATTAATGTATCGAAGTATCGATTTTTTTCGATACATTTAAGAAAATTGACCTTAGCGATACCGATAAATCGATACTTTTGTCAAGTAGCTAAAGCGATACCGATACCGATACAAAAGTATCGGCGATACATGTATCTATATACTGCCCATCACTGTAATAATATATATATAACACTTTATTTCAGACTCAACATTATAGAAGTGGTCCACAGAAGGTTAAGAGATAGTTGTCTGGAGCAGTGACTATGTTGATCAGTGGAACACTATGAATAATGAATATACAGTAGTCTACGTCAATGCTTCCAGATTTGAGATCTATGAAATATATCAAATATCAGTCCACTAACTAACTAACTAACTAACTATATATATATATATATTATATATATATAAAGCCATTTGCTTCTATTCTGTCACAGGTTTTGTTCATGGTCTAATAATACAGCAAGTCGCCTCATATCATTCATGAGAATTCATCTTAGATGAAAATAGTACAAATTACTGTAAGAAAATGGGAAATGTGTAGTATTTTCCACAAACCTATATGGAATAGGCTGGATACCGGCTTTATTTTAACAGTTGCTCGATGGACAGATATTTTTGCTATACTGTATTCTGAAAGTCGACTAAACAGAAAATGAATTGTTTCTATGGGAAAAATTCGTGGAAACACATTTTTCGGTCTATTCATACAAAATGAAATCAATTTGTTTTTTACTGTAAATTTCTACATTTTTAATGTATTGTGTGTATATTAATACATCATCTTTGAGAAAATAGTTTAATTATATATTTCCAAATATGTAAAATAGATTAAAAGTGTATGACTGTCTGACAGTTGCCAAATACCGCAAATTAGAGACGCCCTATACGTACAGCAGTGGTTCGCAATAGAGTCCACGCAAGATTTTCAGGGGTCCACGGCGGCAGGGCTGTTTCCTGGCATAAGCAGACTAAGCGGCCGCTTAGGGCCCCGCTGCTACTAGGGGGCCCCTAGACAGGCTCCCAGGTTATAGCTCAGTGGGAAAGAATAGGAATATAGCTGGTTATTATTAATATTATTATTATTATTATTATTATTATTATTAGGTGCTGGTTAAGTATGCGGTCTACCATCTGAGTTTTGACAGAATATTTTCGTTAAAACTAACGAAAATATCACGACTTAACCTAACCAATTATCGAGGGCGTACAGTTGATCTATTAGTAAATAGTAAATACTATTCCAGAAACAAACAATGTTATAATTAATAATAGATCAACTGTACGCTTTTGATAATTGGTTAGGTTAAGTCGTGATATTTTCGTTAGTTTTAACGAAAATATTCTGTCAAAACTCAGATGGTAGACCGCATACTTAACCAGCACCTATTATTATTATTGTCGTATTAATTAAAGTTTTTGTATGAGACAAATGTGATAAAATGGAGACAAACGAAACGTTTTGGTCGTTGTGTAAATAACTATTGTGAGATCTTATTTCTATATTATTTAACTTTATTCTTACGATATGCTTATACTTTCATAAATGCTTAAGTTTTCTAGTATTGTAAAACATTATTTCACTAATTTACTAATTATTAAGAGATTTTTTAGCACTTTAAAACCTAGGATTATTTTCGTTATGTTTTCAAGTTTATTAATTCGTTTCTCATCTTTTTCAGATAATGTGAACTTTGTTGGTTAAAACCTAAATAGTCTGATTATTTGAATGTATTTGATTGACGTTACAATTATAACAATTATTATTATTATTATTATTATAGCTTGGTATTAGTGACCCCGCTAAGTTACTAGGTTTCTGAACAACAAACAAAGGCACTTACCGGTGCGTTGAATTAGATATTCTTTAGGGCCTACCATAGATTTCCTGCGCCCCACAAAGCACTCTACCTAAACTCTCTAACTTTTCTAATTTAGAAGCTATAGACATTACCCCTAACTATTATTATTTACTGACAACTTTCTACCCCCATTTGTCACCTTAGAAACATCACCAAATTAAATTTAGCACCAACGATTTAGTCAGATATGAATAACCATGCTCTAGTCCAGCCAAAACCAAAACGAACAGCCGTGTTGCTTTGTTTATCCCTTCGTGTTGCCATTCAGCTTTCTTTTAGTGATTTTTCTCTTTAGTGACTTTAGACTATATACATATATATACACACAAACGTCACCTCACTCCTCCCCTACAAGTTTAGTCTGTCAGGGGGGGGTAAGAGACCCTAGACGACTTGCGCAGCGGCGTTGATGTAATAGGAATAGGTGCAACATGCATAGGCGGGCGAATTGAACCATTTTCCAGAAGATCGGTTCTCTCTTCCGGAAGACTCCGGTCATTCTGCAATTCACGTTGCCATATCTGGTCCTGATGGCGTTTAATAGAACGACCATCTTCTAGTTGGCACTTGAAGGAAACAGGGCCCGTTCTCTCCTGCACAGTTGCAGGAACCCATTTTGGTCCAGCCCCATAGTTGCGAATCATAACTGGATCATTAGGTTGCGCTTCTATAACTCTCCCTTTTTTAGTGTTGTGATACAACTTCTGTTTTTCCTGATGGCGTAAAACTCGTTGTTGTAACGTTTTGTTTGGACGTAACAAATTGAAAACTGAACGAATTCCCCGGCCAATCACAAGTTTAGAAGGAGACACCCCAGTCGTTGTGTGAGGTGTTAGTCGATATTTAAACAAAAATTTATCCAACACCACTTGCATTTTCCGCGAGACCGTTAGTAGACGGGTGAAAAACATTAGACCGGACATGTCTAATGCCATTTAGGTGGACAAAAGAACGAAATTCCTCACTGGTAAAACAAGTACCATTGTCGGAAACCAGGACTACGGGTAAACCCCATCGAGCGAAACACGAACGAAGTAAGCGAATAGTAACACCCGAAGTCGTGGAAGTGGTTGGAAAAATTTCCACCCACTTAGAGTAGGCGTCCACAATGACTAGGAAATAGGTATTATTTATAGGACCTGCATAGTCAACATGGATCCTATGCCAAGGTATAGTAGGCCATTCCCAAGGATGAAGTGGACTTTTCCTTGGGAGATCTCTGTTCTCTAGGCAGCTTTGACAGGAACGAACCAATTATTCGAGTTCTCCATCTAACCCGGGCCACCAGAAATAAGCTCTCGCCAGCTCTTTCATTTTTATTGCCCCCATGTGTTCAGCGTGAAGTTCCTTCACTAAATTCGACCTGCCTTCATTCGGAATTATCACTCTGTGGCCCCATAAGAGACAGCCATTTTGGATCGAGAGTCCAAACTGACGTTGATAAAAAGGCTGTAATTCACTCTCAACCTTAATAGGCTAACCAACTGAGCAGTAATGGATGACCCTAGACAGAATAGGGTCTGATTTTGTCCACTGCTCTATTTGTACCGCAGGTACTGGACTGGATTCCAAAAACTCCACAAAGTGAACCCATTCTGTAGGTATAGGTACACATTCATTTGGATTTTCTAAAGGCAACCTACTTACCGCATCAGCCGTACCTAGAAGTTTGCCTGACCGATGTACTAAGTCAAATTTATAGGCTTGTAGAATCAGTGCCCATCGTTGAATCCTGAGGCCATAACTGGAATATTTTTATTAGGTGAAAATAAACCTAAAAGAGGCTTATGATCAGTAATTAGTTTAAATTCATAACCCCATAGATAGAAATGAAATTTTTTTACTGCAAATACTAAGGCTAAGGCTTCACGTTCAAGTTGTGTATATCGTCTTTCAGTCTCAGTTAGTGTTCTAGAAGCAAAACAGATAGGCCTATCTACACCATCAATGTGGTGAGATAACATTGCCCCAATTCCATAAGAAATGCTCTCTGTTGAAACTACGATAAGAAGTTTAGGATCATAATGCACTATAAGAATGGACTTTAGTAGTATCCTTGGAAGCCTCAAATGCTTCCTTTTGGGTTTTCTCCCATCTCCACTGTTCCCCAGATCGTAATAGCTTATTTAGGGGTTCAAGGAAAGTCGATGCATTAGGCAAAAATTTCCTATAAAAGTTTAGGAGACCTAAATAAGCTTTGTAACTGTGGATGTATTGTGGAGGTGGTGCATTTTTTTATTGCTTCTAGTTTATCCACCGTTGGATGAATGCCTGAGGCATCTATGCGGAACCCTAAATATGAAACCTCGTTAGTGACCCACGAACACTTTTCTTTCTTTAGCTAAGTCCGGCATCCCGGAGTCTTTTTAGAACTGTGGTTAATTAGGTTAGGTGTTCTTTTTTAGACGAACCTGAAATGAGGACATCATCTAGAAAACAAAGTACCCCCGGAATGTGACCTAGAACTTGGTCCATTGTCCTCTGAAAAATACCCGGAGCCGATGCTATTCCATAGCATAGCCTTTTGTACTTATATAGGCCTCGGTGCGTATTTATGATAGTTAGTTCTTTAGAATTTTCATCTAAACTTAGTTGAGCATAAATAATTCATCGGGCTTGGGTATAGGGTAGCAATCTAGAAGGACTGCTCTATTTGCTGTTAAACGGTAATCCCCACATAACCGCACGGACTTGTCCGGTTTTAGTACAGGAACTACTGGGGCAGCCCACTTAGCGTGTGTGACTGGTTCGATAATTTTATCTTTGAGCAGCCTATCAATTTCTAAATCTACCTTCTCCCGCAGTGCATGCGCAATTGAACGAGCCTTACAAAATTTCGGAGTTACATTAGGATCTACTTCTATACAGACCTGATGGCCTTTTAGGTTGCCTACTTCAGGCCCAAAAACAGAAGAAAACTCCCTTAACATTGAGTCTATGTCAGACGGATATGAGAGTGTATGCACATCTGCCTGACCCTTTGGCAAAATTTTGTCAATCGGCATTTTCAAAGCATCAATCCAATCACGGCCTAGTAGAGTAGGCCCTTGCTCATCCACCACGAGTTAAGGGATGAGACAAAGTTTTCTTGTTGAGTGTAACTGTGATGGATGCTTCTCCACAAATAGGTATTTGTATGTCCCCATATTTTTTTAGTATTGTTTTAGATGCATGTAGTTTAGGTGTATTTTTTAAAGTTTTGTCAAAAACTGTTTTGGACATGACAGTTCGGGCAGCACCTGTATCTAGTTCTAGAGGAACTGTAATTCCATTTAGGCCGACCTCTACAATATATGGGCCTGTATTATCACCACTTTGCTGCTCATAAAAAAGGTACTCCACTCCAATGTTCGAAGTATTTCCCTTTTGAGGATTTACACTAGAAATGTTATAATTAGAATTTTCACCCCTTGTTTTCTTTGAAAAACAAACTTTAGTTATGTGGCCTATTTTACTACAATTTCGGCAAACTGCTTCTTTAAAAGGGCAGTCCTTCTTCCAATGGTGTTTTCCACACCCAGTACATGGCTTGGAAGGCTTTTCCTCCTGTTTAGCGTTTGAATTAGTAGGTTTAGTCGTATTTGCCGCATACCTTTTATTTGTCTGTCTAGTAGGCTCATTAGGTCTGCCAGGCCTAGAAAATTTAAAGCTATTTACGTGTTGGGCTTTACTACTGTGACTGCTAAAAGCTCTAACATCTTTAGCAGCTGCTTCTCTAGCCGCAGCTATTTCTACAGCCTGACTAAAAGTTAGGTCCTGTATAGCTAATAGGGCTCTCTGGGTAGACTCCTCTTTGAGACCCATTACAAACCTATCTCTTAGCATTTCGTCTAATTTGTCCCCAAATTTACAAATACGGCTATGGGCTTTTATTCCTGCAACAAACTTTCCAATGCTTTCATTCACCGTCTGATGCCTCGAATAAAATTTGAAACGTTCATAGATGAGAACTACGCGGGGTTTGTAGTGATCGGTTAGGGCCTGTACCAATTTACTATAGGTGCAAGTTTCCGGTGCTTTAGGAGCAACTAGGTCCATAACTAACCCAAACGTTTTAGAGCCTATTATACAGGGTCTGTCAAAAAAAACTAAGCCAAATTCAAACCTTTATTAAAACAAAACCATTTATCTAATTAAGTTGAATTTTTTTACACAATAAAGTATAGGTAATCACCTATTATCCTTTAAATTTTTATGACGATATCTTCAGAATTGTTAATTTTATTAATAATTAACTAAAAAGTGAGATTCTCCTACTTAACATGAAAAAAAATTTTGTACGATATACTGTAGATAATTTTTAGTTTAATAAAATTAAAAGAACTGTTCAATATGATTCCCTTGCATTTCTATCACATTTTTTAATCTTGGTCTGAATTCGTCTATTGCTCGATTTATTTGCTCTTGGGGGAGCTCTGCCCATTTTGCGATAATCAACTCACGCAAATGATTGACATCCCTTATTTTGTTCCTATACACTCTCTCTGCCAAGTTTTCCCATATTTTGTAGTCTACAGGGTTTAGGTCAGGGCTGTTAGGTGGCCAATTATTCGGTTCCAAAAATTCAGGCACATTCTTTTTCAAATATTCGATGGTTGTTTTGGCAGTATGTGATGTTGCACCATCTTGTTGAAAAATAAAGTAACCTTGACTAGCCAAGTTTCTCATTTCTGGAAGCATTTTCTCAAGCAGGGTATTTGAATAATATTGAGCATTAATTTTCACTCCTGGCTCAATAAAAAATATTGAAGTTTTTCCCAACTTGGATACTCCAACAGAAACCACGACGACTAGAGAAAAGTGACTCCTTGTTGCGTACAGTCTTTCATCTTGGATTTCATTTTTCTTCGCAACATCAGAATAAACCTGGTCATGTGAGTTTCTTGGTGGCTCTACCGTAAAACGTTTTTCATCCGTAAAAAATGTCTTGGAAAGTTTATCTTCAGTTATTATATGTAAAATACGTTTGGATTTCTCAACTCTTTTCTGACAGTTTACTTCTGACAATCTTTGTCCATGCACTCTTTTAAATGGTTTAAATTGCAGATCAGATTTAATAATCCTTCTTACGCTTGATTCTGATATTTCTAGTTCTTTTGATATTTGAGCAGGTGTCATGTGGCTACCAGGTCGATCTTCTTGACTAAGGATACGTTCCTCCACTTTCTGAATATTTTCATCTACTCTAACTGATTTTGGTCGCCCACTACCAACCTTCCTTCCAATGCTTCCTGTTTCATCGATAGTTCTCAATAAGTAATCTAAACCTGATCTAGTCCATCCTTTATAATCGAATTCAGAAAGTAATTTCCTTGCACTATAATGCTTTATAATTATTTTATCTTCATGTGAGAATGGCAGATTTAGAGGTATTCACGAAAAATTTTAAATCTAAACAAATTCTGAAAAAGAGAAAAAAGAAGATATTACATAATGAGAAAAACTGAAATTTTCGCAATCTGTAGAAATAACCGCATAACTCCTAAAATATTTAAAATAAAGTTATAAAATTATCACAGATTATTTATGAGCCTTTTATTTATTTAGTGTAAAAAAATATTTGAAATCTCTATCAAATTGTGCATTTTATAGAGATTTCAAATTGGCTTAGTTTTTTTTGACAGATCCTGTAGTTAAAAAGTAGGTACTTTCTTAGCATCAGGAATGGAATTTGCCTCGAAAAACAACCTCACCCTAGTGGCATAAGCTTCGAAGTCCTCCCAGAGTCTTCGTAGGGGCTTATATGCAGGGTCGGATTAAGGCCAACTGATGCCCTAAGCACAGCCCAACAATGGTTCCCCCTCGACCCTTCCATTGTCTAACTGATAAGACATTAAGACTCAATAAGTGCTGAATGTGAAATAATAGATTAAAAATTCAGTTTTCTTCCAGGCCATCCCCCAGGCCAGACCCCACAACTATATTAAATATAACCTGTTTTTTAATTTTATTTATTTAACACTAAATAGCAGTAAGCAATATAAGCAAATTATTTACTTATAACTAGGGCAACAGGAAAAATGCAAATTTTCAACACTTTTTTATTCATTTTTTAAAAAACTGTTATAAGGAAAAAATGCAAATACAAAAATTTATTGAAAACGATTCTTTCTACAGAAATCGATGTTGGTGGTCAATTTTTGAAAAAAGAAATTCTAATGAAGAAATATCATTATTTGTACGAAACAAAACATCTTTTATTCCATTGCTTTCTAACCTTGAAGATACATAGCATTTCAACATACATGGATCAAAAGATGCAAAATAATGCTTATTGTTGCCTACTTATAACTTTATTTATACTTTAAAAAGTTTTCTCTGTGGTGCCCCCTTCCCTTGGTGCCCTAAGCACGTGCTTATTTTGCTTAATAGTTAATCCAGGCCTGCTTATATGGCCAATCACCGACATGCTAGAACAAAACCGAGTTAGGCCAAATAATGTGAAGTAGGTTAGATTTGGTTTAAATTTGATCTAGTTATTCCCCAGTTAGGGCTGAATAGTAAATTGTATTAGAGTTAGGGCTGAGAAGGAATTAGTAGTAGAGTTAGGGCTGGGTAGGAATTAGTTTTAGAGTTAGGGCTGAGTAGGAATTAATTTTAGTTAGGCCGGCGGGACCTAAGCTATAGTACGGTAGCTTACCCACACAAACCAACCACTTGACCCCAATAAGCCAAATTAAATCCAATGAGCCAGATTAAATCCAATGAACCAAATTTAATCAAATGAACCAAATTGAATCCAGTGAGCCAAATTGAATCTAATGAACCAAATTGAATCCAATGAGCCAAATTGAATCCCATCCTCGTCGCCAAATGTAATAGCTTGGGGTTAGTGACCCCGCTAAGTTACTAGGTTTCTAAACAACAAACAAAGGCACTTACCGGTGCGTTGAATTAGATATTCTTTAGGGCTTACCATAGATTTCCTGCATCCCACAAAGCACTCTACCTAAACTCTCTAACTTTTCTAATTTAAAAGCTATAGACATTACCCCTATTATTATTTACTGACAACTTTCTACCCCATTTGTCACCTTAGAAACATCACCAAATTAAACTTAGCACCAACGATTTAGTCAGATATGAATAACCATGCTCTAGTCCAACCAAAACCAAAACGAACAGCCGCGTTGCTCTGTTTATCCCTTCGTATTGCCATTCAGCTTTCTTTTAGTGATTTTTCCCTTTAGTGACTTTATACTATATAGTATATACATATATATATATATACACACACACACACACACGTCACCTCAATTATTATTATTATTATTATCATTATTATTATTATTATTATTATTATTATCAGTATTATCATTATTATTATTTAGCAGATTAGTTGTGGTTAACTAGATGTGACCGTGCATCTTGGAAAATGAAACAACATTTTCTATCAGGAGCTGAAAAACGGAAAAAGAAGAAAATAGAGGAGAAGCTTTCCAGTAGCACAGGTGAGATATGCCACTTATATATTCTTATGATTACAGGTCAGGCAACTAGGTTAGGTAGACCATCAAGCTAGGCAAGTGCTCAGGAATCGTGTAGAGTAAGCTAGTCTCTGTAATATTTATATTTCGTAATGTGAATTTAATGGATCACATCACCTCAAATTCTGTTCACACAGATCAATTACACTGTGTAACACTGATTCTGTTTATATAGAATTTTTTATGTTTTTATATGCATTTGTGGGCGCTGAGTCCAATTCTGGCCTTGGTTTGTGTGTATCTTCAATGGTTTCAGAGATAATCCATTTTTCATGTTTTACCAGTATAATGTTATTATGGGCGCAGCAATATCAGAATAATCAGGAATTGTTGAGAACAATCGGGATGTTCGTTGACAGTTTCTTGCTCTAGAAATTGCCCGAAACTTCCACTGTGCTATATAAAGAAGAGTGCAGAGTCTGAGAAGTCAGTAAGTGTGAGCACACAAAGAAAGCAGGTTGTTTGTCTGATGGTTACCAGCACTGAGGTACTGTGTTTCTGTGCTTCTCTGTGCTGACGATTTGAGTGTTATCGATCCTTTTTTATTGCGAGCATTATTTCAGTGTTGTGAATACATCTTTTTCCTGGAATCTGTAATCTGTTGCAGATTTAATAACTCTTCTCTCTATATCTGCAGGTTATGATTAATGTAGTACAGTTTGGTAAAGAGAATGGCAATTAGAGCTTGTAAACACTCGCCGGGTATATTCTGCTACGTTTGTGGGTATTACATGGGCCCCAAGCAAGTATCGCACAAGATTGTGAAAGGCACCAAGTTCTGGATCGCGTATCGGCTCTATTTTGGTATGCCTATGGGCAGAGATGGGCACGATCTTGATCTTCAAGATCAGATCGTGATCTTGAAGATCAAGAGCGTGATCTGATCTTGATCTTGAAGATCACTTTTATTATGGTGATCTTGATCTTGATCTAAGATCACTTTATTTCTTGTGATCTTGATCTTGAAGATCACTTTAGACTTCAAGATCACTTTTAATTTCAGATTCTTAAATATGCCGCTATGCGAATGTCATTTGTTTTTTGTCCAAGCGACATCTGGTGGCAACTTTGTTCAACACCGACTGTTTATGTTTCTGTTAGTTGGGTGACTTGCGTCATGCGTGGGCTCATGGAAGGTGTAGTTGCTGTGGAATTTAGGCTCGTAAAAAGTGTAATTTACTGTGCAATTATGTTAAAAGTGTTCTATTAATATATTATTATATATAGGCATAAAATATAGCCTATAGGTCCGTATTCATAATAAATTAATTCTAAACATATTTTATTTACAGATTGAATTTTTTAATAATGAGTGCAATTTTACAACTTCAACAGGCTCCCAAGGGAACCAAATATTCTAGGTTGTCACCAGAACAGTATTCAATATATTTAGATAACAATGTTGTAATAAGGATCAATCTGTGCTATTGAACGGAAATATTTTCAAATTGTCGAAAAAACTGGAAACAGTATCAAAGTTATTTGTAGGCAGTGTACAAAGAAAACTACAATTCTGTCTGCTGCTGGCCTCGACTCAACAAGCAATCTTCTGAGGCACCTCAGGGTTAGTACTACTTAGTAACTAGTAACTAAGTAGTAAGTAGCAACATTAACATAATGGTTCAAGTCATATTTTAAGTGACTGGTGCCATACAAGACTAATGCTACATTTACATAGACGTCCATTTGAATATATTGTGCACTTCAGATATTAATAGATTATGGACTAGTAACTACATTAAAAACTGCCGATATCCAACCATAATAAAACGCCAGGTGTATCTGCCTTTCTCTCTGTCTGATCCATGTCTGTAATTTCTCCTATTTAGTTACTGAAGGACGAAATTCGGCTTTCAATTTAACATAGGATAAAAATGCACTGATCATGGTGAAAATAATTTTAGTTAAAGATAACAAAATTTTAGAATCTTGTTAAGTATTAATTTCAACTAGAAGTTTGATACTCTGATAAATATTATACAGGGTGTTCAAGAAGTCTCTCCGCATGATAATAATTTATTTTCTTGTGCAGAAACTACATTCGGATCTTTTGGGTGAATATGAATCGGAGAAGAAATCTCGCAAGTGTCCAGCTAAAGAAGAAGATGCCAGCGGCAATGCTGGCCCTGCCAAAATTGCCAAGCAGTCAACACTAAGCATGTTCCACATTTCCAAGCAAAAACCAGGACCACCAATATGCAAGGATATCCTTGAAAAGAAGATTCTCTCGCTTGTGGCTAATGGGCTCCTACCATTGAGCCTAGTTGAACTACATGAATTTAAGGATCTTCTTTCATGTTAGTATAACTCAAATATTTTGCTATTTTTTCCATAGCTAATATCTGATTAAAATAATTAATCATATTATTTGTATGAACATTAGACTATCGCTAGCCTAGCTAAATATTTTGATATTTTTTCCATAGCTAATCTATTGTATTTGTTTTAATTTTTAAATATTTTTTTCAGACGTCAACCCGGCTGTTCAGGTGCCATCTAGACGCACCCTGGCTAGATCTCTTGCAACAACAACCAGTACAATGAAGGAAGACATACAAGCAAAACTGGCAGCAGTTGACCATGTGTGTGTTACATGCGACATATGGTCAACTAATCACCGCAGTTTCATGGGAGTCACTGCGCATTGGGTATGCTATTGATTTAGTGTATTTTTTTATATAATTGATAAATTGACCATTGGTGATAGACTGATAGTCTGATAGACTTATAGTATATCTTTTCAATTATTCGACATGTGTTCCTCATTCATTAATTTGGTGAGTCTTCATTTTGCTGTGATTCACAGTAATTTCACACTAATTCACTGATTCTGTCATCTGTCATTGTGTCTGATTCACAGCAAAATGTGGAAGAGTCCATATTCACAGGCTGTGAATATGGACTCTTCCACATTTTGCTCTTATGGGATGGGTCACTGATGTGGTGGTATGGTAGGCGACTCATTGCTGAATTGCCTCCTTTATGTCACATAGTTCTTCTCTTTAATGTTTGGTGGCGCAGTTTAGCTGGTGCGTGTCTAACCAATATTATTAAATTAAGCTTAAAAAAATGTTCATACAAACATTGATTTTATATTCTTACATTACAGATCAATGATGACTTGTCGCGAGGATCAGCTGCACTGGCATGCCGAAGATTTCGTGGAACACATAGCTTTGATAAAATTGCTGGAATATTGGACAGGATCAACTCGGAGCATGGTTTATCTTATAGAAAAGTTGTATCTACAGTCACCGACAATGCATCGAACATGGTGAAATGCTTTAAAGAGTTCGGTGTTCGTGTTCAGAATCGTACTGACGACATTGATGAAGATGATGCAGATGAAGATGATGATGAAAAGATTCAGATGAAGAGGTTATCATCAGCAACTTTCCTGAACATTCAGGAGAGCATGGAGAGGAGTCAGTGAAACTATCATCCCATATTCGATGTGCCTCCCACACATTGAACTTGGTAGCAACAACTGATGCAGATAAAGGACTGAATTCACCTGGACTAAAGAAGATAAAGCATTCTGCAATGGGAAAATGTTCGGCGCTGTGGAATGCTGCTGGTAAACCCAAGTCAGCAGAAAAAATACAGGAAATAACTGGCGTCCAATTTAGGTACCCATGCGTCACCCGATGGAACTCAATGTACGACTCATTAAGCCAAATATATAAACATAAGAACGACGTGAATGTAGCTCTTGAAGAACTGAATCTACCCATCCTCAAAGACAATGAATTGGAATTTATTTCAGAATATTTGTCTGTTCTAAAACCAATTGCAGCAGCCCTCAACAAATTACAGGCAGAGAAAGAATGCTACTACGGTTGTCTTCTTCCAACAGTCCTAGTGACTCAAGATGCCCTCGCAAGATTGGAGCCTATCCAACCAAACGACCTGCGCTTGAGACACTGCATGCCATTACTGGCAGCAGTCGTCTCTGGCTTCAATGCCAGATTTGGTCATTTTTTGTCGTTGAGCCCCGAGGTAACTGATGCCGTTTTGGCCTCAGTATCTCATCCGTATTTCAAACTTAGATGGATATCATTGTTGCAAGGGCCTAATTTCGGCGATCATGGAGCAATCAAGTCTCAAGTAAAAGACAAGCTGCAAATGGCTGTAAGAAATTGTAATTCTGACAGCAGTGGTAATAGTTCGGTGAACTCAGACTCATCATCTGAAGACGATTTCTTCAGAACTATGGACGGCTCATTCTCTGCTCCTAACAACAAGGAAGACTTGGAAGTCCTCAATTATTTGCAGGACACCAGTAAGGCACTCGACTCTTTAGATAGGTATCCTGCTATAAAGAAGATCTTCAAGAGGTATAACACCACGCTACCTTCCTCTGCACCAGTGGAACGGTTGTTTTCGTTTGCTGGCATGGTTCATAGCCCCAAACGAAGTCGTTCTCGGATGGTAACTTTGAACAATTGGTTTTGCTGAAAGCAAATGTTTACAGCGGTTGAACATTAAATTAACACTCTTAACTTGCGGTTTTTACCCTTATATTGTCAGTAATTGCGTACTGCAGTAAAACTGTAAAATTAAATTCTATGTAAAAAATGTTTACTTATATATGCTGACCATTCATTGATATGGGTTATGACTTATGGACCTGGTGAAATGAGAATTGAGAAAAATAGAACTAAAAACTATATGTAGGTCATTTAATAGTTTTTTCTTTGCTGATAAGTTATGATAATACTAAGTTTTAAGTTTACCACCTGAAAAACTGAAAGGGGAATCGTCAATCCCCGTGGTTTAGATCAGGTGACATGGGTAGGATGCGATGCTTGTATTGCCTCAGCCCTCAGGGGAGTATTAGGAGTGATACTTTTCAGGAGTGATTAACAAAATAATTTGTTTTTGTTTACTCTACAAGAGTACAACTTTTTTCAATTCATATAAAAGTGATCTTAAAAAGTGATCTTGAAGTGATCTTCAAGATCACGATCTTGATCTGGATCTTCAAGATCACATTTTTCTGGTGATCTGATCTTGATCTTCAAGATCACATTTTTCTGGTGATCTGATCTTGATCTTCAAGATCACCAAAGTTGGTGATCTTGCCCATCTCTGCCTATGGGTGACCAAGATAAGCCCTGGGCACCCCATGTGATCTGTGGAAGCTGCCGCTCCACACTTGAAGGGTGGCTGCTGGGAGTACGCAAGGCAATGCCCTTTGCGGTACCCAGAATATGGAGAGAACCAAAGAGCCACCACGACGATTGCTACTACTGCATGGTAGATGTTTTTAAGTACAGGAAAGTTAAAGGAAGGCAGACTCTTCAGTATCCAAGTATAGCGTCGTCCATAGCTCCTGTACCACATGGCGAAGGTCTTCCAATACCACGTCCACCAGAACAAGTATCTATCCATTACTTTACCGTCTGTATTTACAGACTGTGGGTCATGTGTCGATTTTTCTTAGTGCTGATGCTCTTCTACATATATAGCTATGCCTATATTTTGTTTCTTTGCTTTGCAGGTTGAAAATGAGGATGCAGCTAGCTCATCTGAGATGTCGGCTGGTGAGGACAGTCATGATGAAAATATACAGTAACTTTCAGTACAAACCCTCACTTTCCAAATCAGAGGGAATTGGACGACTTAATTAGAGATTTGGGTCTGACGAAATCAGGGTCTGAGCTTCTGACCTCCAGACTCAAAGAGTGGAATTTGCTTGGAGAAGACTGCAAGAGCACTGTATACCGAAAGCGGCATGAAGAGTTTGCAAGGTTCTACGATGTCAATGGCTCTCTCTGTTATTGCAGCGAGGTTAATGGTCTATTCACAGCTATTGGGTTAACACATATACCCTCAGAGTGGCGCCTGTTTATTGACAGTTCAACTCGGAGTTTAAAAGCTGTTCTACTCCACAATGGGAACAAATATCCATCTATACCAGTTGCACATTCTGTTCAAATGAAAGAGGACTGAAAATGTCAAACAACTGCTCACTCAAATCAGGTATGAACAATATAACTGGGACGTGTGTGGTGAATTCAAAATGATTGGTTTCCTGTTAGGTTTACAAAGAGGGTTTACTAAATATTCATGTTTTCTTTGCCTGTGGGATAGCAGGGCTTCAACTGAGCACTATAAAACAGTTCAGTGGCCTCCACGTGAAGGACCGCAACCAGGAAAGTACAATGTACTCAGGGAACCTCTTGTGAAGCCTGACATAGTTCTGCTACCACCTCTCCATATTAAGTTGGGTCTAATTAAGCAGTTTGTAACTGCGTTAGATTTTGGAGGGGAAGTTTTCCAACAGATTCGGGTCATGTTCCCTAAACTCTCCGAGGCCAAAGTCAAGGCTGGCATCTTTGTAGGGCCACAAGTCAAGGCGCTGTTGAATTCAAAGAACCTTGAAGCCAAGATGACTCCGATCGAAAAATAGGCTTGGTGTGCTTTCCGTGATGTGGTTCGTGGGTTTTTAGGCAACCATAAAGCACCAAACTATAAGGAGTTAGTGTCAAACTTGATTAAGTGCTATGACAAAATGGGGTGCCGTATATCTTTAAAATTACACTATCTGCATTCACATCTAGACTTTTTTCGTGATAACCTGGGCGATGTGAGTGAAGAACATGGCGAAAGATTCCATCAAGATATTCAAACGATGGAGAAAAGGTACCTGGGCCATTGGGATGCTTCCATGATGGGAGACTACGTATGGTCGCTGATCAGAAAGGATAAGAATGTTCATACGCGGAAATCGCGTTCTTCAGTGCATTTTTAAGGAACACTGCATAACGAGGCTTGTTATTCTCTTATCGGTTCTCCTCATGATATATATTATATCCTCTGCACCATTTTGGGTTTGTCAAACAATTTTGGCTCAATAAACATTAATTTCCAATAGTGTTTTTATTTTCAGAAAATATTTATGTTAGCCTTCTTTATATACTTTGCCATATGAAAAGTGTGATAACCTATATTTTTGAAACGGTTGATGATAGAGCAAAACCAATATCATTTTTGGAATCAGCGCCCCGAAATCATTAAGAAACGACAGAAAAATCACAATAAACAAAAAAAATTTCAAATTTTGTTACCCAGTGTTATTAAAGAAGATAAGAAAGTATTTTAGAAAAAATTAACAGAATATGTAATGTTATGTTCTTCTCAGGAGCACTACTGAAATATTTGGAAAAGCCATCCTCAGCAAAGCCTGATGAGCATCATGAGCCAACAGCAGGACCATCCTCTATGCACCCTCAAACACCAGTAGAAGTAGAGCCTGATGAACCAACAAGTGGCCCATCTTCTGTTCAGCTTCAAACACCACACACAGGCATTTCTACTAAAAAAACAAGAACCAAGATTTGCTCCACCGCTTGATCCGTATGACTGGCCAGTTGTCCTGTCAGATGCCTTGAAGACAGATCTGGTGTCTCGAGGACCATTTCAAATCAGTCCAGATTTCACATTCCCTAAAAGAGAGGATGGTAGAAGCGTTCATCACCATTACATGTACAGAACATTAATTAATGGGGAAAAAATAAAGCGAAGCTGGCTGATGTACTCTAGAAGAAATGATGCTCTTTATTGCTTCTGCTGCAAGTTGTTTTCAAGGAAGTCGTACAAACTAATTACGGATGGACTTCCAGACTGGATAAACGTTGGTTCGCTTCTGAAAGGCCATGAAAATAGTTCAGAACATGCAGATAACATGGCAACATGGAAGGATCTGGAACTGCGGCTAAAAACTGGGAGGACCATTGACCAAACTGAAATGTCATTAATGGAGGTAGAGCGAAGACGCTGGCGAGATGTTCTCACACGTCTTGTAAGTATAATCCAATCACTGGCAGAGAGAAACCTTGTTTTCAGGGGGTCTTCCTCTACATTGTACAATCGAGACAATGGCAACTTCTTGAAGGAGGTTGAGCTGCTTGCCAAATTTGATCCAGTGATGAAACAACACATCAGCAGAGTCGAAAGTGGCCAATATAGTCATTCAAGTTACCTAGGAAACATCATTCAAAATGAGCTCACTGGGTCCATTAGTGGGAAGATCTTGGATGCCATTGTTGCAGAAATAAAACAAGCTAAATATTACTCACTCATTTTAAACTGCACTCCAGACATAAGCCACCAAGAACAGATGTCGATTATTATAAGAACTGTTAAAATGGGTGAAGTACCAGAAATAAAAGAATACTTCTTGGGCTTTCTTGAGGCTTCAGAAAGTACAGGCCTGGGTTTATCAGTTCTGATTCTGATAAGACTAGATGAACTGAATATTCACTTTGATGACTGCAGAGGACAGTCATATGACAACGGAGCGAACATGAAGGGCAAGAACAAAGGTGTTCAGGCAAGGTTATTAGAGAAGAACTGTCGTGCACTCTATGTTCCATGTGGGGCTCACACTCTGAATCTTGTAGTGGCTGATGCAGCTAAAGCTTCCACAGATGCCATCAGCTTCTTTGGCAACGTACAAAAATTGTACAACCTTTTTGCAGTAGCTACACAGAGATGGACAATCCTAAAGAAGCACGTGAACATAACACTCAAGTCTTGGAGTAAAACCAGGTGGGAGAACCGGCTTAAGAGCATTGAGGCTGTGCAATACCAGAGCCACAACATCAGAGAGGCCCTGTTGGAAGTCAGAAACAATGCCACAGATGCCATAGCCAGGACTGAAGCACAAGCACTTGCAGAGGAGGTAAGGTCTTATCGCTTTCAGATTTGCACAGTAGTATGGTATGACATTCTTTATGCAGTTAACCATGTGAGCAAACTTCTGCAGTCTCCTACAATGCAGTTTGATGTGGCAGTCAACCTCCTCACAAAAACAAGACTCACTCACCAGCTACAGAAACACAGGTTTTGTTGCAGCACAAGTCGTAGCTAGGGACATATGTGAGGAAATGAATGTGGAGGCTGTGCTGAAGGAGAAGAGGCTCAGATCCACAAAAAAGCGCTTTGCTAACGAAGCTCCTGACGAACCATTTACAGAAGCCTTAAAGAGGCTGGAAGTAAAATTTTTCAATGTGGTGGTGTATTGTGCCATCGGGTCAATAAATGAGAGATTCAAAACATTAGATGATGTGAGGGACATATTTGGGGTTCTCCTAAACTTCACCACAATGAACAAGGAAGACTTGTCCTGCAAGTGTGAAAAGCTCTCTTAGATACTGAGCTCTGGGGCTGACTCTGACATTGATGGAAGAGAACTGGCCCTCGAAATTAAGAACTTGCCGACTTTACCTTCACACAACATGACTGCATTGGAGCTTCTCTCCTTCATTCATCAGAAGCAACTGGAGGAACTATACCCCAATCTCTGGGTTGCACTAAGAATTGCCTGCACTCTACCTGTGACAGTAGCGTCAGCCGAGAGGAGCTTCTCTAAGATGAAGCTAATCAAGAACTACCTCAGATCATCAATGGGGCAGGATCGCCTCAGTGGCCTTGGTATCATTGTTATTATTTTTTTATTGGGTTCAAAATCCCAGCTGAGCCGTGAACGGCCAAGCTCTGAAGGGCCAGTTCAACCTACAGCCCAAGTTAAGCTAGATTAAAAACTTACGGACTCGGAGGTCCTATTAGGTCCTACTCAAGGTTGCTGACTCGATGTGGGCCTACCTTAGGCCTCAGTTGCATGAATTTAAGATAAAAAACAAAAGGGGCACTATTTATGGTCTTCTTTCTAAACCTTGCAACAACAACACAACCTGCACCATTGCACGATGCAACAATCTTGTATCTAAACAATCAAACTGAATTGCAAGAGAGCTCTCTATAAGACTACACCCTGTAAGTACCACATTCCACAAACGAGTAGAAAAGAAGCGCAGCGCCCCAAAAAATGATGCCACAAGAGTGCCCAAACAATGATGCCACAAGAGCCCAAAAATGCTAACTCTAAATTAAGTGAATTTTTCACTAACCTTACAATTATGAGATGGATATATATACACCTTAACTTAATATATAAAAGCAATGCTGCATCAATCAGCTTAGTCATCATATCGCCTTGGGACAACAATGGTTCTTCCTCTTCTAGATTTTCTAACAATCATAAGCATCAACCAGGACGTTGTCAGGGAGATTTCATATGATGATGTTATTGATGATTTCGCCCAGAAAAAATCTAGGAGGCAAAAATTTTGAAGTACAAACTGTTCTGTATAATTGTTAGCTATTACACGATTGTATCGTAGAGTTAGTAATTGTTTGGTAGTTGATAATTGCATTATTTTTTTATACATAGTTCTGTGTCATTTATTCTAAATAATGTATAAGCTAATTTTCAGGAATTTCATGAAGAGTAGTTTTTTCTGTTTGTCTTCTGAAAGTACATATTTGTTGTTTTGGACATAAATGTTTTATTAAAATTGTTTCATAATTGTTTTTTATTAACACAGCCATTTTTTGTATGTGTGTGCTGAGATGATGTAGTAAGGCGTGAGTTGGTGGATGGAGGGGTGGGGCCTCAAATGGGTATACTGCTTAGGGCCCCCTAATGGCTAGAAACGGCCCTGCACGGCGGGCTATGAAAAGTTGGAAAATTTTCAAGAAAATTTGGGAATTCTGAAATAAAATAAGGTTTTATTATTTATTCCGACATGGCAGGCTATATAGCTAATGTCTACCTAACTATTACCACTAGGTAATTCCCGTGGTAACGCAGTGGTTATGCTTATGTTATACTTATAGACTGCTATGCTCTTTAGGGGGAAAAATGAACGGGGCTTCTCACCGATCTTTAAGGTTCCCCAAGAGGGGAATGCAGTGAAAAAGGTTGATAAACACTGCTATATTGGGTCTCTATGGCGAAGAATTGCCACATACCTCAATTTCGTACAATAATTTTTAAAAAGTTTCAGCATTTTTATCGTAAACATTTATTAAACCAAAATTTACAAATAATAAAATAATAATGATAATGATAATGATAATAGTGATTTTAAATTTAAAGGTTATAATTATATTATAATTATAGAAATTTGGGTGAAACGCAGGTCGGAAATACGACGGTTTTGAGTTCAATAGCAGTTTTATCCGGTTCCACAGTTTTTTTTCACTCCAACTCAGTTGCTATCTCTGTGTACAGGGGTTTTGTCCACCCCTGTATGAATTACGCTTCTCATGTGGAGGGGTGACTCCACCCACACAGCTCTAAGTGACTGGGTGAAATCAAAAGCTTTTCGTCTCATCAGTTCTCCGCCTCTTACTGACTGTCTTCAATCCCTCTCTCTTCGCCGCAATGTTGCCTCACTCTCTCTCTACATTCGCTAATATAACGGGCACTGCTCTTCTGAACTTTCTAACTGCATGCCTCCTCCTTTAAGGAGAGCGTGCAGTACTAGACTTTCAACACATTCTCATCCCTTTTCTGTCCATCTCTCTAACGCAAGGGTTAATCAGTATTTTCAATCTTTCATTTCTCAACCGGTCAACTGTGGAACAATGTTCCTCAATGCATCTTTCCCCCTGTCTATGACTCCCAATGATGTAATATCTGTTTACTGAAAAATGACAATGAAAATTATTTTAGTCAAATGAAGTAAAATTCCATCAGTAGGGTCTACTGTCAATCTATACTATAATAAGAGAGCTGTCCGTCTGTCCGTCACACTTTCAGAAATTACGGGCGGCAATGTGAAGCTCAAGATTTTCATGACTGTGTTCTTTTCTATAGTTTTATTGACCAAATAATTGAACCGACAGTAATTGGGAGTTCAATTACTTGGTCAGGGGAGTTTTGGGGGATATCTAATCAGATTCAGAAATCTTGACACAATGTGAAGCTCAAAAATTTCACGGCTGCGTTCTTTTCTGTAATTTAGCCTGTCTGTTTGTCTGTTTGTGAAATTTATCCTGGGAAGTAATGGTAAAAGGGTTGGGGTAATGGTGAGGGGTGGGGGTAATGGGGGACGGGGTTAGCTCCTAAGTTGAATAAAGGGGGGTTTAGGTACCCGGAGGGTAGCTAACCTTAACCCGGGCAAAGCCGGGTCAGGTAACCTTGTAATAATAATAATAATAAATGAACAGGGGATGGCCGCGACTTTTAATACAAAAACATGGTCATGAATCCCCTCATAGGACCTAGTTACCAATTTCATAGCAAACAAATAAAAATCCTATATACTTCTGCAGTATAGAAGGTACACCCTTTTACAAAATGAAGTTACACATAAGATTTTCATAAAAGATTAAAATTAAGTAGAATAAATTGATAAATTTATCATGAAAGGATAAATACAAATAAATATGAATTTCATAGAAATAAGACATATATATATATATATATATATATATATATATATATATATATATATATATATATATAATATATATTTTATGCAGAAAGGAGCCAAGGGCAAATGTCCGCAAAAACGCCGCCCTCCCTCTGGCAAACGACCCTTCTCAAAACTGAAACTTATTAAAAATGAAAAATGGTCAAGTATGTTGCAGTAAAGACTAAATCATTTGTCACTGATGTCGGTTGAGCATCAACTATTACAAACAATTGAATTTTTGGATGTCTTGAAATCTTTTCCGTTAATGAAAGAGAGAAAAGTGAACATTTGATTTGTAATGTTTGATTTGTTCGATTAATTGTGTGATTTGAAAATATAAATTTGATATATTGTGGATAATATTGTGGTTAGTGAAGGGGAGGTAATGCGCTATACTGATAAAATGAAAATGCGTAAATCACCGAGGCCGGATTCCATATATCCCATACAACTAAAGGAATTAAATGAAAGCATTGTTGTGCCGCTAACAAAGATTTTTAATGCGTCTATTTCTGAAGGGTGTGTACCAGATAATTTCAAGTTAGCAAACGTAACACCTATCTTTAAGAAAGGCGATAAAGGTGCGGCGGGAAATTATAGGCCAATCAGTTTAATGTCTGTTGTAGGTAAGCTACTGGAATCAATAATTAGGGATCGTATAGTCGAACACTTAGGATTGCATAACTTGGTTAGAAATACGCCGCATGGTTTTAGGCGAAACAAATCTTGCTTAACTAATCTTTTAGAATTTTTTCAAAGCGTGGTTGAAGTTTACGATAGTCATCGGGCGGATGATGTAGTGTATTTAGATTTTTAAAAAGCGTTTGACACCGTACCGCACAAAAGACTCATTGAAAAAACTAAGGCTCATGGAATCAGGGGTGTAGTTATAAATTGGATAGAAGAGTGGTTGCGAGGTAGGAAACAGAGGGTGGTCGTTGATGAAACGGAGTCGTGCTGGGCTAATGTAGCGAGCGGCGTTCCTCAGGGTTCTGTATTGGGCCCCTTGCTTTTTCTTATATATATTAACGATTTAGATGTCGGCCTAGTCAGTACAGTTTCAAAGTTTGCGGATGACACGAAGTTGGATGGTAGGGCGATTAATGACGAAGATAGAGGTAAAATCCAGGAAGATCTGAATAAAATCGTTGATTGGTCAGTTACATAGCAAATGAGATTTAACGTCGATAAGTGCAAAATTTTACATATCGGTTCGCGTAACGGTAATTTTGCGTATAGTGTGTCAGGGAAGGAGTTAGCAAGCGTAGAACAGGAAAAAGATTTAGGAGTTATAGTCACTGGTGATTTAAAAGTAGCGAAACAAAGTACAGCAGCGGTCAATAAAGCGAACAAAGTGTTAGGTTTTATAGCTCGAAATTTTGAGTATAAATCGCGCGATATTATTGTTCCTCTTTATAAATCATTAGTTAGACCTCATTTGGAGTACGCGATCCAATTTTGGAATCCGCATATGCGAAAAGATATAGACAAAATCGAAAGAGTTCAAAGACGAGCAACTAAGATGATTCCGTCGCTTAGGTCGAATTCGTACGAGGATAGGCTTAAGGAGTTAAAATTGACTACACTCGAGACTAGGAGGTTAAGGGGTGATCTAATCCATTTCTTCAAAGTTATGAATGGGTTCGATAACGTAGATAGAGATAGCTTTTTCGAAATATCTCAATATAATAGGACTAGAAATAACAGGTGTAAGTTGGCAAGTAGAAGGTTCGAGACAGCAATTGCTAAAAACTTTTTTACGCATAGAATAGTAAATAGGTGGAATAGTTTGCCGGTAGAAGTAATTAGTAGCACGTCTATAAACATGTTTAAAAATCGATTAGACGCATATGTTGATAGATTGGGTATAGTTTAAGGTAGTAAAATTAAGGCTTTGTGGTTCGGAACCCACGTAAAATTGTAGGTACCCCCCGCCACCACGGAGGACATGCACAATACACAATTACGAACACAGTTAGGTAGACCAGCCATGAGTGGATCCTAGGGTCTTTGTTGGTCTCAAACATTATAACATTATATTATATTACTGTACTGAATTTTATTCATGAAATGGGGTTTGGAAACATTGAAACATGGGAGCCCCTTAAAATTTCCAGTCCAGGACCTCATGAATGCTTAATCCGGCTCTGCTTATGAGTGACTTGTGATATTATATCAGACTATCTTTTGATGACCTATCAAAGCAATCAAATGCAATCATGATCATAATCTAACATAATTACCAAGGTTTATCATAAAAATTTATTTAATTCATAAATGTTCATACAAAAACTGACTCGCAGCGCCCTCTCATGCGAGCCTTACAAATTACAAATTTCAATGAACAGTGTTAATTAAGAAGTCGGGGTCAGTAAACGCGCGTTTGGAATGATTCATATTTTCGGCTTAGAGCTAGGATTTGTTACATATTGTGCTTTCTACGGTCGGGACCTCTTCTCCCCCCCCAACTTTAGAATACTTGCCGCGCCACTGATAACAGCTCATAAATCAGATGAAGAGACATAATAATATATTAAACTGTGCTAATGATCGTGAAGAATAACAGTAGATGACAGGACAGCTTTAACCACTAGACCAGTATGAGATGAAGTTGCGCCATCACGCGGGTGCACCAAGACTCAGGAAATATTAGAAGTTTAAATTGGCGAAATATCTGTATATAATAATGAAATTTCTGATACTTGATTCCAACAACTTTTTACGTATTTAATTACTTTTGAATATATATATATATATATATATATATATGTGTGTGTGTGTGTGTGTAAAGAACGATGCTTGTGTAGAAGAGCGTTCCGCACAAGATGAGGAGGGAGAACGAACAAATGAAAAATAAGGAACGCTCTTCTACACGAGCGTCGTTCTTTACATTAATTATACTGTGTTGTTCGCAGTTAAAAAAAATATATATATATAATATATATATATTATTATTTTTTTTTAGTTCAGGAAGAACCGATTCGCCTCTATTTAAAGGGCATATCTCAGCGGAAAAACAAAGAAAAAGTGAGAGGAAAGACAGAGGAAAAAGAAAGGGTGGAGGGGACAGTCGAAGTGGAAAAAGACCAAGGATGACAAGGACTGCAGGGTCGAGCCCCATCATCCTTGGGTGCTAGTGCGTATATATATATATATATATATATAAACCAGATACAAACAAACAAAACAAACAAACACTTTATTTCAGACTCAACAGGTACAAATATTATACAAGAGGTCCATAGAAGATTAAGAGATAGTTGTCTGGAGCACTGACTAAGTAGGCCAGTGAATCACTGTGTATAATAAACATACATTTGCCTACCTCAATCCTTCCAGATTTGAAATTTATAAAATATATCGGAGATCAGTCCACTAACCATGACTTCTATTATCTTATTCTCTGACTCACAAAGCCTAGTGATAAATCTAAATACAAAATTGCGAATGACACTGGCACAGTTAGGCACCTTATTGACTACAAACAGCATACTGACACTAGAAGGAGCACCATTTATAAATTTTGGAGTTCTTAATAAACTCCTAAAAATATTATAGGCCTATGCAACATATAATTTTCTCAAATTATACATTCTGAAGTTCCACCACAAATGAGCTGTATACATTGGAGTACAAAAAGTTTTTAATAAAATCAACTTAACATCTAATGTACACATATGAAATTTTCTAACCAAAGTATTTCCCTGAACATATAAATGTCTACATTGCCTTAGAATATCACAGTCATCTGAAAGACTATCCGTTAGTATGTGTCCAAGATAGTTAGTTTGGGTTACTTCTGACAGCACCATACCATCCAATTGAAATTCAGGAAATTTTATATACTTGTAGGCCTTGGTCATCGACTCATCATAATCATAACATGACTTTTATCAGGATTATATTTTATGTCGTTATCCTTCCCATACCTTTCACACACCTTGAAAAGTGTGATGAGCCTTTATACAGATGGAGAAATAAGAACTAGATCATCTGCATACATCAGATGATTAACCATCATTGTACCAATATAGCAGCCTATTTTACAGGTGTTCAGCACAACAGATAGATTATCCATATAAACACTGAATAAGTAGGGGGATAGTACTATAATATTAGTTTTCCTTGTAAATGCGTGCAGAAAGAAGGGTGCGAAAGTAGACAGGCTCAATAAGATGGGGGGCGCCAATTATTAAAGTTTGCGCATCCTTTACACGGCTACCCAGGTGGATATATATAATTATATATATATATATCGCCACCAAATTTTTGACACTTCGGAAAAGTCGAAAACTCCATTCGTTTTATACGATGGGAAAATCAGGATGAATCTTATGCTCAAATTAGGCATACACTAAGTAAGTTAGGTGGTCATTCTAAGTTGGTTAGTAATTTTCCACATCACCAAATTTCGGTCAGTCAGGGGTCATGAGCGTTGCCAAAAAATAGATGGCCATGAAACTACATATTTATTATATATACTGTATATATATATATATATATATATATATATATATATATATATATATATATATATGTTTAAAAATCGATTAGACTCATATGTTGATAGATTGGGTATAGTTTAAGGTAGTAAAAGTAAAATTGTAGGTCCCCTCCGCCACCACGGAGGACATGCGCAATACACAACTACAACCACAGTTAGGTAGATCAACCATTTATTGGTCTGAAACATTTTATTATATATATATATATATATATATATATATAAGCAAACAACCACAGGGAAAAAGGAAAAGAAACACGAAATCCGAGCGCTTTCGTGATATATTCACATCTTCAGGGACAAGAAAGAAATATTTCTTTTTTGTCCTGAAGATGTGAATATATCACGAAAGCGCTCGGATTTCGTGTTTATTTTCCCTTTTTCCCTGTGATTGTTTGCTTATTAATAAGATCACGTGTTATTCTGTGATTTTACTGCATATATATATATATATATATATATATATATATATATATATATGATGCAAACTCACAGGGAAAAGGAGAAAAATTATTCCAAGTCTTTTCATGTATTCACCAATACACTTCGTCAGGAAATGTATTGCTGAATACACAAAAGGCCTTGGAATATTTTTTTCTTTTTCCTTCTAGGTTTGCATCATTTATTCATTTCACGTGTTTTAGTGTGAATTTCATTCCATGTATATCACTTGAACCAAGAGATAACGGCTTAAATATTATTACCCTAATGTTTCAGTTACCCTAAAGTAGGGCAATTACTCTAAAAAGTAGAAGCACTGGTATTTCGTTATCATTGCTAAGACTCCATTCCTGCGCATTTGTTTATGTGTGAGTTGAATAATTTGTCTCGCATTGAATATAGAAACGTGGTTGGTTTATTAAATAAAGCTGCTAACCAATTAATGACTGATTCTGTTATAAAGCTCTTATTGAACAGCATAATTAATTAGTAAGTATCCTAAAATAGGTTGTTTGACTATGCAGTCTACCATTCTTTAGCTAACTATTGTAAGTCAGGCTAGGTGTTAAGTGTTACTGTAGGCCTAGCCTTTTATTTGTAAGGCGATCCTTCAGAATCCGGCTGTAAATTAGTTTAAAAAATAAATCGTTATTTGACGAGTGGTTATTGTTTTTAATGCACTAAATTTATTTATTTTTTGAATAATTGTAAATTAAACATGGCGGGCACACCTGTAATTGAATGTCCGGTTAGTAAGGAAGCTCGGCCTCTAGTGAGTTCGGCCCATATGTATATGGCCCATATTTGGGCCGAACTTACCATACAATATTGATAGACTATGTATATTTCACGAGATTTTATGATAGGTAGCTACATTATGTATAAATCATTATTAATTTGCGTTATATTTTCTTGGGCTACAGTTCCGTATTGCCCCTCACATTTTTTTATTAAAAAATATTTGTATATATATTTTAATTGTTTAATTGGGTGGGATTTTGAACCCAACGTGCTGGCTGTGCTCTAGCGAATTGACTTTTGCGCTTCTTTATTAATATTATTACCTTTCCTGCGCGTTGGTAACAAGTGAGGTGTTGAAAAATCTTTTCAGGGCTGCAGTTGAGATTGATCCTGCATTTTGGAATTGTTTTTTGACTGGTATAAGATCACTCTGGTGTTACCTGTACTTGTTTGTACAGGCCTAGCTCAGCTTATTCTGATAGCCTAGCCTAACCACAAGGTAAGACTCCCACTTGACCTAACCTGAGTAACTATTTTGATATAACTTGATAGTATCAAAGTTGGTGAGTCAACAAAAATTTTTAAGCCTAGGACCTATCTTAGGAACATAGCCTACCCTACAAAAATGGGTTTTGACAGTGACTGTAGAGTTTGTAAAAAGGAAGTTAAGAGTAAAGATAGAGCTATTGCATGTGATAGCTGTGATGACTGGTATCACGTAAGCTGCAAAGGCCTTACAAATGATATATATAAAGGTATAAATGCTGCTTCTAAGCTTAATGTCAACTTGATGTGGTTTTGTGACAAGTGTAGTACTGTAATAAAAAATTTTAATAAGTCCAGAGGGTCTATTAGTGAGGGAGAGGCCAGACCAACTTATAGAGATACTGCAGTTGAGCCTAAATCTAGTGAAGTAGCAGTTCAAGTAAACTTAAATGTCCCTATACCTCATAGTGAGCCAGGCCTAGATATCCTCAGACAATTCCTGAAAATGATGAGTGGACTAAACCTAGGAAAACCTGGAAAGCTAGAATTCAAGAGCCAAGGAAAAGTGTCCTTATAGAACTAACCAATCAGTTTCATACTTTTCGCTGGTCCAGGATCAAGATGAGAAAGCTGAAGAAAGTAGGCCTATAAAACAAAATGTTAGCAATAATAATCCAGACTCGTATAAACCCAGGCACTCTAAAGCTATAGGTGTGTTTGAACCAGCATCCATTATAGGTGACTCTCAAGTGAGGGGCCTAGGATCTAAATTACCTAGAGGTAGCATAGCTTACTGTTATCCAGGTGCAGGGATAAATAGAATTAGTAATAAAATTATAGAAAAAGGATCTGGTATTGACCTAACTGTACCAAAGAATATGGTTATACATGTAGGTGGAAATGATATAAAGGGTAAGCACTCCGAAGAAATCATGGAGTCATATAAACAGCTATTAACAAAGTTAAAGGAATGGAGACCTAACCTTAAAACATCTATCACAGGTATAATTCCCAGGATACATGAGAATAATAAGTGGTACTCACAAGCATTATATATAAATAGTAGGCTTAAGACACTATGTCAGAGCATGGAAATTACATATATCGAACTGTGGAATAAATTTTAAAAAAAGAGTTCTATAACAGAGATGGAATTCACCTTAATAGTAAAGGAACTGATTTACTATCAAAGATTGTATCATATAATTGACTAAAAACTAAAGGAATAGGCCAAATTAGTACAAATACCAATACTCTTGATAACAATAAACTAATAAAAAATATAATCAAAACTCAAAAGAAAAAGGTCAACAAAGAAAGTAAAAGAGATGCAAATAATATACCATCACAGAACAAGAACCAGACTAAATTACAAGCAAAATATTCCAAGGGTTCTTTGTCATTTTTCTATGTAAATGCAAGAAGTATCCGAGATAAAATAAATGAATTCAAGGCATACATAGGTATTGAAAATCCTGATGTTATGATTGTCACTGAAACTTGGACAAAATTCAGTACGATACCAAATAGTCTATTTAGTGAAAGAGAGAATACCATTACTTATGAAATTGATGGCTATGAACTTTTTTATTATGAACGTAAATATTCAGAGGGTGGCGGAGTATTTATTTATGCCAAGACAAATCTGAATCCAGTTGAAGTTACCTCCGTTAAAGAGGAAATAGTTGAATCTGTATGGATAGATATTGGGCATAAAAATGCCAGGAAAATCAGGATAGGGGGTATTTATAGACCACCTGAGGGATGTTCAGTTGGAGGAATCCCCAAAAGTAGAGAAGAAAATAAGTATGTAGAAAATCAACTTATTGATGAAATAAATAAAGCAATGACAAGCAATATTATTATTGTTGGAGATTTCAATTATAGGCATATAGACTGGGAAATATTACAAACACCAGAAAGTAATGAGAGATTCTTAGACTGTATAATTGAGAATGGTTTAACCCAGTTAGTAAAGGAGCCAACCAGGGCCGATGCCATTCTAGATTTAATTCTAACAAATAATCCAGATACCTTCCAGGATATCTCGGTTTCAGAAACACTAGGTTCAGGTGATCATTGTATCCTTCGGTTTAATATTGTTTGTAATTCAAGACCTAGTGAAAATAAAGTAGAAGTTCCAGATTTTAAAAGAGGAAATATAAATGGACTAGTAAATGATCTGTGTCTAATAAATTGGACAGATATTCTACAGCCTGAACAGACAGTAACTAGTATGTGGGAAAAATTTAAAAGTATAATAATGAACATACAAAGGAAGCATATCCCACAGTGTAAAATCAGAACTGGAAAAAATAAAAAACAACCTTGGATAAACTGCAATGTAAAAAAAATCAGAGAGCATTTCATAAATTCAAAAGAACTAAAAATGGCACAGACTCCGAAATATATAAAAGTAAAAGAAGCATTTGCAAGAAAGTAATCAGAGATAGCAAACGAGACCTGGAAAAAAGCCTAGCCAAGAATTCAAAAAACAATCCTAAGAAGTTTTTCAGTCACTTCAATTTGAAAAGTAGAGTGAAAAAGAAAATTGGCCCCCTCCATATAGATGATAAAACTATAGATGATGATCTTGAAATAACTGAAGAACTAAACAAATACTTCTCATCAGTATTCACAAATGAAAATTTAAATAATATTCCTGATCTTATACTACCAGGACAAGATAGAGAAATAAATGAATTAAGGGTAACAAAACTAGATATCTTAAAAGCAATAGATAAATTAAAAATGGAAAAATCTCCAGGGCCAGATGAAATGCATCCAATAGTCATAAAAGCTGCCAAAAAGAATATAGCACAGGCACTAGAAATTATTTTTAATAAATCATTGATATGTACTGAAATTCCAGAGGATTGGAAGAAAGCAAATGTGGCTCCAATCTTTAAAAAAGGAAATAGAAACTTGGCAAAAAACTACAGACCCATCAGCCTCACCTCCATTATTTGCAAATTACTCGAAAGTATCATTAGAGGTAAAGTTACTGAGTTCCTTGAAGAGTGCAACCTTATAAATGATAGCCAGCATGGCTTTCGAAATGGAAGGTCCTGTCTAACCAACTTGATTGAATTTTATGATGGAGTCCTATTGCATTTGGACAATAAAGAGCCAGTAGATATAGTATACTTAGATTTTGCAAAGGCATTTGATACTGTTCCTCATGCAAGATTGTTGGTAAAAGTTAGAGCCCATGGTATAAGAGGTCATATAGCTGATTGGATAGAAGAATGGCTGAGAAATAGAAAAGAGAGTTCATCTAAATGGAAATAAGTCTACTTGGAGACCCGTATTGAGCGGAGTCCCACAGGGGTCTGTTCTGGGACCTCTGCTTTTTGTTGTCTATATAAATGATCTAGAGAAGGGCCTATCATGTAAAACCTCAAAATTTGCTGATGATACAAAATTAGGCCATAATGTTAAGTCAGTAGCAGGAGCAATGACAATACAAAAAGACTTAGACAGAGTAACAGCCTGGGCAGATAAGTGGGAGATGAAATTTAATGTTGATAAGTGCAAGGTTATGCATATTGGGCCAAAAAATCCAGAATTTGAATACAATATGAATGGAATTTGGATTAAAAATGATGATAAAGAGAAAGACTTGGGTGTCACTGTGACAAATGAACTTAAACCCTCAAATCACTGTATGGTAATCAGAAATAAAGCAAATGCTAGACTCAATCTCATGCAGACACACATTGAATACAAATCACCCAATATTATAAAGCAACTATACATTTCATATGTGAGACCCCTCCTCGAATACTGCATTCAATTTAATAGTCCCTATTTGATACAAGATATTGAAAAACTGGAAAAAGTACAGAAACGAGCAACAAGAATGATCCCATCTCTAAGACAATTGACATATAAGGAAAGACTGGCGTATCTAAGCATGTTCTCATTAAAAAGGGGAGGTTAAGGGGTGATATGATAGAGGTGTATAAAATGATAAAAGGGTTGGATAAGATAGATTTTGAGTCTCTTCATTAAAGATCACAATAATCAGACTAGAGGTCATAGTATGAAATTATTTAAGCCAAGATGTAGAACAAATTTAAGAAAACATAGTTTTACAAACAGAGTAATTAAGTTTTGGAACAGTCTGACAGAAGAAGTGGTGACTTCAGATACGCTTGATTCTTTCAAAAGAAGGTTGGATAGTTTGATGTCTGCAAGGGACATCTGGTGATGGTGTTTAAGCCCATTTTTATTGCATGAATGGTACTAGTTTATTTCATATATATTATGTGCATTTGGGTGATAGATCCCACAGCTCAACACAGGTGTTGTGGGATATAGGGAGGCAGCATCTTGGGTTAGGGGATACTCTCTGTCCTTACACACCCTATTTAAAGAGATTCCTCTGCCGAGCGGTGCCCCCCATAGTACTGTGAGGTATTGAAAAACTCATGATCTTCACTTGCCCCACAAACACCTTTAAATGGGAGACCCAAAATGGGTGCACACACATTTCTACATTACTGTACAGTCTTTACAGCCACACCTACACTTTTCCTCTTAAGTATATATATTGTAATGTATATGGATGTAAATTGTGACTTGGTCCGCAATTGATATGGACCGTGACTTATTTTTGGTTGGCATGGTACTGGTATTGATGGGTACCATAATGAAATTGACTGGATTCTTTGGATCTGATATATTTGCATGTCAGTTATAAATAGATATAGTGTGTAACATATTTGTGGATAGTAGCCTATTATGACTTTGATCCTCTGGATCCAAGATTCTATCTTTAGTTTTAAATTGATAATTAATTAGTTTTGTAAAAATTGGTTATTGCCAATGTACAGGCAGTTTTTACATAGTGGAGCCACCTCAATGGGCTGAAGTGGCCCCTAGTGTGCCCACTATAAAAATTTCTTATGTTCTTATGGTCAGGTCAGGTCCAGATAATAGACGAGATGCTGATACTTTGTCACTAATTATCCAAAAACATATTGAAGTTGGTACAATAATATGTTCTAATCAATGGTGTGCTTATTATTGTCTTACTGACTTTGGTTTTGAACATTTTACAGTGAACCATACCCAAGAATTCATTAATAGACTAGTGCCAACACAGACTATAAAATCATTTTGGCGATTGTTAAGCGCAAGTTATCACCTGGTATTCAAAAAAACTAACATTGAGATGTGTATTTGCGAATTTTTGTGGTGCTATCATGCTATACTCGGTTAATATTCGTTTTAATGCTTTGTTCATTTTTGATAGGAAGACACATTCTATGACAATTTAACATAAATTTGTATTCAGGATACCTTGAAACCTCAGGGAAACTGATAAAAATCAAGGAAATGTAATTATTTTTTATGGAAAAAAAAAATTTAGACGTAAAAAGCAGCTATTATAGGCTATTGACCGAGTGTTTACCTCTTTCCGCTGTTAAAATTTTGCCAGTCCTCATCCTCTCCAGTTTTATGGGGAGACATCTCGTGGCAAAACTAGGAAACAGGTCAAATCAGCCAAATTAAATCTGGTTTTTGTTTCATGTTACCTTATCTCACCAATTAGAGACGTGCATTTTGAATCTCCAATAATGCATACCGTAAGATGGGGTAACTGGGCACTACTAAGTTTAAGGTACATTTCGTTATTATTTTTTCATTTTAGGTACCTATACCTATTACATAGGTAGATACTTACAATTTATGGAAAAAATTCATACTGTTATATAACGAAATTTACCTTAAACTTAGTAGTGCCCAGTTACCCCATCTTACGGTACTTATTCCAAAATCCCTATTCAGTTCGGTTTTCGCTATGGTTTGTCTCGGGTGTGATTTGGGTTACTTATAAAAAAGATGGTGGTGCTGAAGTTTTCTTTACCAGTCATGGTGTTTTACCTACTCGTGTTATTTGTCCATAGTGTGGTTGAGTGTAATTATAGAGAAGTTACACCAATATTATTGCAGAAGATTGACTAGGGACGAGTGCAGCAAAAAAAAAAAGTGTTCCTTCTCTGTTTCCCATCGAAAGGGCACGTGGGTTGAAAAATCCCACCTCAAACTGTGGCAAAACTTATTGTACATTGGGTTATTCTTGACAAAGCGTTTGACATAGCTAGATGCATAGCTCTATTTAGCGTTGGCTTCCGAGAGCGCGATTAATTGGAGGAGTTTTTGCTTCGGCGTTTGTGAGCATTGGCTAGGCCAACAAGTTCAAATTGGTGGGCCTGGCAAAATTGTCTATTTATTCCTATTGGTTGCTGCTGATTTGTACAAACATCCCAACGCTGCTATTTAAGGTAAGAAATTGCAAAAAAACGCGTTAGGTTAAGTCTGAACCAAAACACATTTTTCTGGTGTTTTGGTGTGATTTGTTCAAATCTGGACTTCGTTTCTTTGGGAAATAAGCTATTTTTGAGATTTTCAATTTTAAAATTTCTCAAATGGCTCATTTCCCAAAGAAACAAAGTTCAGATTTGAACAAATCACACCAAAAAACATCAGAAAAATATGTTTTGGTTCAGAAAGGAGAAAAAGTACTAAAATGAATAATTACCCTACAATCAATAATTTGGACCCTTTTGAATTTTTAATTGACGGTATCAAAATAATTTATAATCCTAATATTCAATGAAATCTAGATTTTCTTGGAAGTGGATCCTGACACTTGGATGATAAATCCTGATTATCCACAAGCAGAGGATGTCATCTGAGATCTTTGCATTGTGAATGACACTACAGAATAAGGGGTTGCACTGATACAGGAATACAACAGTTTGCTGATGAAAGACGAGGAGCAGACTCAGTTCACCCTGCAAGTCATCCAAGAACACCGCAAGCATTATCCCAATTGCCAAAAAGCCACACCCCTTCAGGGTATTTCCTCATCATCCGCTACCAAGACCAAATAGGACTTGAATGTTCTGAATTGAAATGTGCATAAGTTAGACTGTGAGACCCATATTACACCATTTAGGTACTGTACTCTGTTACTCTCTCGCATATGTATAAATACAGAAAAATCCAAAATCCTACTAAAAATTCCAGTGGGTTTTGGGTTTGGGTTTTTGGGTGCCAACCCTGGTTCTTTTATCTTTCCACTTTTAGTTAGTGTTATTTTTCCTTCCATCAAATCTAAGGCACTCCATCTTCAGATTTTCTGATTTAGACCTAAAAGTATTTGTTTCACCCATGTGATTTCTTTCTGTCAAGCATGTTGGTGTGGTTAAGGATCCCCATATCTTTTAAAGCTGCATTGACTATTGCAGTTACAGCTCTACAACTTACACGATAATGATCTGCTGTTAATGCTAAGTTTTTATAGGAGTGCCCGTTCTGAATATTCAGTCAATTCTAAATCACTCATAATCTACATCTTGAATCTTTGAATCTACATCCATGTCTTCTGTATTTTCTATAAATTCCAATGGTAAAACATTGGTGGCTTCAGTCATTTCTTGTGCTTTTAGTTGATGGTTTTGTGCTTTTTGGGCTCTTGCTAAAGATCTCTCTGTTGAACTAGCTATGCAATCAATTGGTCCTAATTGATTTTTTCTGTTTTTGACCCACAAAAGACTCCCATTCTGCCATTGGTATTTTATCTTTACACCTGCAAGATTTCCTATCAATTCCCTTATCATAGCATTCACGAAGATATATCAAACATTTCATCATACTGAGCTAATTTTAAGGCAAAACTTTAATTTCTTTGATGTAATGGTACCTTGTTCAATTTTGAGGCTTCTTCTATTAGTTGACTGACTTTAAGATAGATACCTTTGGTGTTAATTGTAGGAAAAGAAAATTTCATCCAAATGTCTTCAATATCTTTTACAACAACTCTTTAACAATCATTAGCAGTTGCTGATCCTTTTAATTTAGCTTCTTCATGACAGCGCACAAAAAGGTACTCTCTCATCTGCTTTTGAAAGGAGTCAAGGCTGCTGGGAATTCCATAAGATATCCAAAGGCTACATTTGAGGACTTACTTCTAGTAGTCATACTTTATATTCAGAAGTAAAATCAAATTATATGTAATTTATAATTTATGATAATTCAAATTATAATTACAGCAAATGCAAATTATTTCTATTTATCCGAAACATAAAAATATCAAGTATTAAATAAACAACTTATGTAACATATAACAACATTAAACATATGAAGGTAAAAAAGGGAGGAGGGGCAGTAGGGTAGGGTAGAACAATGCTAGGGTGTGTCAATTTTGGGGGTGAAATGACTAAATTGAAAATCATGTGATTTGGTAGTAATTTAATGTAATCATTTGGCATACAAAATAATATCCTTGCTTCAAAAACAATAAAAAAATAACTCCTACCTACGTCAATTTTAATATTTTTCCATAAATTCATAACAAATGTGCGCAAACATCCTATCAACATTGAAAGTGGCAATAAGATATCATTAAGAGTCTTTATTTGAAAGTAACCAATGCAGTCATGTCCTTTTTGCTGCGGTTCTTTGATATCAGCATTTGGCTTGCTACTTGCGTTTTGATGTACCCTTCTCGCCTCTCGTGACTAAATTTGACTAGCTGCTTCTGTGACCATTTTCACACCTCTCCACACTCTGTGAGAGAAGGCCACTTTGGCACTTGCATTGGGGCCTCTTTAAGTTGTGTTAAATCTTTGTTTGTTATACATGTCAGTGGTGGCTCCAAAACTTCCAAACTCAAGTTAACTAATTTAGACAATTTCGTGGTATTGACATTTATCGGAGGTACCTTCCTTGTCTGAACAGAGCAGTCTCCCAGCTGGTCATCATCTAGTGATGTTCCTCTAAGCTTTAGAATGATTTCCACAGCCTCAGTTCGCTCTTTGGTACATTGGCTGCAGAGTATTGCTTGCAAAACTGCCTCTGGCCTAGCATACCAAGTAGACCTTCTCACCACAGGTAACATGATGTCCACCACTACTTTCCTTTGGGTTCTCAGTAGCTGTAAATGAAACAAGATGTGGTTGGGCCCTTCCATCCCCATTGGATTAAGTTTTACATTGAACCAGTGAGGAAGATAAAACCCAATAATAAATTCAACAATCAACATCAAATTCTGTAGCATTTTGTCCTTCAGTGCATGTTTGGAAACCCAAATCCTGCAGAAATGAATCCCTGTAGTTAACCAATGACTGTGACTTACAGGTCCAATCTCCAAGAGCTAGATTTTGAGGCAACTCTCCTGATCTGATTGCTTGAACAATACAATAAGCGTAAGATTGATCCGTGCTGAGGTCTTTGATAACTTTTTCAGACAATACTGGAAGGGGAGGGCCTACTTCGACCTTTGGAAATTTTATATTTATTTCTAATTCCGTTGCTTCATCTAGCATGTTGCCAAGGGGGCCTGACCACTTGTTGCTCTTTGTAGGACCATCAAGTTCCTGGATGAGATGATGAAGAGGTAGTTCCCCTGTGTGCAAATCACATACAATCCAAACAAGCCTTCTTCCAAGTTTTTTCTCTAAATGTGTCATAACACCACCCTGCCATCCAGAGTTCACCGCAGTTGAGTCTCCACCAATGGCCTGCAGTGAACTGTCGTCGTCTTTCTTGAAGCCAACATCATATCTGATCAGCAATTGCCTCTGCATGTTTCTTGCCTTCTACTTCTGCTTCAGGAACAAAGTGAAACAAATAGCGGCCACCAGGTTTGGAACACAGAGTAGTGTTCTTCTTTGATGAGACTGGGAAACTTTGTCCATTCCCTCTACCTCTAGGAGAACTTTTGCGTCATTTCTTCTTCCATCAAACAAAAGGCAAGAGAGAGCTTCCTCCTTCAAATCTTTTTCATGTTCATCAGATATTTCCTTCATTATTTTTTCTTGTGCTCTTCTCTTATTATGATCTATCACTAAGGATGTATCCTCTTGGCTGATGAGGCCTGCATCTATCCAAGTGGCAGTGGCAATCTCTGCAGTCTCCCGTAGCCCTGTATGGTGGTGAATACTGGCAAGCAATGTTCCCTCTAATTTTGTGCTGCTTATGTGTGCATTTTGTTTCTTGTGTGCAACATTCCCAATAATGTTATAAAATTGTGCAAACTTTATAATTTGGCATCATTCATTGAATCATCAATAAAGAGGAGGTAGATGATTTTGAAAGATTAACAATTGTATCATTATTTTAAAACATAGCACCATATTATACTTTTTAAGGAGACAATAAAATTGAGTAATGAAGTTTACATTCATTTATTCTATAAATAAGTATATTTCTATAAGAACATCCAAATTAAAAATATTTTAAGTAAAATTAAACAATATTAATTTTAATGGTTTATACTAGTTTCTTCTTACTATTGTTTTTCTCTACGGTCTTTCAGATTTGCCCATCTTGAATATACTCTTTCAAGGTTGATTGTTCCTCCATCATTTAGGTAACTTTTCACACACACAAGCATATCTAAATGATTTTCTTGTAAATGGTTTCTCAGCTTATTTTTTATCGAGTTCATCAAACTGAAACCACTTTCACAGTCCACACTAGATGCTAAAAAAGTTCCTCCTACGTCCATCAATATTGCAAGATCTTTAAATTGTTCATTTTGGAGGACAAAAACCACCATATCAGCATAGTTTTCAATAAGTTTCACTTTTATTTTTTCACCTGTAATAAATTTAAAGTCATTGTACTATTCTATAATGACATCCCTTTCATTTAGAAAATTGACATATTTGGAACACACACATTGAATTTCTTCAACTCCAAAGTTGCATTTTGCAATTGCTGAACAATCAAATAAAGACCATTCTTTTACTTTGTTCGTAGGAAACCGGTCTTCCATGTGAACACAGAGCGTTTTTATGAAATTCAACAAAACAAGTATCAACTTCAATATTTTCTTCATGAAATTTGTTAAGGAGTGTTTGTACATGTTTACTCCATGAAATTTTTTCACCAAGATATTGTTCTTTTATCTTATTCAATTTACCATGAACAAGATGATTTGCATCTAGTGGTGTTAGATTATGCTTCTGTAAAAGCTTAGACAAGGAAGCCAAATCACCCAAAACATCATTCAAAATTTCCAAAGCTATTCGGTACTCAGGGTTAGTTAATTTTGTGTGACAATAATTTGAAATTGGATCATTTGATACATCCTGCTCAAAATACACTATTAAAGAATCATAATTTCTAATTATTGCTTCCAGTGCAAAATGTCTTGACAACCACCGTACTTCATTAAGAGGTTTGAAGGCAACCGACTTATTTTCAGAAGCAATAACAATCCCTTTGAATTTGCTGCTCTTTGTTGTAGATCTGGAAAATAATGTATATATGGTCCTAATTAAAGTTTCGATGTTCCTTAGCTATTTCTGTCATTACATCATTTTGCACAATGGTGTTAATATTCTCCAAAAATTCAAATGCATAATTTTTACTTCTCCAATTATCTGGAATATTAACATACTTTGACATATGATCATTAATGTCCTGAACAGAGAACATGGAATTATTCATTTTAACAGCTAAAATAACATCAATTAAAACTTGAACTACTTCTTGATTTGAACGTTTTTGCTCGCAAAACATTAATTTTCTTTGTCTTTCTTCAGGACTTTCATGCAACATTCTGAGCAGACCTTTTGCTGGTAATGAAGGATTTTTATTTCTAAGTTTCGTTACACCGTCTAAATGAGATTTGCTTGATAAATGACGCCTTAAAAAGTCAAGTTTCCATACGGTACATCACCCCACATCTTTCCACATGCAAATTCCCCTACGACTTTTGCATCTCGACAATAATTACAAATCACTCCAGTATCGGAATTGAAAGTGAATATGTCTCGCAACTGCACGCGCAAATCACTATCAGATTTTGGTGTTGCTGTTTCTATATATACTTCCATTCATTCTGTCTTAAAGAAATTTGCAGCTCTTTTCCATTTAGCTCCTTTATGCATTGGTGTAATGGGTTAATTATAAGATGTAATAACTTCTAAATTAAAGAGTACGAATGTTTCATTACATGTGCGCACCAGTATTATTTGAGCAAACTTATAATACTGCAATTACCGTAAATGTGAAGGTAACTTATTTTACTGATAAAGACATGCTGAATTAACTATAGTGTCGGTTCATTAATTTTAAAATCTGACAAAAATAAACAATTATCATAAAATTGTACCTATATTTATGCTAAATAACGTAAAATGATTACATAGCAAAACATATTATTATATTGAACATAATATTAACCTATTCGGGCCATTGGGTAGATTTGGACTCATATATATATATATATATATATATATATTATATATATAATATATATATATATATATGAATAGAAACGACATAAGTATTAAGGAACGTTTCTGCACACGAGGAGGAGAGATAACGTTCCTTAATACTTATGTCGTTTCTATTCATTTATATACTGCGCGGTCATTGCAGTTATTTGCATATATATATATATATATATATATATATATATATATATATAAATTTTTTTTTTTTTTTTTTTTTTTTTTTTAGTTCAGGAAGAACCGATTCGCCTCTATTTAAAGGGCATATCTCAGCGGAAAAACAAAGAAAAAGTGAGAGGAAAGACAGAGGAAAAGAAAGGGTGGAGGGGACAGTCGAAGTGGAAAAAAGACCAAGGACTGCAGGGTCGAGCCCCATCATCCTTGGGTGCTAGGGCCGGGAGGGCGCACGTGAAACCTCCAGGAACAAGCACGTACAAACGAGCACAAAGAGCACTCAAGAGCACGAGCTTAGAACCCCCTTGCGGGGATATATATATATTATATATATATATATATATACATAATGTACATATACACATATATATAATTTGTGTATTTTCTTACTTTATATTTTAGAATAAGATATAGTTCACAGAAAATGCATTTGATTGAATTTACATTCCATAATTAGAGAAAATACTATATTCTAATGCCCACAGTACCTAATTTATTTAAATCAAAATGAAACTTATTGAGAAAATCGTATGCAAACATAGCTGAAATTTCAGGTTTTTAGCGGGTTCTGTCACACAATCATTATGAAGAGTTGTGGTTCAAAAGGTTAAACATAAAATGTTTAATAATTAAATTAGTAAAATTTTATTATAAAATGACCACCATAAAACATTTTTTTATGCCTGGCAGTGACATACTCATGCAACATGTCGTACGGTACGACGTGTGGTATATTTTTCATCATAATAAACTAATAATTTAGCGAGGGGCTCTCCTTGTAATTTACCCTAATAATAGTAGTATTAAGAATTTATGAATGATTTAAATAATAATAATAATAATAATAATTATCAGTGGCGACTCGTGGTATAAATGTATGGGGGTGCGATTTCATAAAATTTATAATTTTTAGAATTGTAGTACATAAACAATCACATGGTGCTTCCGTACGGTACTTATATGTCAAAGAAGCCATAAATTTGTATTAAAAAAATATTTTAATAAAATATAAAAATAATTGTTGAATAAATTTGACTATAATAAATTTGACTATAATAATGTACCACTGTACGACAACACGGACTCACAATAGGCTAGTGCGAATCCAACTGCCGCTCACAAGAGCAGTGTTGCCAGATCTACAGATATATCTGTAGATCTACAGATTTTATGAAGCAATTCAGATTTTCAGATTTTTTCAATAATTTATGCATAATCTACAGATTTTTAATCCAGCAAGCAATCATTATTATTTACTTCCAAAATTTACAACAAGGAAATATTAGGCCTACAGTCTCAATCAATAGGACACAAATGTTCTCGGTATTCAGTTTCAGAAGTCGAGTCGACTCGCTTCTGACTTAGATATACATGCCAATTAAATCATTTAATCGGCGCTGATTGGTTGATATTCCCTCTACGCCATGGTAGCATGGAATGTTTTTGTTTTTGTTGAAAAAAATGATATTTATCTGTTTAAATCTAAAAAGGATTTTTTTTGGTTTCATTTATGTGTATGAATTAAAGAAGTATTCCGGTGTTCTTATAGTTATTACAGCAATAACCCAAAGGTATTTCCTTTGTCACAAAGTAACGGAATTCAATTTGTTTACTTTCATTTACTTTACTTTTTTTTATGTTAGTGCCATATTTATATAAGTTTATAAAAATAAAGAAAATATTATACAAGATTTTATCATTGATAATACCTTAATACAGTAAATTAAATAAAAATATCAAAATTATTATTTAGATAAATATTATAAATCTACAGATTTTTTAATCAGATTTATCAGATTTTTAAAAATTCCATCTGGCAACACTGCACAAGAGTACTGTACTTGTATTAACATATGCGGCTATGCCAGACGTACAATTCTAGTTAATTACAAATAAGTAATAATTTTAATAAAATACATATAAATGGCTTATATCATTATTACTGAAGTAACTTAGTAAAAATAGTTATTATAAAAAAAATTCGCGATTGTACTTATATTTTCATTACAACAGTAAAATATAATTTATATTTACTTGAGTGAAAAATCTATCGCTCCATTCGGCTGCAATATTATTTTGTATTCAAACAGCGGTACGCTATTTGAAGCTATGCTATAAGTTTAGAATATTATGTACTGTATGAAGGCTTACTCAAAATGCCTCATGAATCATGATATACCACATGAATTTTTAAAATATATTTCAAGAATATTTATTTTAATATCTTAAAATTAATATATTTTTTATCTGTTAAATTAATATTTATCATTTCAAGCAAGGGGGAGCGACCGCTCCATCGCTCCTATACGCCAGTCGCCACTGATAATTAATAATATCCGATAAATTAAGAGTAGAAGCCGATACCTCCATTCGTAAATAAAGATTAGAGTATATAGGCAGCCTAGGCCTTTTTCGTCTGCACGGATGAATACATTAGAGACGGATAAACCGAAGAAAATTATGGGAATAGGCCTTATATTGATTTAACCTAACCTAGGTTAAGTTAGGTTACAATTCCTTTGGGTCAAAAGAACCAATTTTAAAGAAAGTAATATTGCAACTGGAACACATAATCCCGCACATGACAGCAATACGCGCAATAAAGTTGGTTGGTTTATACTGAATATAAATATCTTTTAGGCACTTTCCTTAATATTATTAGTTTACTCCTGACATACTGTAACGGTACTCCGTAATGAACTAGTAAATATTACGAAAGCTATTGTCGTATATTTTGGAAACTGAATTTGACTATATATCAACAAACTATTGGTAACAAATATTTCACTATGCACCAGCTGCGCAGAACGTTGAAACTCCAGACAATAACTGAGTCAGCTCAGCAACCGTGACTCATTCAAATGATTCAGTATTTATGTCGTAAGATATAGATATACGGAGTTGCCAATTAGTAAATGAAGATAACATAAACAGTTGTTTCTTGTGTTGAAAAAGTTAAGATAACAGAAAACTTAAGCATTTGAAAATAATTTTTGTTTGTCCAATTAACTTTAAATTTTTGTGCGCATAAAATTTGGCTGTGTGCGTGGCAATAAAACCCCATGTGCGCGCGCGCACACGCACACCTTAGAGGGAACACTGCTGGCAAGGGCAATGTTTGAGATGTCTTTAGTATTGTACAGTGCCCGCGAAAAGTATCCGATCACTCAAGAAAATACAATATTTTCCCTTGATATTCAGAGACACATAATTCACTTTCTATTTGTTCTAGCGACATCTGGTAACTTTGAGGTTGCTCGCTGATATGAGAGCTATCCAACGCATTCTCAAATTAGTGTTCTGGTAGCCTTCGTTGCGGGTGGCTGTGTCTCAAAGTTGTCAGATTTCACTGTTTGTATAAATTTATTGATATTTTATTATTTTTTACAGAAAGTGGTGTAAATAAAATTTATATATAATGTGTGCTAAAAAACAACTTAAGAGTGATTGTCGAGGTGCTATTGTTGCTTTGCATACATGTGGGAAATCACAGAGACAGATAGCTAAGGAATTAAACATATCCCAAAGTACCGTTAATTTATGGGTTTCACGGGCTAAGAACAATGCCGGCCTAACCACGCCAGTCCCTAAAAAACAATCTGGCAGACCGAGAAAAACAAATTCACGAACAGACAAACTTATGAAACGTTTAGTATTGAAAAACCCAACAATAACTGCGAAAGAAATAAAATTTAATATGAATAATTTGTTATCTGGTGTTTCTGAACGAACTATCCAGGAGCGGCTCCAAAAAGAACTCGGATTACCATCTCGCCATGCTGCTAAGAAACCGTTCATTAATGAAAAAATGCGTAAAAAACGTGTCGCATTTTGTAAAAAATATATTCATTGGACTGTTGATGACTGGAAGAAGGTTTTATTTAGTGATGAGTCGACATTTTTGACATTCAGAAGTTGTCCAAAAAAGGTTCGCCGGCCCATTGGCTCAAATAGGATGGACCCTAAATACACCCTAAAGACAATGAAACACCCTCCAAGTGTGATGGTTTGGGGTTGTTTCGGTTACTATGGGCGTGGAAACCTATATTTTCTTCCGAAGAACACAACTATGAATGGTGCACGGTATTTAGCAATGCTACAGGATAAACTTCCAATGGCAATGGCAATCCAAAGGACAAAAACATACATGCATGATGGTGCACCATGTCACAGGGCCAAAATAGTGAGAAAATGGATTACTGACAATAAATTTGATATTTTGGATTGGCCTGGTAATAGTCCAGATCTCAATCCGATAGAAAATATGTGGCTAATAATAAAAAATAAGGTTGAATGCCACGACACTGGCTCAGTCGAAAAATTACAAGAAGCCATCAAAAAGGTATGGTGCAAGGAAATATCAGTGGAAGTTTGTCAAAACTTGATTAAATCCATGCCAAAACGTCTAGAACAAGTCATCCAAACCAAAGGACAGATGACAAAATACTAATATAAGGTTAGTATACATTTAAACATTGTTTTTTATGTAAAAAATACAAATTTCCAGGGTGATCGGATACTTTTCGCGGGCACTGTATTTCATTCTCTCTGGCGAAGGTTCAGATGGCATTTTGGAGCTATCATCTGATGTTGCTTCTTTCTGTTCATCTGAAGAGTTTTCAAAGAAGTGAGAAGCCTCTTGATAGAGCTCTTCATCTCTTTGGGTGGCTTCTTCACACTTCTTTTTCCTTTCTTCCCCCCCTCAGATTTTCTCTTTTCTTAGGAATAACAATCTGTTTTTTGATTTCTGAATAATCTGCTGAACCAATCTGCATACTTCCTTGGCCTCCTGCCTTTGTTCTCTGCGCCTTTATGAAAGCCAGCTCCAAAACAGGGATCTTCTTCTCACAAGGACAGTGACAATCAGTGTGAGGGTGAGGTTCTCTTCTGCAAGAGGGAGAACAATTGGCTTCAGAACACAACTCTGAGACACTGGAAGTTAAAAATGTCAAGAAGAGTATCAAGTGTGCGCAGAAATTTATTTTTCTTTGCTAGTTTTCCTTTACCAAGTGATGTCTCAACTGCTTTGTGCCACAGCTTTGTTAATTTTAGCTCAATAGTTCTATACTGATTGAGTACAGGTGGTTTGAATAACACTACCTTTTTTCCACTGATGCAGAAGAGGGGGAATCATGTCCCTTATGAGCTCTCTCTGTGTAGTTCCTTCTATCCTTTGTATTTTGTTCACGAAGGAGTAACCCTAATCTCAGCATGTCTTGCACTGTTGGTAGTTCTGATACGGGAAGCTCCTTGCCTGTACCGACTAACAGGCTCAAGTGGCATGACGACTGACCTCTTGTCTTCAATTTTGGCATCTTAGGAATATCCGAAAAGAAAGAAAAACATTTAAGTATTTTATATCAATTACGATGTTTCAAAGTTTAGTCATTTGATGTTCTAAAATTCAATAAAAAATATTTCATTGGATTACAACATAATTAGACAGAAGAATATGATGATGATAAATTATTGTAATAATCAATAATCCATACGGTACTTAGTTAAACTGTAGTATTTGTCTAGTAGAATAACTATGAAGTAGGTAGGCCTACAAGAGCAATAACAGCAAACCACCATCTATGACATCTAAGAGGCAACTGATGACTGAGAGGGGGCAGTTCTATTCATGTTGTGACTTGTACATTGTACAACTACTATATGACCTTGAAAACACTCCATATGCGATCAGTGGGATAATTCTGTGACAGATGAATAGTTAATAAATTTGTCCTATTATTTAGTAAGAGTCAATTTCTGAAACTTTGAGGTAAAATTGATGTAGGTAAGGGTTATTTTATTTCATTTTGGTTGACCAATTTCAAGTTTTGACATGAAAAGACTATATTTTCACTACCAAAATTGATTTGAAAAAAGTTGACAAAATTGATACACCCTATTACGCACCTCGCCCTTCAAATTACTAACGTCTTCAACGTTAGTATTGGTTTGGCTTCCGTCAACCGTAGCCCTACCCCTGCCCTCATCAAGCGTTGCAAGTCTCTCCGTTACCTCACGTACACTGCGTTTTATGTCAATTATTTCCTCCATTAGCTCGCAAAAGAAACACTGATCTCTCGGTAATTGCCATAGGACCACCATTATAATCTTTAAATTCTGAATATCACCAGTTTACCCTACACCTAACACTTGATGCTTTCTGCAATGGCATCGCAGTTAAAAATTAGTTTAAACCATTACAAGTTTAAGTTAAATTAAGCCAGCACGCTATGAAAACTTCTAAATTGCTAAAAACCACTAATATTCAATTACAGTACTTAACTATAACAATGTGAATATAAACGCAAGTATATAAAATTCAAAAATTTCCAAAAGTAAAATTCTCAGCAATATGCCAAAGTAAACGCAATATCAGAGAGCTCAGGAAATGTGTCCATTCAGTACAGAGTCTGGCTGAGTCTAAAAGCTGTTTTGTTGCATGTTGGCAACGTATTGCCATCAATTCCAGTTAGTCATGCAGTCTACATGAAGGAAACATATGACATGAAGCAACTTTTGAACTGCATAAACTATGACAAATATCAGTGGCAGGTTTGTGGTGACTTGAAAGTTGTTGCTATCGTGCTTGGACTGCAACCGGGCTATACTAAGTATTGCTGTTTTCTGTATGAATGGGATAGTCGGGCTAGGACTTCTCATTACATCAAGAAGGATTGGCCACTCTGACACTCATTGGAACCTGGAACAAAAAATGTTCAGTATCCTCCACTTGTAGAATCGAGCAAGATTTTGTTACCACCCTTACACACCAAACTGGGTGTTATGAAAAATTTTGTTAAGGCTATGGATAAAACAGTGGCAGCTTTTAAGTACCTCGGTTGTAAATTCCCAAAGCTCAGTGAAGCAAAAATCAAGGTGTGTGTATTTGTTGGTCCACAGATCCACAAGCTTCTTAGAGATGGAGTTTGACCATATCCTAGGTGGTGAGGAGAAGACAGTGTGGAATGTTTTCCGGTTAGTAGCAACCAATTTTCTCGGAAATACCAAAGCTGACAATTGCAGATAGCTGGTGGAAAACCTGCTGCTGTCCTATCAAAAAATGGGCTGCAATATGTCTTTAAAGATACATTTCCTCCATTCGCACCTAGAATTTTTTCCGGCCAACTGCGGAGCAGTCAGCAATGAACATGGTGAATGTTTCCACCAGGATATATCAGTGATGGAGAAATGCTACCAGGGGAAATGGAGTCCATCATTGTTAGCAGACTACTGCTGGACAATAACAAGAGATGCTCCAGAAGTTGAATACAAGAGAGAAGCAAAGAAGTGACGGGTTGAATCAATATAAGTGACTTCATTATACAGGTATGTTACTAATATATGGTATACATATACGCAAAATGTGTAACTTAAATTTTCTTGGAAACTGTAGCCAATTGACTATTTTTATGGTCATATTCGTTTTCAGCACCCTAAAATCCATAATCGGAAACATATTTTATCTCTGAAGCACAAACTTTTTCACAATTTGTAGACCAGTGTAATTTGTTGAATCTAGCCCCAACATTCATTAATTTCATATTCTGATGAATGGTACAAACACACACTGAATGTGTTCCTGCAGAACCTGCCAACACACAGTTTTGGTCAAAGTGCAGCAAATTTACTGAAGCCTACTTTAGCAGCAGGATTCCTTTCTTTGAACAGTTGCTAAGCTTTCAAGTTGCACAGGATTAATTGTTTTTGGAAATGTTGTTTCCATTTTCCATCAACAACTAAGCTTATGCAATCTTTCCTACCTGAAAGATAGAAGGAAATGATGTCAGTCACATTCTGTTCTAATCTTTTCCCAAGCTTTGGGTTAGGGTCAGACATAAACCGATACCGATACTTTGAATTACTGTTTTTGAAGAAATTATCTTATTTTATATAAAATTAAATTTTTTTATTATTATACAGTAATATCTTATTTAGTTGTTCAATATATATTTTATCAAAATTAGCAATGTTTACATTTACTAACAAAACAAAAAATCATAAAATGTAACTATAGGCCCCTATACAAGATTACAAATATTCAATACAGTAATACAGTATCATATAAATATACAATTTCAAATTACAATAATAGTTTTCAGTAAAAATGAAAGTTTTGTAAAGTTGTTCATAGATGGCACCACGCGGCATGCATAATCATAATAAACCATTCAGTTGCTTGAATCTCGTGTGTAAAGTTATTGATAATACACTACCATTATATGCATTCATTGGTTTAGCCAAGTAAGCTAGACCAGCCTACATGTTTTTTACTTTTTTAGTACATTCAATTTTAAACATAATTAAATTACAGGCTCTAGCTATATATTATAATATATTATATTATTATGAAATTAAATGGAACTAAAGTTGTGATTGGGAAAGGCATTTTAAGTTAATTGAGATATTATATCATTTACTTGAACTTTTATTAATAATCAATTTTAAAACTATTAATTAATTAAAAAGTATCGGTATCGGCCAAAATATTGGTATCGGTGCAACTCTAGACATAATGCCCTCCTCTTCAAATACCTTCCTTGCCATATATATAGTTGTCAAATTTAGTGGCATTTTTTTTGCAGGCTCCAGTTACTTGGTAATACAGTGAGTATTTTGATTTTTTCACTCCTTAAAGATACTGATTTAACTGTTTTGCTGCGTTGCAGTTTGGAGATAACTTACTCCTAACAGTGCAGTTTTGATGGTAAAAATATAAAATTCAAACATTTTATTATATTTTTGCAATTATAAACTTACATAGCATTTGAAAAGTAAAATAAAAATATTAAAAAATTAATTACCTTTTTAATTCTTAAATGTGGAAGTCAACTATTGTTGATTGTATTACAATTTTCAACAGCATCACTGCGGTGAGTGACTTTAGTCACACCCTTTTTCTGACCGTTATGTTTCAGAACAGCTGCATACCTTTTTGTTTATTTTGTGTGAAAAATTTCAAAACAAGGGACAACACATAATGCTGGTGTTTGAGGGCATTTGTTGCAAACATATGAGGTTTGTTTTAAATGCAAAAAACTTTTTTGTTCTATGTGAAGGTCAAAATATGAAAATAAAAACCCACGCTAATAGACAGAGTTTATTTCCACTCTGTCTATTAGAGTGGGTTTTTATTTTCAGAGGTTTTTCTTTTACACTCTCCCTTTCCTTTTTTGCTACATTTACTTGGAAGTATACTGCAAACAACACAGTTTGGCTTAATTTTTTTGTCTTCATTGCATACTGGAAAATGCCTCTCAACTAACCTATTTGCCATTGGGGTGTGTCCTCACCTTCCTTTTTCCCTTTATTTGGATTGCCGCGAGTGGCATAACCTTCTAGCATAACATTTACTACTACTATGAATTTTTGGGGCAACATTTTGTCATTGGGGTTTTGAATATTATAACAGATATTGCTGTTTACCAAAGCTACTTCGACTATAAAATGCCATATAGTTTGGTACCATTTCTTTGATTTTCTGTTGAAAGGATACGTAGAACACCGTCGAATTTATCTACTACCCCCATGAGTTGATTATAAGCTTGTTGGATAGTAGGTTTATGAACCACTTTCTTTCCTATCTTTGAATTCACTTCAACTGGAGATATTCCTGTGTTCCCTACATTTGAAATCATGTTCACCTTTCCTGTATCTTGCCAGGAGGTAGCAATAAGTGATTTATTATAGTTTATCCATGTGGTTGGCAGATCACCTTTTTTCATTTTTAGGTTCTTCATTTCAGAAGGGAGGCCCTTGCGATTTGCTCTAACTGTACCACATGCTCCAATTTGCTTGGATTTGAGGTCTTCAGAGGTCAACACTTGAGTAGAAATTGTCTAAATAGACAATATGACCTTTGTCTTCAAAGGCACTGAGTAGTGAAGTAACTACTCTGTCCAAGGCCTTTATCACTAACAGGTCCAGCTTCTTTCCTGGTGTAGACATTAAATTTCAGAAGATAACCAGTACGTGAGTCACAGAGTGACCAGATTTTAATTCCTCACTTTGATGATGGTTTAAATGGCAAATAGTTTGAAAAAAAGTCTCCCCTTGAATTTTACCATTGTTTCGTCTACACTTAATTCCCTATTGCTTGTGTAATGTTGTGTGTACAACCCCCTAACATCATCACTAATCGAGCTAATTTTATATAATCTGTCATCTTTATTTGAAGTTTCATTACTACAAAAATGCAAAAATGATCGAATAAGTAAATACTGATCCCTAGACATTACCAGTGGTGGGCACCGTTAACCAAAAAGTTAACTTCGTTAACCGCTAATCCGTTAACCAAAAAGTTAACTTCATTAACCGTTAATTCGTTAAACATGTAACGGAAGTTACCATTAACGTTAACTTTTATTATAAAAAAAATGAAAAACACAATATATATATAATTTAATTTTCCCTCTTCTTCTCGTTCTCCATTTTGTCCATGAGATGCATGTTGCCCTTCATGAAAATTAGCATATCAAAGTAAATTAAAATAGTCATCCATAAAATTGAAAGAAAACCAAAAGAAAACGATGTAGACTTATGCCCCTTTTGTCCTGTTGGTACTTAGAAGTTGACTCAATAAATCCTTTATTATTTCACACTTAAAAATAATAAACAAGAACAACAATTGTTTGAAGCATTCTTGAACATTTCAAGAACAAGATAAAAAATAAAATAACCCTTACCTTTGTTATTTGGAACAGATATGGCACAGAATATTTGGGAAGTAATTGCACTGAAATTTCTTCAGTCTTCACAGCAGAGATAATAAAGAGTAAACAGCCTCTGGTGCCACACGCTCACATTTACTTCTCAACGCCATCTATTATCTCGTAAAGAAACTAATTCACTTTGGGACTTGAAAGTACTGGCAGGATCAACCGGGTAGAAAAATAATTATGGAGATTTTAAAGATGTGGTACCTAGAAGTACCGCCAGGACATAAAGGGTTAAGGTGAAAATGCTCCCATTGTAAGACATCAATTGACTTAATTTATGTCATCAAAGTGACATGAGAATTGAAATCTTACCTGATCAGTTTTATGGTTCTTGAAATGTATCAAGGAGACTACTAATAAGGTACTCACAGACATATAAATATACATGACTTACTTGACAACGATTATTTTTAAATATTCACTAGTACAAACATGTTGCGCAAGAGACAGACTGCAAATGAAAGGAATGTAGTTATTTGTTGTAATTGTTACATATATATTATTGAAAGTGCCTTAAAATGCTCGTGATATTTCTTGAAAGAAGTTGAAACATTCAACTCGAATGGCAAATCTTTCTGCCTGATTTTACAGTCAACCATGTTTTGCTCAAACCAATGCCATAAATAACTACCATATTTGGTAAGACACAAATTGTGGCGACGGAAACAAATATATCGCCTGATTTTGCACTGCGGAAATGGAAATTCATTCATCACTATTAACAGTGGTGGATTAATTGCGCACCTGCTCAGCACTGAAAATAATAGAAACTTTTAAACGTTTATTTATGAATTTTTTGGGTTAACAGACTTGAGTTAACAGAAGTTAATTAGTCCGATAATGATTTTCAAAGTTAACTTAAAAGTTAAATCATTAACGAAAAAGTTAACTTCGTTAATTAACAATTAACGGATTAACGGTTTGTGCCAGCTTTGGACATTACAGTACTAAAGCCAGGTGTAGAGGATAGAAATTTTTTTTTTTTGGAAATATGACTGCAGTGTAGGCTTATGAACCATACCCATAACAATTTCTAATCCAACAAATGCCTTTATATCGCTTCCAGATACATCACTCCATTTCCTAAATCTAGATCTAGGAGAGTGGCGACTCCCTATCAATAATTTTCTTGGCATACCTATTAGTTTCTGTGGCAGTAATTTCATAAATGTTGTCAGGGAAAAACTTTTCGAAACATTGAAAAGGACTAAGGTTCTGAAAGCCAATTACTTGATGAGTCCCATTGAAATTGCGTACTCCTTGAAGAGAAAACAAATTGGTATTTTCCTTATTTACATTAATTTTTTTCCATTTTAGTGGGCCTCCTACCTCCTCACCAACATCTATATCAGTAAGTTCATCCTCTTCAGAATTCTCATTTGAAGAATTTGATTGTTCTACTTCTTCATCCTCTCTGTCTGTAGAGGAACTATGAGTCAGTATCAGAAATCAATGTTTGAATCGTTTCATTTGAAAGGCTTTGCTTTTCATTCATGCTGGGGTATAAATCTGTAATATGAATGTAATAGTTACTCAAAATGATTATTGAAAATAGTTTTGGAATGGTCAAAGTTTATATATATAACACTGCCCAACACCAATTTTGCTGATTTAATTCTAACACCTATTTTTAGGTAACTTTGGTGTGCTGATTTAAAAAATCACCTTAGTTTTTTGCCTATCACATCAGGTTTTTGAGCAATCAAATATGGATATTTTGGAGATATCGCATCTTGGCAGGGTTATGCCCAATTTTTTTTCTTTTCAAACAGTTTTTATATACTCAGAATCAGCATGGAAAAGTAAACAATTGTGCAGGGAGTGAACTTTAATATACAATGGTAATATTGACACACAAAGTGATTAAAAGTGTTTAAATAAGCAAAAAATGAATCCATATTAAAGCAAGCACGGGACCAGTTTTCTTAACATTCTTTTTCTTGTTTTCTTACTTTTCAGTGCTGATAAATTTTCTCTTATAGGACTTTCTAGAATGAGAGATGTCAAGACAATCTCTTTGCAGGCTCCAGCAGTAGTCAGCCATCATATGGGTATCCCATCTTCCTTGGTATCGTTCTTCCATCACTTTGATATCTTGGTGGAACCTTTCACCTTGCTCTTCACTAAATCACCAAGATTTTCTGGAAATTTATCCAGATGACTGTTGAGATAGTGAACTTTAATGCTCATGTTGCAACCCAACTGCTGAAAGTTTACAAGTAAATCCTTTACAAGATCTTTATAATTTTCAGACTTTTTGGATCATGACGTCACGCTCACACCTGGGGAAATCACAGATACCCAAGATTTTAATATTTTGTACATGACCTTTAGATTTAATGCACAGATTTGCGTATTCCACAGATAAAATTTTAACAGCTGTTAACAGGTTTAAAAAATCATCAATTTTGATAAGCACCCTTCATGGATCACCCAAAATAGGCATATTGCATTGCACGAAAAACTGATGTGATGGACAAAATCTAAGGTGATTTTTGAAATCAGCACATCAATATTATCCAGAAACAGGTTTTAGAATTAAATCAGCAGCAAAAAAAGTTTTTTGTTTGGCAGTGTAATCGTAAATTATATAAAAGCTTCTTCAAACTCATTATAATAGGACTCATTTCAGAGCTAGGCTAACGTGTCTGCTTTGTACATGAAGTGAAATAGTTTATAAAGTAAATGTTAACTATTGTAAAGCATAACATAAAACTATATAAGTATGATATGAACATGTAAAAATATGTATAAAATGTAAAATGCAATAAGTATTCATTATAATAATAAAATAAAAATGACATAATAGAAAAACATTAATGCGAACTTACAGCGAACCTTTGCTCACAATGACAGCTGCATACTGCCTCAAATCTAGCGAGCACTGACGTATATACTCCGAGCAAACAAAGAAAATGACTCAAATCTGAGTCATGAGACTCTTGTTGATTGTAGCACTGAAAGGAAAAATTATTTCAGCAGTGTGGACTTTAGTTGATTGTCGCATTGAATGGTTAACTCTATTTGGGTGACAAATGTCGATCACTGCAGCAAAAGGGTTAAACTTCTCTAAGTTGATCCATGATTTCATCAAAATTATTTTCTTTTGATTGAACTGAACTTGTGCTTGGTTCTTCTAAACTAATGGGTGAGCCTTTTAAATGTTCAAATTTTGCTTTCACACTGGATGTTAATCCGCTGATCTTTTGTGCATATGATTTTCTTGATTGCAGTTTGTCAACTTTTAGTGGGGATTCACCCACTGCTTGCAACAATTCATTGAGAAAACATGCTTCATGTTCTTTTGATTCAGCTGGTGATTCATCTGTGGACATCTCCATTTCAGCTGGTGATTCATCTGTGGACATCTCCATTTCAGCTGGTGATTCATCTGTGGACATCTCAATTTCAGATTGCGATGATGTAGGATCATTGCTAGTTGATCGAGTTTTCAGGAGTCACCTTATTCTTCACCATTTGCTCTAATTTCTCTCGGCATTGTTTGCAGTCTGTGGTCTTTGGAAAGATTCATAGATGGTAGCTTTTTCAGAATTAAATTTGAGACAATAGGTAGATCTTCATTCTTCTACTTCCCTTGACATTCCAGTGGATCTGCACATTTCAGTTTCAACTTTTGACGATCAAATCCATGACTGGCCTCCATTATGAGCCAATAAAATGAATATTTATCTATAATTTAGTGCAGGCCTATGAATTTAACCCCTTCTGCACGATGGCATAACTGCTTATGCCATGTAATATATCATAGCGAGCTCCGGCGGCATAACTGTTTATGCCATGAAATGAATGCTTCATGTGGATTCTAAATAAAACTTCGTAGCTGTGTGTTGATTCATATATGAATATTTGAAGTATTGGCTTGTCATTGACGTCATAATGGTCCAGCCAATGGGAAAACAATGTGGGAGGAGCTACATAATTATGCGACTCATTACGTGACTCGTGCTAAGAAAATTTTAGTTTCTCGATTGTTCTTTTTTGTGCAAACATGTGATCATCTATTTAGTTATTCAAATAAGTTTCTTTTAATAAAAATGTCTGATAGTGACTTAGATATCAGTGATAGTGAGTATGAACCCATGGAGAGTGATAATGAAACCATAGACAGTTGTGAAAGTGATGAATTTGATCATATATCAGATGAGGAAAATGAAGTGGTCACTTTATCTGATGGATGGAAAAAAGTGGCAGACATATTTACCGACTCAAGACCAAATCTTATTCCCAAAATTAGTGTGTGACTTCAGTGATGTAAAACCTGCAATAGGCTGTAATGCAACCCATTGCCAAGGGTGTTCAGACAAGCCTGGACTTTGCTCAATTGAGCACTTTAGATCCTTCCATGATAATAAAAATGATGATAATTAGGTAAGTTAAATATACAATTCATACTTTTTTTAATAATACTTTGTAATTTTCTATATTTTTCCTTTCAAAAATTATTTTAGAATTATGCAAAAAATTTGTATTTCTCATCGCAACATTGTGCGGAAGGGGTTAATACTAAAATAGCATCATACCAATTCCTAAAAAAATAAACAAGAATATAATAGTGGTAATATAATATAATTTGAGAGGAGTGGTGACAAGCTTGACCTTTGTATAATAGCTCTGAAAAAATATGAATTATATTTTTGGGTCATTCCATGTGAAAGACACTTTGACCATTTTGGGTATGACTGTCACTGATTTCCTTGAAAAAATTTTTTGTATGGAGGGCTATGAGTATGAGAGATATGGCCAGAAAATAATTTTCAGAAATGGTTATAAAAAGGTCAAATGTCAAGGTCATCTTCAAACTTTTTAATTTTAGAGGATGCTTTGTTTAATAAAAGTGATAGCTTTCTTTTCTTTAATTTGACACCAAAACCACTTTTCTATCTTTATTGGTTCCTGAGATGCATGCATCTCAGGAACATGAGTGCCAGGGGTCAGCCAGGTCTGAAAATTATTTTCTGGTCATATCTCAAATAGCCCTCCATACAAAAAAAATTCAAGGAAATCGGTGCCAGTCATGCCCAAAATGGTTAAAAAAAGTGTTTTCACATGGAATGACCTGGTAGTCGTACTCTCTAGTGGAATTGGTTGGTGTGATAGCATGGTTGTCATCCTCGTCTTCGACATGTTGCTCTACTGGGAATAGGATAAATGCCTTCACCATATTTGCTACATTGTCAGTAACTATGGTAGGGACTTTGCTTGCCACATCATAGCAGGCAACCATCTCTAATACATGCTGTAGATGTTGTCTGTCATGTGGGAACCTTTGAAGCGACGACATGCCAACATAACACTGTTCATGGTGTGGTCTAGGATCAAGTGGCCAGTCACACCAATAAAGGATCTCATGTCCTTACTAGACCACAGATCATGGACCTGCTGTAACTGGGTCTTCAACTGTCTGAACACTGGCTGAACACTGTGGTAGAAGCACACTTCTCAGATACTTACAACTGGGCATCATAAACATCAGCTCTGCAGTCTTCATGAGTATGTGGAATCACTCGCTTTCAACCAGAGACAGGGGAAGGAGATCATGGGCAATAAGACTGTAGAGTTGCACCGATACCAATATTTTGGCCGATACTGATACCGATACAGATACTTTTTAATTAATTAATAGTTTTAAAATTGATTATTAATAAAAGTTCAAGTAAATGATATAATATCTCAATTAACTTAAAATGCCTTTCCCAATCCCAACTTTAGTTCCATTTAATTTCGTAATAATATAATATATTATAATATATAGCTAGAGCCTGTAATTTAATTATGTTTAAAATTGAATGTACTAAAAAAGTAAAAAACATTGCAAACAAACAACTTATAAAATTGTCTACAATAAAATGTATAAATTTTTAATATACAAGCTCTTCAAATACAATAATTATACCAGTAGTTTAATGAGGTTTGTTAAGCATTATAAAGTTTACTTTATTTATTGAAATGAAAAAAAGTAATTAAAGTAAGTTTGTATTTTTAAAGTTTTTATTAAAAAAAATTACAAAATTCAAATGTAGTACATTAATAAAGTCCTATAAAATATTATTAAAAAAAACAAAAAACTTTCTACTGTACTGGGCCACTGCAACAATTGTAGTATAAAAAATACAAAATTCAATATAGTACCGGTACCTATAATACATTGATAAATCCTTATTATTCAGTACCGTATATTGAAAAAATAATTTGTGGTTACTTGCACAAAATGAAAATCTTAATTTAATTTTATATAAAATAAGATAATTTCTTCAAAAAACAGTAATTCAAAGTATCGGGTATCAGTTTTCAGAACAGTATCGGCCGATACCGATACTTTGTGAAAAGTGGCCGATACTGATACTGATACCAATACATCGGTGCAACTCTATTAGAGCCATGACACAGTTGGTGAGTTTAGCTGTCATTGGTCAGTGGACTTCCACTTAGTAGGCTTTGATGTGGTTATCCATGGAGAGTTGGTTTGGTTCAGCTACTGGACTATCAAGTTTTGCATAGATGTCTGCATGGTTCCTCTGGAAACAAAATATATTTTAATAGATTTTAATATTTAATATATTTTTACTACTAAAAATAAAAATATTAAATTGAAAGGTAGTAGGCCTATAAATATTTGGAAATTACTAGTATTTACAATAAAATTAATTCACTGATAATTCTTTTAATTAAAAAAATTGCTCACCTCTAGATGCCTCCTGAAGTTTGTTGTTGCTTTGTTAGATCCAGCTACAGATTGGTTACAGTGACGGCAAACTGCCTTATGGTTTCCTGATTTACTGTCACTGGAACTAGGCATGATGAAGTGACTGTACACATTTGATTTAGGTGGCATTTTCTCACATAAGATAGGTAGCTACCATATCTACTTAAGTTCTAAAACAGATTTCTGGAATATGGACAAAAATCAAATATATGAGCAAAAACCTTTATATAATAAATATATATGTATATATATATATATATAAAATATATTTTGTAACTATAACTGAAACAGGTGTCTCAATACAGGAGACCAAAAACAAAGCCAGAACCATGATACAAACAGAACTAACTCTATATATGCCTACTATGTGTGACTAACTCTATACCAATAACTATATCGAAAAGCTCTATATATAAAAATTCTCTGAGGCTGTCCTCCTACCCTCTCCTACTTCTCTCTAGGTTAAGAGTATAAGTAATGGGAGTTGCTTACTCCCATTTCTATACTGTATATATTTGAGTTTCCTGATGATTTATTTTCATATCAATTCATTGCATCAATTCCAATTCATTTCATAATTGACCCCCATGTCTGTTTGGGAGGGAAGTTAGTATCTTTGAGCCAATAAATTGTTACATGAATTTTAAAACTGTAGAATCACCCTTATGTTCAAAGTCACTCCATTAGTCTCTGTTACTCCAAAGCTTCATAGCCAACATAGTTAAATTATATACAACCATTTATATTTGCTTATAATTAAATACATAGATTTAATAGGTAGCTATATAAATGATTTTGCTAAAGAATTTCATTTACCTAGAAATAAATGAGGGTAGGCCTGCCTCAGAACTAGACATAACTACATTCATTTTAAATTCCCAAAATACTTCATTATTAGACTATCTAGTAATGAAATTTGTTAGCATTTACTTATTAATAAGTTGTAAGAAATTAATTGTGCATGCATGGGAAAGCCTATTGGCTAGGGTAGAGTGAGAAAATCAAAAGTGCCAGGGTCAAAATTGAGGGGGTCTAGATGGTTCTTTTGACTAGGATTAAACATTAAAACTAATTTTGGGTGGTTGCATACAAAACTGACTGCTACTGGCCAATTTATACAAATTGTATATGTGCGTGACCAAAATTTGAACCCAGTGACCTATCTTGGGTTCTGAACATGATAGAAAGACGATTTAAAAACTGTTGGATGTATTTTTTACCTCTGAAGCAGATTAAAACATTTGTAGAGGGCTGCAGGCTCAATAATGCATCAAAAAATCCATATTTATATTATTTTTTTGCCAAAAATTGCAATTTTCAGCCTTTCTTTTGCAAATTTTGTAGACAATTTGTGGTAAATATTAGGGATGTACTGATATGGATAATTAAAAACTATTGACCAATTATCGATACTGATATCCAGCTAGGGTTTATTAGTTTCATATTTTTGTAACAATCATAATTTATTTTTTGTGTTGAAAATTTGGCAACAAAGCAATAATCATTTTCATTAAAGATGGCAACACTGCATTAGATGTCAGTTTTGTTTGTTATACAGTTGGACTGCGGGCCTATGTTGGGCTCAGTAAATGTGTTTTTAACCAGCTAGCTGGGTTAATATGATTGTGATTGAGCTATGAGAAGATAGTTTTTGGTTTTCTAAGTTTTATACCTATTTCTCAAAGGATTTACACTTGTCCATATCTTGACCTATTTAAAGATGTGTGTATTAATAGCATAATTTTTATATGTATACATGTATATATATGTATATGATACACGTGTGTATGTATGTATGTATGTGAAGTGATAAAATAATAAAATATTGGAAATTTCATCCTCTAAATAGTCTTTTAATTATAATTTTGGAAAAATCATTCTTTTGAAATATTGGCTATTTTAAAAAATTGGCTGATACTGATAAAAATCTACCGATATCACTGATATATTGGTATATCCCTAGTAAATAGGTACAATTTTCTACTGAAAATATTACAAATCAACTTAAGATTAATCTAAAATATCACTCATTAACCAAAGTAATAAAAAATAATCATCTAAACAGCTTCAGAATATTATTTTTGTATTGAACACTTTCATCAGTTTTCTTGATTTTATCTTTTGTCAAATAATGCCATCATGACATTCAAATCCTACCACAGTTGAGGAAGCCTCTGTTACAAGTTTAAGGTGCCTCTCTCTAGCCTGATTATGACAAGGCTGGTTGAGTTTCATTGCTTCCTTTGTTTTTCATCATTGGTTTTAGATGCTATGATGGGGGCTCATGAATGTCAGGTGAATTTAAGTTTATCATTTTGAGATACCCTCAAGCTTTTAGATTTTAGGCACCATGAATCTCCTGACACTACCATCTCTCACAACAGTCAAGTCAAGCTGTAACTCTGGGACTTCAATATCCTCATCTGAACCAATTATCAGGTCACCACCTTTGAAGTCATTAGTCTATCACTGTTTCAACTGATTCATTCCCTCTGACCAAAAGTACCTTGTTAACTGTGATGTTGCAGATATGTGGGTCTGAATCAGCAAGCATGGCAATTAATACATTCTCAGGGTGAGCATAGTATGCATTTTGGTAGATGTTTTTTAGGGCTATCTCCCTGGCTTCCTTGTGAGGAAATTTCAGGATTCTTTGGAGCATATCATAAAAGTTCTTAGCACCATCTGTGCATCAATACTCCTTCTTGATCTGGAACCAACTTGGAAAATAGACAGATACAAAACTCCGCAAGTGTGACCAGAACTTTGGAAGGCTTCCTTTGAGATGTATAAAATCTGAGGATTCTACATGCCAGTCAACCACCTTGAATGACAGATCAGTCCCACTTCAAGGAGCTCAAGATCAGGATTAACACGGCTAAACATAACAGCCATACAGATTCTGTAAGCATAATACTGATTGGGCTGAGGTCCTCCAGTACTTCATTAGGAATAACTGGAAATTTTGAATTCCTAATTGGCTTTAATGAAATCATATCCCACTGAGATATACTTCCACCCAAGTTCAACCCCTATCTTTCCTGAAAATGAGTCTGGGCTCTTTGTTCCATCCAGAGTAACAGACATGATGAAGGGGGAGCTCATTATAGTGTAGTAGGCAAATGCTCCACTGCAAAGGTCTACCAGGGTCATTCCATGTCAATTCAGCCACCAGAGAACATGACCATCTCAGATTTTCATGATATTTAGTACATTAGTAGGTATGTGTGAGAAACTGAAATTTCCCAAATTTTAGAGCTGGCTGACCTTTGGTTGCTGAGGTACAGGGTCACAAAATTTGGACCTTTGACCTGATTTTTTACTTAGTCAAAACTAATAAAGCTAGAGTTGTGATTCTAGTGTCATTTTGAAGCTCTTAAACAGCTTGTCATATTATCTCTCGTCATAAGCCTCTAAAATGAAAATTTAAAAAAAAATATCCTTGACAATTGACCTTAAATAAAAAAAATTATACCATCCCCGATTTTTTTTCAATTTTTTTACAAATGTTCATTTACCAATGTGAAACATGTTCTTAAAAGGTTAGAAGTGGCCAGTGAAAAGTATGAGCAGGAAGTACTTTTAATTAAAACTAACCTCTAAATAAATCCAGATCTTTAGTTTTTTTCATTAATACACATCTTCTCTTGAGCAGATTATCCATTAGTTTCATGCCTGAAAATATATGGTTCCATTATTTTTGATATATATATATATAAATATATATATATATATATATAGTCATGTGGTTTGCTTCCACAAAGCTTCAATTTAATATTTAGGAGAAATCCAATGACAAGGAGGAATGTAAATGCCATGAAAAGTCTTCTTTAATGCGCAACGTTTCGAGCAATACGCTCATCATCAGGCTAGATAATAACTATGAAATTAGAATCAATAAATAAATGTGAATAAGACAAAATAATTTCCATAAAACCTATTCAGTAAAAGCAAATTTTAAAAAGACTAAAAGAAGAGGGTTAAATTCAGTTATAAAAATTTACATATAAAATTAACCAGAAATTTAAAAAACTATTTTTAAATTACATATAGTAAATTTGAAATTAGTACACTGGAATAATTAACACTAATACAATGGAATAATTAACACTACGAACCTTTCAATGCTGGTTCCGAGGCACGAGTAATTTAAAACAAAACAAAACAGGAAACAAGCTATGGGTTTGGCGGTTGGAGTTATAAGTTAGGGGAGGGGGATTATAAAAAATTGGGGAGGGGGGTTTATAAAAAATTTAGAGGGACAGCTGAGGAATCCACGTTTAGAGAAGGGGTAAATGTTTTAATATAAAGAGATTCCAAAATTCTAAGTGAGTTAGGACAAAATTACAACTGAGAATTTTAAAATGATCTAAAGTGACATCAGTTTTACATTTTATACTGTGTTCCCGAAAACTGGAGGCTTCCTTTTTATTTAAAATTTTACCTGTTCAGCAACTTATTCCCATATGCGAATAAAATCTAGTCCTGAGGGAGCGCACGGTGCTGCCAATGTAAGTACCAAGGAGACACCTTGGGCAGGTAAATAAATATACAACACCGCTACGCAACGAATCAGGAGTTCAATCCTTCGCTGAGAAAAAGCTACCTAAAGACATTTTGTTAATAAATATAATGCGAAAATCAGTATGATAAAAAAATTTTCTTAACAACTTTGTAAATTTAAGTTTAAATTCTTTATTCATGGGACCCATTTCAGGTACCAGGAAATATTTTATATCTTTAGGCACTGAAATACAGGAAAGTTGAGGGCTATAAACATTATTTAAGAAAGATCTTATTAGTTTATCTACATATTGAACAGGAAAACTATTATTGGTAAAATATGATCTTAAATTATTAAATTCATCGTTTAGTAAGGTAAAACTAGGTCAAATTATATCCTCTGAACAAGAGAGTTTTAATACATGACATCTTATAGTTAAAATCAGTAAAACTAAAGAAATTCATGCCCAAACCAGTAAAAGTGGGTTTCCTGTAAACTGATGTAATAGAATCACCTTTTTTCGAAATTAAAAGATCTAAAAAGGGAAGGGAGCCATTTTTCTCAGTTTCCATTGTATAAGTTATATTGGGGTGCAGAGAATTTAAGAAGTTAAAAAATTGTTGCGCTTGTACAGCATTATCAAAAACAGCTATCGAGTCATCAACGAAGCGTTGATAGAAAATTGGTTTACAATGGGTGGGAGATTGTCGAAAAATTACACTTTCTAGATGAGTCATAAAAAAATCAGCTGATAGAGGTCTGACGGGTGATCCCATCCCAACACCATCAATTTGTTGGTAAATCTTATTATTGAAAGTAAAATAACATTGCTTAAAAACCAATTCTAAAAGTTCCTTAAAATAAGACCATGAAAACTATCATCAGAGCTAAAAACCCTATCTAAAATAATTTTTGCATTATATTTATTAACAAAATGTCTTTAGGTAGCTTTTTCTCAGCGAAGGATCGAACTCCTGATTCGTTGCGTAGCGGTGTTGTATATTTATTTACCTGCCCAAGGTGTCTCCTTGGTACTTACATTGGCAGCACCGTGCGCTCCCTCAGGACTAGATTTTATTCGCATATGGGAATAAGTTGCCGAACAGGTAAAATTTTAAATAAAAAGGAAGCCTCCAGTATTCGGGAACACAGTATAAAATGTAAAACTGATGTCACTTTAGATCATTTTAAAATTCTCGGTTGTAATTCTTGTCCTAACTCACTTAGAATTTTGGAATCTCTCTATATTAAAACATTGACCCCTTCTCTAAACGTGGAGTCCTCAGCTGTCCCTCTAAATTTTTTATAATCCCCCCTCCCCTAACTTATAACTCCAACTGCCCAACCCATAGCTTGTTTCCTATTTTGTTTTGTTTTAAATTACTCGTGCCTCGGAACCAGCATTGAAAGGTTCGTAGTGTTAATTATTCCATTGTATTAGTGTTAATTATTCCAGTGTACTAATTTCAAATTTACTACATGTAATTTAAAAATAGCTTTTTAAATTTCTGGTTAATTTTATATGTAAATTTTTATAACTTTGAATTTAACCCTCTTCTTTTAGTCTTTTTAAAATTTGCTTTTACTGAATAGGTTTTATGGAAATTATTTTGTCTTGTTCACATTTATTTATTGATTCTAATTTCATATTGTTATTATCTAGCCTGATGATGAGCGTATTGCTCGAAACATTGCGCATTAAAGAAGACTTTTCATGGCATTTACATTCCTCCTTGTCATTGGATTTCTCCTAAATATTATATATATATATATACACACCTGCACACATTTCATTCAACACTGCCTTTGGGATAAACACCACTTCCATACATGAACACTTTACACTGGGATTAGGGAACCTCTGGGTGAGGCTTGAGCAGCTGTCAAATTTTTGGTACTGAGGGTTTCGACACTGGAGGTTAGTAACAACAACATGGCCCATGTTTCCTTGGGTTGATACGGGCATGCCCAGTGAAAAAAATAATAATATAATATATATATATATATATATATAGTCAACCCTCGACTTATATAATTAATCCATTCTGAGATGAGTTACTTAACTCGAAAATGATGTAAGTTGAACCCCAAAATACATGTAAATCAGGTAATCCGTTCCAGGACCCCAAAAAAGTATTGAAAATAAAAAAAATTTGATAAAAAGAGTGTATATAAACAGAATTATAATGGTAATTAATAATTATTATTAAGAAACACCATCTGTAAAAGAAAATACATATTAAAAATTAATTAAAAAAAATAAATTTTAGATATTAATTTAGACTTATTAATTTGCCAAATTATTAATCACTTCATATAGTATCACTTTATATAATGCACAGTAAAAATAACAATGAAATAACGTGAAATACCCAGCATCCTGCCAGTGAGTGGTCACGCACTGCGTTTGCGATTATGCAGCTATTACGTAACATGAAATAATTATGTAAGACAAATCAATTAGTCAATGGGGGGCTTCTCATAACTCGAAATTAAGTAAGATGGTGACAACATAAGTCGAGGGTCGACTGTGTGTGTGTGTGCCTACTGTATATATCTACCATATATAACTTGAATGTGTAACTTACTTTTCTCTGTTGTAATTCTATGAGGGCCTTGGAGGCCTTAGCAGTTTCCTCCTTGGTGAGGTATTATAGTCTTCCAGTTGCAGTAGATGCCTCTACCTTTGTCAAAACATCAGAGTATGTAATTGTAAGAATATCTGGGTTGATGAGGAAAAAAGAACGATGGGTTGGGACCATGAGGATGAAGAAAAGATATTTTTACTTCCCTCTTCTCAGTTTTGTTCAAAATGCATGCTAACCACCAAAGGTTATCATATACAGCAGTGACAAAACCATGTAGTTTCTCTTCAGGTATAAGTTCTTCTTCATTGACTTTCTCAATACGTGAATATCCTGATGCTGAGAAATGATTAACCTCTAGTGAAGTTAGTGAAACTGGTTTTAAATGGTGTATTTTCTGAGTATCAGGAATTGTTCTTGCTTTTGAATGTCTAGTTTGGAGGAGGAATTTTTCATTTTCATAATCTTCATTGGTTGAAAAATGTGGTGTAATATTAATATTACACATCTTTGGTAAATATATACAGCTGTTGTGCAGTAAGGATTTGTTTATCATAAGGCTGTTGCAGACTAGCTTTAGCAGCTAACCTCTTAAGAGTGCCTCCATAGTGATGCGAGTCATTTTTTGTTGTAGGTGTTTTTTTTTTTTTTTTTTTTTTAAACGAAGATAGTCTGTTTTGTTTTTGTTTTAAACTTATTCCATATTTTTCTTCCTTTAATCTAATAAGTATATTAGTATTACCTATAATTTACTATACTACCATGCTTATATGGTTATACCTAGTATATATAGTCATCTTTTAGAAAAACTGAATCACACAAAAAGTATATACACAGTGAGGCCTTGCATAATGAATTTAATTCATTCCAGAAGGTCATTTGTTAACTGAAAAATTTGTTATGCAATGCATTAGTTCAATGGGATTTTCAGTAATTCGTTCCAGAGCCCAAATTTTGACCCTTTTTGCGCTTGTCTACCCATTTTTTAAATGGGTTCACCTTCTGCTTGAATATCCTGGATTTTGGGAATGATACACAAGCATAGGCTTAATCTTCAGGTCCCCTGATGCATTCCCAGCCATAAGTAAAGTAAACCAGTCTTTCATTGGTTTATGGCCAGGCAGTTTGGACTCCTCTTTAGTAATGTAGGTTCTGTTCGGTAGCTTTTTCCAAAATAGGCCAGTTTCGTCGGCGTTAAAAACTTGAGGCAAATAATCCTCCTCTTCAACAAGTTCTGCAAATTCTATTTTAAATTCCTTTGCTCCCTCAGTATCAGCACTTGCAGCCTCACCATGCCTTATAATATTCTTAATTCCTGACCTTCTCTTGAAGTTTTCAAACCACCCACAACTTGCATTGAATGATTCATATCTTTCAACTGATGCTGGAAGGGATTCCTTAATTTGTTCATATATTTGCACTGCCTTGTCACTAATGAATGCCTTAGTAATGGATTCCCCCTTCATTTCCTTTTCTCTAATCCATATCAGTAAAATACACTCCATTTCAGCAATAGCTTCCCTTCCTTTAATAAGTCTACTTGTAGCATCACTTACTTTAGTTTTCATAATTTCTTCCTTCTTAAAAATCGTCGAAACTGTACTGGCAGACAATCCATATTCAGTAGCAAGATCTTTGGTGCTCGTTCCAGATTCACTTTTTTTAATAATGTCGTGCTTCATCTGGAGACTGATAGTTTTCCTGGATTTCTTTGGAGCATTAGCAGATGATGAAGGTCTTTTAAGGGCCATGACTACATGTTTTATACAGTTATAAAGCTAATAAATTAAAAATTAATAGTGAGCAATTGTGTTGTACACAACTGCTCATGACAGCTACCAACCTCCAACTGAACAGAAAATGTGTTACGTTTTTTGTTACCAAATTCATTCTGCAAGGTAAAATTGTTATTTAAATCAATGGAGCCTTATGGAGGTAATTCGTTAAGCAAAAATTTGCTATTTAAGGTGTTCGTTATGCAAGGCCTCACTATTAGAAACGGAAAACAAACCCTCATTTTTTATGTATATATATTTTTTAACTAGAACATAAAACATTCTTCCTCATTTCAAACAATATACATAATTGTGATTGGCAAGAGTACCAGTATATATATTCCAGATAGAAAAATTAAAAAAAAAAAAAAATATTCTCTTCATATTTATAATCATATTTGAAGCATTATCACTAATAAATCCAATTATAGGAGTCTTGGGCCTCTTGGCTTCAGTTACTTTCTGAACATCAGTAATAACAGAAGATATTTCACTGACCTGTATGCCTTTTTAACTCTGTATTAACAGATTTTAAAATTATGGGGTCAGGAACACTTGCAACATAATTGATTATTGGTTCATGATTGATGTTACTCCAACCATCACACATTAGTGTAATACATTCTGACTCTGCTAATTTTTCCTCTGTATTTGCAGTAACTGTTAAATTCTTTATCAAGCAAGCTATTAAATTTGGTGTCTGGTTGGAACAACAAAGGAAGGCCTCAAGGCTTTAAAGAAGTAATGCCACACATAATTTTCAACAATTAACGGAGGACATATATTGACATATATTGCTCTTCCAAGCAGCATATTTAGATTTTCTTGTTCCTGTTCACCCATTCTGTCCATAAAGAAATTAATAGGTTTTGTTTTCTCATTAGTCTTTGTAATATCAGAGTAATTTCTTTCCTTCAGAGAAGCATGAGGGGTTGTCAATTTCAGGTAGTTTTAATTTCCCTTCATTTTCTGATATTGGTTTATTAACAATTTGTTGTTCCTCTGGTAGTAATCCATAACTTTTTAATTATATTTGGACATGAATTGCAAATTTTTATGATATTCCATTTGAGAACCATTTTTAGCAAAATCTTTCTTGCAAAAATTACATTGTACCCTTGGTACTTTACTATGAAAATCTTGAGTTCACTAACTAGCTTTTTTCTCCCAGATTTGGTAGACATATTGCTCAATTTTAAGTTTGCAAAGTATTTTTAGTACTTTAATCTCTATAGATTAAATTAAGTCTACCATTAATTAGCTTAATAGGAACTAAAATTGCCAAGAAAATGTTTAAAAAGTTGAAAAACTGAAATAAAATAAAAAGGTTAACTTAAATGAGGTAGGACCTTACTGGTATGTGTGTGTTGTGGCAAATGCCACAATAAGCCTACCTGAAAGGCCTAACTTAAGAGTTAGGACCTAACACATGTGCCCATATGTAGCCTATCTTTTATTCATAAGTAAAACTGAAAATATGAATAAGGTGGCTGAACATCTTTTATATGGTGGGAATAAAATAAGATCTATATAATATATTTAACTTATGGGCATTTTTTTACGTATAAGGCCATTTTGTGGATTCCACCATGGCCATGTTTGTTTACATAAAGGCGAGAGAAAATTCTCCGAAATCTGCGAGAAATTTCCCTCCAAGATCGCAGATTTTTGGATAGTCTAAGGCAGTGGTTCCCAACCAGTTTTGGCTTATGGCCCCCCTTAGGAACCTTATTTTTTCCGTGGCCCCCATAAGCATTATTTTCAGTAGGTAATATGCAGATTTAACTCTATTTTACAAAATAACATTTTCCTGTGGCCCCCTTCAAATGTGACATGGCCCCCGGTTGGGAAACACTGGTCTAAGGGATAGTTAAGCGGGAGATTCAAAATCTGAGGCATGGATGGGAGAGTCCTGGAAAGGTTGGGCAATGGGCAGTCAGCTCCCAGCAAGTGTTCTCGCAAGTTTAACAGATCTCAAGATACAAGACTTTCAGTGCAAGAAAGAGGCCAGTTTTTTCTGCCTGTTTGCTATGAATGACTTAAAGTAGCTCATGACCTTGTCCTCAAACAAGCATAAAACAGGTTCACTGATTTCCACATCAGGGTGCAAGTTGACAATAGGTTTAAGCTTAGACCAGTATTCAATGGCTTCCTTAGCCTTAGCAACAGTGAGACACTCCGATTCATCCTCAATTTCCTCCCCATCATCTGATCCAGAACCAGACTCCCTGGCCAATGCTTGGAGTTCTTCAGTCGTGAGTTCCTGTGTATGCTCCTGGATCAGTTCAGCAACATCATTGTCACTGACATTAAGCCCCATCTGGTTGCCTAGCTGGACAATTTCAGCTGCAATATTAGGTTCATCTTGGAAGCCTTCAAAGTTATGAACCACTGACGGCCACAACTTTTTCCAGGCGCCATTAAGACAGACATTGGAGACATCTCTCCATGCTCTCACAACATGCTTGATGGCCTCATAGATATTGTACTCTGTCTTCCAGAATTTGGTCAGGGACATTCTTTCTGTTGCTTCGTGACACTGGGCAAACATATGTTTTGTATACATTTTCTTAAGATTAGAAATCACCTGCTGGTCCATTGGCTGAATTAAGGGGGTAGTGTTAGGGGGCAGAAACTGTACATTCATGAAGGGAAATCTAACTAACAATGGCATTGAGGTCTGGATCATGGGCTTTTGCATTGTCCAGCCATAACAGAGCTTTTAAGGGCAGCTTGTTAGTCTCAAGCTGCCCTTGAAAGTTAACCCTAGTCACCCAGGCTTTCTTATTAGACTTCCAGAAAACCCCAAGGTTGGAAGTCATCACTTTCTTCTGCTTAAAAATTCTTGGATTTTCAGAATGGTACACCACTAAAGGTTTGATTTTAAGGTCTCCTGAGGCATTGGCAGCAACAAGAAGTGTAAATCAGTCTTTCATGGGTTTGTGGCCAGGCATTTTCTTTTCCTGCTGGGTGATATTTAAGGGTCATTCCATGTCAAGTCAGCCACCTAAAACACTCGCCCCTTTCAATTTTGCTCATACTTGGCACAATAGCAGATATACATGCCAAACTTAAATTCCCAAATTATTAGAGCTGACTGACCTTTGGTTACTGAGATACAAGGTCACAAAGTTGTGACATTTTGACCTTTTTTGCGTTAAATGACTATTTTCAAAACGGTGTAACTAAAAAACTATTAAAGCTAGAGCATTGATTTTGGTCTCATTTTAAAGCTCTTTAGTAGCCCCTTGTTTATTGTCTCTTGTTAAATATCTCTACTGTGAAAAATAAAAAAATCCCTTCAAAAGTTGACCTTTGACCTTGAATAAAAAAAAAATACCTTCTAAAAAATTCAATTTTTTTACATTAATACCTTGAGTCATGTACAACAAAATCCCAAGAAGCTGTAAGTGGCTGATAACTAGTTCAATGTATAAAAAATAATGAATTCAAGCAACATTTTGAAAAAAGTCATTTTATACAAAAATTGTCAAAAAGTCATGACTTTGTGACCTTGTATGTCAGTAACCATTTTTGTCTAAGGTCAGCTCAATCTCTTACAAATACAACCCATATCTACATACTATCTGCAGCCTTCTACAAACAAGCAAATGCTTATTTTTAAATATTTGTTCTTTACCCACCTCACCTGTATGTTGTGCATGTATGTGATGGTTTTCAGTAGTTGACAAGATTCTTGTGGGCCACCCAATTTATTGTGATTTCTAGAAGAGAAAACAATTTTTAATGTATACCTAGATAGCTACCTAATTAACAAATACAAGTAACATATTAAAATGTACATACAATATGTATAGGTATAGTGCTCATTGATTTCCATTTATCACAACTTAAAATGTATGCAGTGTATATATAGTTACATGACCATTTTAATTTTGAATTCTTACCTTTCTGTGCTGTAGATCTGCCAAAGCTTTGGATGCCTTCAAAGTAACTTCTTTGCAAATCCTGTATGTTCGTCCATTAGTAGTAGATGCCTCAACTTGTGTTAGAATATCTGAATATGGTAAGATTAATTCATCTGGTCGACCAGGATACACAAATGATGGGTTTGGGCCATGAGGATGAAGGAATGTGACTTTTACTTCTCTATTCTCTGGTATCTTTTCCAGCACATATGCCACCCACCAATGGCCATCATATGCAGCAGTAACAAAACCATGTATTTTCTCCTCAGTCACAACTTCTTCCTTTTCAGTAACTTTCTCAATATTTGAATAATCTGATAATGAATAATGTTTAACCTTAAGAGAAGTCAATGAAACTGGCTGTAAATGGTGTAATTTCTGTGTACCAGCAATAGTCCTTGCAGTTGAGTGTCTTTCTTGGAGAAGTTGGCTTTCCTCTTCATGCTCTTTATTGGTTGAAAAATGACATTTTATATTTACAATATTTTCACTTGCAAATGTATATAACTGTTCTGCAGTAAGGATCTGTTCATCATAAGGTCGTTGTAGACTAGCTTTTGCAGCTAATCTCTTAACTGTGCCTCCAACACCATCACAGGGTCCCTTTCCATGACTTGTTGCAAAAAAATTCCATTCTGCCTCAATTCCAAAATCATCTCTGTGATGGCAAAGATTCAAAAAGTTTTTGCAGTTCTTATACTGTCCTGCACACCCATCTGAAAAGTAAATTATTTTGTGGATGGAACCGATGGAAACAAATGTACAGCAACTGTGTTATGGATGTTACACTCTGAAATAATAACAAAGCTAAGGTGAGCAATCTCATCTTCCTTTTTATAGTAAATAACAAATGGATGTAGAGTAGCCATCTCATTGTTCCAGTGAAAGCTCTGAACCTCATCTTGAAGAATAAAGGAATAATTTTCAGCAAAATCACACACAGCAAGGACCTCACCATCTTTCAAAGACATTTTTGTTTCACGGTAATAAGTTGCTTGCATCTTTGTCTTGAAGTCATGTATCTGGTATTCTTTCAGTTGGTTACAGAATTGGTCAATATATTCATCTGTATTCAGTTCTACTGATTCAAGATTTGACCGATCTGTATTGGTCCACTTTTTAAAATTTATGATATCAATGAAGTTGTTTGTAAATATGTCCAGTAGTCTGTTTTTTAAATCTGATGGATCTCCACATTGTTCACATTGTCTGAGGCAGCATTTCTGTGAGGCAGGATTGCATTCCATAAAGGCAACACAATGACGTACATTCTTAATAGGTGTGTCATCATTTGCAGTTAGTTTTTCTAATTCAGCTCCTACAAACATAAGTTTGGCATTCTGATGAATTGTACAGACACATACTGAGTGAGTTCCTGTTGCTCCAGCAATAACACACTGCTTTGGACGCAATTCTGCAAATTTACTGAATCCCACCTTAACCAAAGGATTTCTTTCTTTGAAAATATGATAGGCTTCTTTTAAATTGCAAAGTAAAAGATGCTTTTGCAAATGTATCCTTCCTCTTTCATTGTCAATGATACTACAATAGTCTTTCTTTTCTGGCATTGTTCTACTGATGTCTTCTGAAAGATAAAATGCTTTAATAGCGTCAACAGTATCCTGTTTAATTCTTTTCCCACCCTTTGGATTTGGGTCTGAAAGGACACCTTTTTCTTCAACTATTTTTTTAGCAATAGATGCTGTATGCCTTGTGTTGAATTCTGAAGCAATTTTCCTAATGCTCCAACTTTTGGGCAATACAGTGAGGATTTTTATTTTATCACTTCTTTTAGTATTTTCATTTTTGAATTTTTCCTTGAGTTGATTTATTATTTCTAAACAAGTCTACATCTCCAGATGGCTCCTTAAATTGTGAGTCAGAAATCTCTCTTCCTGCAACTGTTTCCATTCTCTTCTTAACTGTCTCTGTCACCTTACTTAGTTTTTTAGCTCCATATGACTTTTGCTCTACAAGCTTTCTCTTTTTTATGGGTGATTCACCAATTGAAACAAACGAAGCATTCAAAGTACACATCTCATGGTTTTGCTCTGAAGTTGATGCATCACTATTGTCAACATTTTCAATTTTCTCAAGATCTTCAGGTGGTTCACTACTACAAGAAGAATCATCATTTATGTCTGAATTCAAAGTGCCTATTCCTTTCTCAGGCAAGGACTAAAGATGTTCTCTACACTGCTTACAAAGTCTGTGATGTAGTGTTAAGTGCAGATTGGGAAACTTATTTACAAGTTCCTGTGGTACAATTCTCAAACTCTTCTTTTGACACTGACCTTTGTGACGCAGCAAAGGATCAGCACACTTCTGTTTCAGTTTTAAATGTTCCATGTTTGTACTCTGAAATCACAAAAGCACAAAGAAAATCCTGAAAAGAAAACAATGAACAATTAATGAATTATTAAATAAATTTTTATAGGTACATGTATTTAGTAAAAATAAATTAACTTTAAGTCAGGAGTCAACTCTGTAAAGTTGACAGTACTTATATACTAGTTGGGCCTTTGGATCAGCGCTACTCCAGTAGATTTGGGGCTGTCGAGGGGTTTAACCATGGTTGTCTTTTAAAAGACTTCTTTTGGCACAGGTCACAAAAAGGTTTTTGAACTAATAATGTTAAGTTGAACTAAGTCTTCACTGACACTATATCAGAACAGAACTTTTAAATAAATGAACTGACAAAAAAAATCTAAAATTGAAGAATGATGCCAACTTCATTTATTTTTTATACATTGAACTAGTTATCAGCCACTTACAGCTTCTTGGGATTTTGTTGTACATGACTCAAGGTATTAATGTAAAAAAATTGAATTTTTTAGGAGAAGGTATTTTTTTTTTTATTCAAGGTCAAAGGTCAACTTTTGAAGGGATTTTTATATTTTTCACAGTAGAGATATTTAACAAGAGACAATAAACAAGGGGCTACTAAAGAGCTTTAAAATGAGACCAAAATCAATGCTCTAGCTTTAATAGTTTTTTAGTTACACCATTTTGAAAATACTCATTTAACGCAAAAAAGGTCAAAATGTCACAACTTTGTGACCTTGTATCTCAGTAACCAAAGGTCAGTTAGCTCTAATAATTTGGGAATTTAAGTTTGGCATGTATATCTGCTATTGTGCCAAGCAAGTATGAGCAAAATTGAAAGGGGTGAGTGCAAAAAGTGCCATTTTGTGGCTGAGTTGACATGGAATGACCCTAAAGGCTTCTACGAAATTCAGATTGACAATGGAAAAGGTTAAACGAAGTTTTGAAGCTGCTTATCCTATTTACTATTCTGAAGCTGGTCCATCCAAAAAAAGTTGTTTGGAAGATGATTTAGAGAGGCAAGACTACTTTTCGGACATAGTTATTGAAATTTGACATTTTAAATTAAATTTAAGTCATCGAAGTATATACTAAATTAAGTTTTATATGTTTACATTTTTATAATCAGCCAATATAATACATATACATTAGGGTGGTCCAAATCCATAGGGGGAAATTTCAAAATTGTCTTAGATAGTCTCCACAAGTGTGGTTTTTGTCCATTTAGTGTCCACATGGTCTGTGCAAAATTGCAGCGTGATTGGTGAATATTTAGAGGTCGCCCCACTCTGAATATATATATTATATAATGTACTTTTTCTTCCGTAGGTCCGATGGCTCAAACTCGATCAATTCCAAAAGTTTGGCTTCTAGGGATGGCAACTGGAACTTTATCCACGTCAAGGCTCCCTACATGCCTTGACGCCCTCCTCTTGGGGCAATACCACCACATCAATCAAAAGCAAACCACCTCCGACAGTCTGAACCAGGCATGCCAGAGGGTGATTGAAGTCTGGACCCGAGCGCGGATCCCAACTCAACGGATCGACTCCTGTGTCCGTAAGCTTTCAAAGCTTTTAGACCGCTACAAAACACTCAAGAAGCACAGGACCAGGCAACGTGCCAGCGATAGAATGAATGAAGACATCTTCAAAGCGGACATCCAGGAACTGTTTGACATCGCAACCAGTGATGCCATGAGCACAATCATCAACGTTGAGGACCGAAATTTCCTGTCCATGCAGCGCAAGGACATCAATTCTTGCAGCATGGCTGGCATTGATAAGGAAACGACTACACAAGAGGACAGAAAGCGATCCAGAATGGAGGAAGGAAGGCAAGGCATGAAGCAACACAGAAAGATTTGGAAGAAGCAGGAGTGTCATCAATTGATCTTTCCTCTTCTTCCCCTTTTTTCGCAAGACGACGACGACTATAGACCATCGGTTCCGATTCCTTCTTCGTCTGAAGCTCCGGCACCAAAGCGTCCCAAGAACAAGGTTATGAACATTTTCCAATCTCCAGAAGTCATTGGAGCAATGGATCGCACCAATCTTTCTGACTGGAATGCTGTTTTCGTAACTGGAGCTGTATTACAGGCCGCGGGGCATGATCTGTCTGGGATGACGTGCTCTCGGAGCTCTATTCATCGCTACAGAGAAAGTGGGCGAGAACAGGCAGCTCGAGAAGACCTAGAATCATTCTCTCTAGAAGACCTTGTCCTTCTCCATTGGGATGGAAAGCTTCTCCCCGGCATTGAAGGGAAGAAGACGAATGTGCATCGGATAGCAATCCTTATAACATTCAATGGACAGGAGAAGCTGCTTGCTGTCCCAAAGATGAAACAAGGAACTGGAGAAGCACAGGCCCAGGCATGCCTTCAAACTATGAAATTATGGAACGTGGAACAGCATGTGAGAGGTCTCGTCTTCGATACCACTGCGTCAAACACGGGTTTACATCGCGGAGCCTGTGTCAGGATTGAAGAAGCATTGGGTCACGAGCTAGTTTGGATCGGTTGTCGACATCATATACTTGAAGTCGTACTTGCTGATGTCTTTGCCTCAATATTTGGCTCAACAGGAAGTCCTGAAACAGGCCTTTTAAGCGATTTCAAAAGGAATGGCCATCTCTCTCCCACAAGATTTGTCTCAGCATCGGACAGCTTGTTCGAGAACCCTCAACTCCAAAAGATGAGAAAAGAGATGCTCACTTACTTACCTAACGCTCTTCAGGCAAGCCAACCTCGTGACGACTACAAGGAGTTCCTTGAACTATCTTTGCTCTTCCTGGGGGGAAAGACTGGTGGTCAACTCTTTATCCGAGCTCCGGGTCCCATGCACCACGCGAGATGGATGGCGAAGGCGATTTATGCGCTCAAAATCTACCTCTCACTATCAATTCAAGCTCACAGCACGCGAAGAACGAAACGTGACTCAGCTGGCTTTATTTGTCAGTCTGATTTACGTCAAGTACTGGCATGAAGCGCCAATGGGGACACAAGCTCCTCTCAATGATCTCAAAATGCTGCATCTTCTGGAAAAATATCCACACGGAGGAGCTGCACAAGCGGCGAAGACAGCTCTAAGACGCCACCTGTGGTACTTGTCGGAGCATCTGATTGGACTGGCCTTCTTCGATAATAGGATCGATCCTGATACCAAAAGGAGAATGGTTCAACACCTCCAACATCCCCAAAAGAATGGCTGCCCCCGACGAATCGACATGGCCGAAGCTGGTGTTGAAAATGATGTGGCATCCTTCGTCACGAAAAGGACATTGACCCTCTTTGATGCCTTGAAAGTTGGAGGTAAGGAGGAAGCGCGCCAGTTACTTCAAAAAGATCCATGGGAATGGCCAAATGACAAGAACTACAGGGAACTTAGAGATCGCGCCTTAAAGATGAAAGTCATCAATGATGCTGCCGAGCGAGGTATTGCTCTCGCACAACGCTACAATGACACTTTGACACGAAACGAGGACCAGAAGCAGTACCTCCTACAACTCGTAGCCGCCCACCGAAAACAGATACCAATACCATCCAAGGCGACTCTGATGCAGAAGAAATAATGAAGATACACCCATTATCATGTCCTATTGTCTTACTGTTTTCTTTCATATTCTTTGAGAACCAAAAAAAAATTGTTATTCAGTTGTCTATATATTTTCCCAAATTTTCAAAAAGGGGGCAAGTGGGGCGACCCCTAAATATTAACCGAATAACGTGAAACTTTGCACAAATACTGTCCATACCAAGAGGCATAAAACCAACCTTGTGGAGAGAACTTAGTCGATGCTTTAACTTTTTGGACCACCCTAATATACATATATTTTATGAAAAGTTTTATTAAAAATATACTAATTAAACTTAATGTCAAATACACTTTATTTCAGGTATCAAAAGGTTATGGAAGAATTAAGAGAAATTTCAAGCAAGTAACGATCGCAATCTTAGGTTACAAATACTATCATTGTATCCCTATCCCATTGAAAAAACTGCTGACAACTTTGGAGCAACAAAGTATATGGTGCGTAAGATTCGGGAGTTTTATGAAAATTACGAATATAGTAGGATGTGCCCAGGAATCAAAGATTATAAGTTTGCAATGAATGAAGAGGGTGAAAAAATTAAAAAACAAAGAAGACTGGTATTGTGTAACTTGAAAGAGTTATATGCTGAATATGCAAAAAATGATAAAATCCCAAAATAGGATTTGGTACCTTTGCTCATCTTCGACTGCTGTGGTGCGTGCTTGCGGGACAAAGCGGAACTCAGTGTCTGCGTATGTACGCATCACCAAAATCTGAAACTACAAATATCAGTGTTAGGCATTAAAGATTTGGACTACAAAAAATTAATGTCTTTATCCATCTGCAGCATGGACAATGAAGATTGTATGATGCACCGATGCAAAAGATGCCCGCGAGACATCGGAATCAAAAATTATTTGGAAAGTTTGGACTTCATGGCGATGGAAGAGAGAAAATATAAACAGTGGGTGTCCGTCGATCACTGTATGTTAAAAGATATATCAAAACTCCAGAGGAATACGTGGAATTGCACAACTGACAAGACACCACTTCATGAATAAATGTCAGTCGAGTTACTACAAAAATCTAAAAGAAACTCTGCCTGAAAATGAAGGTGTTTTGGTGGGTGATTTCGTGGAAAACTTCATTCATCGTACAAGATTGTGCCCAGGGGTTTCATTGGGAGAACTCGCAATGTACAGTGCACCCATTCGTTTATTATTCCAAAAACAATGCAGGAAAACTAATTTGCAAAAGTTAATGCTTCGTTTCAAACCATCGCAGGCATGATATAATTCTGGTTCATAGTTTTCTCAAAAAATTAATCCTCTGCATCCAACAACAAAATTCAAACCTAACTAAAATTCATTATTTCATAGATGGATGCGTGGCTCAGTATAAGAATAAAACAAATTTTCTAAACTTATGCCATCATTTCGAAGACTTCAAAATTCATGCTGAGTGGAATTTTTTCGCGGCATCCCATGGGAAGAATGCCTGCGATGGTATTGGCGGAACAGTAAAAAGAGCAGTTGCCAGAGAAAGCTTACGATGGCCTCTCAACCATCAAATCTTAACAGCTGAGGACTTCTACAATTTCTACTCAATAATTCCTAACTGCTATTGACTTTTTTTTACGTCTCTGAGGCAGAAGTTGTAGATGTAGAGCTTTCTTTGCAAAAACGTCTGAGTGAACCTATTACTTCTATCAAAGGTACTCAACAATTACATAGCTTCGTCCCAATTTCCAAGAATTCATTGAAGGTTTATCCACTCTGAGTGCACAGTCAGTCGAAATAAGAGAGCTCATTAGAGTTTCTGCTTCGGATCAAGAACATAATACTGTCTCTCAACGCGAAATTGAAACAGGCTCTTTTGTGGGTTGTATGTATGAAAATAAACTATGGCTCGGATTAGTCCAGTCCTTTGACTGAATATGATGATTTTCTGATAAAATTTCTCCATCCTTCAGGCGTATGTCCCTCATACATTTTTCCTGCGCAAGATGTTTGTCACATTCCAACAGAAAATATATTTGGGAGTATTGAAGCAAGTTTACGAGGAGGAACAAGAATACAATACATTTTTCCGCTTCAAGAATTAAATAACTTTTCAAAGATAAAATAAAATAAATTCTATCGAATGTATACTATCTAAGATTGTCTATATAATATTTCTAAAATTTTTATCTAAGATTTGTGTGTATACTTAAGTTATAAAAATCTTTTCAAATTCCTTTTTCTTATATTATTAGTGTCTAAAATTTGGATTCACTGGATGAGAATACTGTCTTTTAATTCATTCTCAAAGACTCGTGTACGTGTAGTATTAGGAAGAGTATTTTATACTCTGATAAGCGCTTTATAAATTAAACATTATTATTGTCAATATATTCTGTCCCTAAATATAAGAGGTTATGTATGTACATTGTACATACACTATATCATCAAAAGTATTCGGACACCCCGGAAAATCCGCATTTCTGCAAATATCACCTTCGCCGAAAGGTATGCTGGGAAAAAGCGTGGCGAAACTATAATGCGGAGGTGTTCTGTTAAGTTATCAGTAACTGTTGTGAAGCCATGCCGCGCGGACGTGGACTCGTCATCGGATGTTATTTAAGTAACGTTTCTATACGAAGCATTGCAGCCAAACAGGATATACCAAAGTCGACTGTAGCGGATGTTATCATGAGATGGAAGCACGACGGTGCAACTAACGCGAAAAAACGTTCCAGACGACCACGCAAACTGACGGAACGTGATAGAAGAAGTCTGGTACGACATGTCAAGAAGTCCTGCACGTCCTCTGCCGCTTCCATTGCTGAGGAGGTAGGAAGAGCATCCGGTACCTCCGTTAGTACTGTAACTATCCGCAGAGAGATGCACAGACTCGGTTATTATGGTAGAGCAGCTGTACACAAGCCACTGATTACAAAAGCTAATGCCACGCGTCGTTTGGCCTGGTGTGTCTCCCATCGTTCCTGGACCATGGAGGACTGGAAAACTGTTCTTTGGAGCGACGAGTCGTGGTATTCACTCTTCCAGTCTGATGGGCGTGTTTGGGTGTGGCGACAGCCCGGAGAATGGCTTCTTCCTGACTGTGTACATCCAACGGTGAAGTTCGGTGGAGGGTCCATCATGGTATGGGTTTTTTTTTCCTGGCTAGGGCTCGGCCCGTTGGTTGTTATACCCACTACCATGAATGCTGACGTTTATCTCGACTTTCTGGACAATTCGGCCCTCCCTACACTGTGGCAATACTACGGAGATGGCCATTGTTTGTTTCAACAGGATCGAGCTCCCTGCCATACTGCAAGGCGTGTGCAGGACTGGTTTCATGAAAATAAGGTGGATTTGTTAGACTGGCCTGCTCAGAGCCCCGATCTCAACCCAATCGAGCACATGTGGGACGAACTGGAGCGACGGATACGAAACCGCACACCATGCCTGGCTTCACTTGCATCTCTTGCATCAGCTCTGCAAGAGGAATGGCGAGCCATTCCTGCACAGACTTACCAAAAACTGGTGGAAAGTATGCCTCGACGTGTTGATGCTGTAATAAAAGCAAAGGGTGGACCTACTGGTTACTAAATGCCATAATAAAACCATTTTTCCCAAAACCATGCGGTGTCCGAATACTTTTGATCATATAGTGTATATTTTAAGATTTTTTCTCCTTTGGTTTATCTACATGTATTTTTTATGAATTGAAAATTGTATGTTTTTGGACTAAAGTCTGTAATAAATCTTCGTCATCTGAAAAAAAAATAAATTACTTAATTTCAAACTCGGTTTTGAGCCTTATAATAAACTATAAGCTGACTTTTTATCACTTATTATGGTGTACATATATCAAATACTTTTTTTTATTCTTGGTCTTTTTTTCAAAAAATGATATCTTCGCTGCAAAAAAAAATAAAAATAAAATAAAAAAAATCATTTTATTTTTGTTACCCTAAAAAAATGATACATATTTAGAAACTACAGTTAATTTTACATATTTTATTATTTAAGACTTATTACGCTACCACAATTAGCAGCTGAGCATATTTACGTTTGAAAATTGTTGGTTTTTTCATTTGCCCAAAATTTGGTTTAGCCATAAAATTTGACCAATTTTAAAAAAAAATTCATATTTTTGTAATTTGGACCAAAACCAACCCTCTCACCAAGTTTCATGAATTTTGGAGATGGCAGAGTATACATTTGGCACTTTCATTTGTCTATTTGTCTTGGAATTACCCTTAACGCTTACTGTATAACTTGTCTTCACATAAAATATCAGATCTCCAAAACCAATAAAGATAGCTCAAATCTGTAAAAAGATTTGAGAACTAAACACTTTCCCGGTTCCAATGATTTATATGATGTTGCTTTTTGGTAAATTTTAACACTGGCTTCAGGATGAGTTACATGGAAAGACCCTCTTGAGGACTAACTGTAGTTGCATATAACAGCTGAAATCCAGCCCTTCCCACACATAATAAATGCTGTACTTATGAAGTGTATGTATATACATAAAATAACTTTTTGGTAGTTTGTTGACCTTCAGCCAGTTGTTTGGGATTGTGAATTGTGTGAATGTGATTTTTGGGGTTGCACATGATAAAAGTTTGGAAGTCCTGCCTTAAATAGTCAGAAAATTACATTATCAATGACACAATTTCATATAATGAAAATATTTCCCTTGGATGACTAAGTAACCTGGTAACCTGCTATATATTTAGCATATTTGAGTTTTACAGCTTATTTATTTATGAATAATGGGCATTTTTTTTTTTCTTTCAGACACTATGCCTGATAGAGAGCGAGAACGAGAACGGGAAAGAGATAGAGATAGGGACAGAGATAGGCATCATCGCAATAGGTTTGTATTTGCTTGCATTTGTCCCAAAATATTTGTCAGTTCAGTTTTGATATTTTCTGCAATTAGTTAGGCCCTATATATTTGTCTTAATGCATATGAAAATTAGACTCAATCTTCTTCTTACTAAATTATAGCTGGTTATGATAAATAATGGAGCAATGCTCTGTCTTACTTGCATTGAGATGTGGACAGGATATTCAAATTTTAAAATGTATGAGTTGGCTGGCCTTTAGCTTTGTAGCATATCAGTGCCATATTAGTTTAGTAGCCATATGAATACAATAAATTTCCTTCCTTTTCTTTGTGGACCTTCTAGGTTAGCCTAGTGATAAAACACAGATGCTAATCTGAAAGTCCTTGGTTTGAGTCTTGGCTCAGGATTCAGATATTAAGGAGTTTCTCTAGGCCTTCCTTGGGGATTCCACATAAAACTAGGGTTCCTCAGTCACGTGACCTATGTAAGATTTTACAAAGGAGATTAGCAACCCCAAACTGTATTCTTCTCTGCAGGTTTTCGTGTTTCTGATTTAACTGTTAGTGTCAGTTGAAGACGTTAATCATGTCATGAGGAATAAAATTAAGCTAGTTTAAGCGCTATAGTAGTTAGGCCTACTTGTATAATTTTGTGTGTATGACATGTCTAACTTCATTACTGACCCAGCTTTCTCTTTCCAGAGAGAGGGACAGGGACAGAGATAGAGATAGGGACAGGGACAGGGATCGCAGGGATAGAGATCGTCGAAGGAGTCGATCCCGCTCTCCCAGCTATCGAAGGAAATCTCCCTCAGATTTGCTTTCTGGACCTTCAGGAAATCACCAAGGTAAGATTTATTTTACTTTCAACTACTTCGCGAGTGCAACCCATTTGATCCCAGTTTTCCACACCCTAATTTCCCCAATGAAGTAGGAATTAGAACCGTTTGTGCGATCTTAGTCGTGGTCAGTAGAGATTCAAAGAAGTGATTTTAATTAGTACTTCTGTGTTAAAGTAGACAGAAATAAGAAACTTCCATGTAACTGATACAGGCTCATATTAGGCATTGTTAATATATTATACATTTTCATTGGAGTGCATCCCAAAGCCACAACCTCTCATGCTTAGAGTATTTTTAGTTAGAAGATGCAGTTCATTGAATGTAATAGCTAAAAGAACAAATAATTTTTTTAGTCAGTCTAGATGTGTTAACAATAGTTCAGACAAGCAAGGTTTGTAAAGACTGAGGTACCTTATCAAGAGGAATACTCGCACCATTGGTTTAAAATAGTTCACTATCAACTTTTGAGTCTCTCCTTCGTCAATGGGTGGCCGTTTTTGTGGGCATTCACCCTTGGCCCCTTCTTCCTGCATAAAAAAATGGCTAGATCCATTCTATAGGTGGAGAGAGGATAATTAGAGTGTCTGACTGCTCTCATATTTGTTTGTAGAACCTTCCATGGAAGATTTGACTCCAGAAGAGAAGCAGATGAAGGAATTACTTGGATTCTCTGACTTTCATTCAACCAAAGGTAAAGTTTATCTTTATTGGTTCTAATCTATAATTATTTACCCACTGTTACGCCATTACAATATGAAATTAGATTAAAACCAAACTTGCTCAATGAAGTTAAACCTTCAGTGAGCTTCCTCATCAGCCCCTAACTCGACAGTTATAGGCTTACAAAGTCCCCAAGATCCACTCTGTTAGCCCAGATCACCATATTGATTTGAGTAAAGCTTATTACACTTTCAAGCAACACTGCTGAGTGAAGAGTTTGTGATTTGATTTAATGGGTTCAGTAACATTTTGAAAGATTCCAAAATGGAAATATGGTAGACTCTGATAACCTAGACACACAAGTTCTTAATCCCTGTTGACCAGCTTATGCGAACCACTAAACTATCACATATTTTTATTAGCCAGGTTTAATTTGTACTGCCCCAGTTGTGGTGGGATGGGGGACCATGAAAATGAGGATAGCAAATACCCTTGAAATACAAGGCCCAAAACTTTTTAATGTCCTGCTCAAAGAACTGAGGAACCTCCAGCACACCAACTTGAATAACTTCAAAAACCAGCTAAACAGGTTCCTGAGCAAAGTCCCTGACCAACCATGCGTGGCTGGCTACGAGGACAGGAGGAGATTGGAAAGCAATTCTCTCCTGCACCAAGTTCCACAAATAAGTCAGGATGCTACAGAGGGGTCAACTGCAGGCCGATCCTGAACTGTTGGTCAAATCCTCCTAAGTACACACACGCACGCACACAATATCAAATAAAGTAGATGGAAATTTAGCTCTATAATACATTTTTTTTTTAGTAACCCATGTGAATATTAAATACCTTAGTAAACATTTCCTTGAGTTATCAGGGCTTTGGATTTTTGGGAGTCTACTGTATATTTTAGAATTGGCTCAGTTTCATTTTATAGCACACAAAATGAGGTTCATTGGAAATGGCTTTTCTTGTACATCATTTTGCTTTTGTTAAACAAATTGTTAAAAAGATGATGAGGAAGCATCTAAAAACCTTAATAACCACAACTGTTGTTTTACACTCCTAAGGAAGGTTTTAATCTAATTTAATCTTTTGTAGGGATTGTAATGCAACATTGCTTTACATACATTAAAATAGGCTTATTGACACCACGAAATTGGGCACATTTGTAGTTCAGGCATATAGAATGGTACTATAACAGACTTTAACCCATTCACCAATTGAAGTAATGTTTAATCAAAGATTATTTTAATTTTAAGATTAATGGAAGTTGTAGCCTAAAGTCTTAAGTAAAATATCTTAAGCTTTGTAGTGATTTATTATTATTATTTATTATTATTATTATTATTATTTATTTATTTATTATTATTATTTATTATTATTATTATGAGTGTAATTGCGTCTTAGCATTATAGAAGCAGTTTCATCCAGATCTTAATATGCAGTTCTGTTGTTTTTACGGAGGTAGCTCCAGTACTTTAGTTTTAATTTTGGTACATAAATAGTGTTTGTTCCATACACCCACCTTCATTCTAACTTTCCTCGCTGATTTTTGTATTGCACTCGTATTTGTTCATGTATTTTATTCACACCTTTTAACATCTTCCACAACTTTTTTTTTTTTTAAATCATCAGTGAAATATACTGTTGATGTGGTGTGCGTATGGGTCATATTACGCTTGGCACATGCTTTTAAGGACCTCTCGTATTGATTCTGTTCGTGTGCTTTTGTAGGCTGTCTCAACGCGAACATGGATGACCCTAAATTGTGAACCCACGACCAAATTTATCTGATTTAGTCCTTTCACAAATGACACTTCCCGTATTGATCACTCGAACAACCTCTGTTATAAAGAAAGCTTTGTCAATAGTGAATTAATTTTTCCAACATTTTCACATTTATTGTTACTGGCATTCGAGTAGAAATTTGATGACTGCAATACCTAAAGCTTCATTCTACCTGATATGACATTGCTGAAAGTGAACTATTTTGTTTAAGCTGCAGCACCAGACACCTTATTTTCTTGGTTCCTTATTTATGACCATTGGTCTAACAATTGGCTACTGCGTGCGAGTGGTATGCACAGTTATATATAAAGTGGTGTTCTGTTATAGTACCATATTATGATACCAACCATGCATTTAACTGGGTTATAGGGAAGGTTCTCATATTGTTGGCTTCGAAAGATTGAGCATAAAATGGGTAAAAGTTTTTGAATGAATATTTTCACGTATTTTGAGAATCTAAATGCATTGAATTTACTTAAAATCTCTTCTTGGGTTATTCGTAAGTTCAGAAAGGTTTGGTAAATCACTTTTTTTTTTATTGAGTTTTTTCAGTTTAGTTTGTGGATATGGATTGACCAATGCTGTGCTTTGTAAGGGCTACTTATCACATTATTTCATTTACCGAGTTACACAATTGTAATTATTATTAGTTAATAAAAATGTCCAAGACAGTAATTGTTTACTAATATAATACGTAGTTTTGGTGGGTATTAAAGAGTTCTTTTAAGTGAATTGCATAACTAGGACTAGGTTTTATTTCATTCTCCAGTCAGGATCCAAAAGCCACACTGCTCCTAGTTAGATTTGAATCTATCTCAATTCAAGTATCAGCGAACCTTGAGATTCATAACTAGGGTAAAGTGGTTTTGCTCACTCTTTAAGGTATTGTATAGTTAAGTAATTTAATATTTCGTCACGAGTGAAGTGCGATAGAGAGTTTTATAAGTAGACGAATCATTTGATTCCTCTTAAAATAAAAAATTTTCATTAATGATCAAGTGTGATTAAAGTATTAAATTTTTTGTTATCTTTAGAATGACATTTTCCACTGACGGTCATTGAGACTCGCTTTACCCTAGTTGTGTACAATCTATTCATTTTATAGAGATAGAGAGAGAGAAAAGTTTATAATAGTGGACTTTTCTTTGGTTTTCTAGGCAAGAAAGTGGATGGTAACAACGTTGGGGCAGTTCATGTGATCATGAAACGCAAATACAGGCAGTACATGAATCGAAAAGGGGGATTTAACCGCCCCCTTGATTTTGTTGCCTAAATTAACAGAGAAAAAATTAACTTTAAAAGGCAAAATAGTTCATATTTTTAATCTTTTCGATGGACGAGGCCACAGAACGTACATACACGCCTGCCATGTATAAATAGTCTCTGCTTAGATCATCCACGTTTCTAAGGTCACGAAAGATTAAGTCGAATTAAAATGTTTTCACTTCTTTGTTAAATTCCTAAAGACTAAACCTAGAACTCTAACCAGGAATAAAAAGTAAATTTCCTATTTATATTTGAAATTACGTTTTCTATAACGGTAATTTTATTAACTGCCTCCGTTTTAAGGAGGACTTTATTATTTTTTAATAAAATTACACGAATATCAACTCTTAAAAGAATTTTATTTTAAGCCTTTGAGTTGAGTGTGGGGGTATTTTCATATGCCTGACTAAAGTAGCTTTTTACATTACTTCTCTCATTCAGTTACATAGATTCTGGAGTGCCTCTTATTTAATTTTGATTTCATTAATTAATAAAATTTGAATAAAACTGAAAATTTGCAATTTTAAGGCATTATTTCGCTTAAAGTTAATTCTTCCTCGTTTCGAACCCAATCGAGGATACCGTAAAGCTTATTGGATCTGCCACAACTTGAATCTCTTCTGAATAAATTTGCAGAATTGCTTAATCGACGAATTCCATTACACCCGCTGTTTGCCACCTACAGAAAAGAATTATTTACCCGATGCCTTTAAGATAATTACTCTTTATTGTACGCATTCGACCTCCTTCAGTTTACATTGCACCTCCACAGCCTTCTTTGATACTGAAGAAGAATTCGCGCACAGAAACCATTAATTCTCCAGTTCTGTCAGATTTTATCAAAAGGACTCGACACCATCAAACATCCGAAGAAGCCTTTTAAGCATCTTCTTTTGTCCTGACCAACCAAACACTACAGGGTTTAGCATTTCCCATTTAATCGGAAAACGCTCCAAATGAATAATTTTGAATAGGTTGAAACATTAGTCACTGTTAAAGTTCGAATTTGGAATGCGATTTTATCGAAGTTGTTGCTTTTTCATTCCGTCTCGGTAACAGACTCGATTACGGCCGTGTTACGGACATGTTTCGGTGACCATTATAATTGCAACAAATGTATTTCATATTCTAACAGTACAAGACTACTTTTAATATAATTCATTCATTGTAGGTTTTTGGATTGACTGAAAAAATAATTAATGAAGTTACTTAACGAATCTAACGTTGCTCATCACCATCGTGTTCGTCAAAATCTAATGAATTATTGGACCGAGTCTTTTTGTTGTATTTCGAGAAACTTAATATTTCTGTAGTCAACCGAGATTACTTTTCACTTTGGGGAGACCCAGATTTTACTTAAAATAACTCTGGAGCATTGTATCTTTTCTGCTGTGTGTTACACCCGTAGTAGTCGTAGTAGTAGTAGTACCGGTGATAATGAACGTCGTTTAAATTCGATAGTGAGTGAATAATACACACTGAGTGAGAATTAGTACAAGCGGAGTTTTGTAATCGTCTCTAACTATTACAATGACCTTGCTGTACTGCGTTGCACATCGCTGGAGAGTTAGAGGGTAGATAAATTCTTCCATGTAAACTTACAACCCTTTCGAGTAGCGTCGCGGAGCTTAGCAACAGCAGAGGTACAGAAGCGTGTGAGAATTTAAAAACCCAAACTAATGAGGAAAGAATTTTTTTTTATATTGGGAGGGAAAAATTGTAAGAGCCATCATTAGTCATTGGTCTTTTCCTACTCTCACGAAATGAGCTTATTTTAATGCCTTCATCCAACTGGGATTTGTAAGTATGTCAGAAGTACTCCCGCCTCTACTTTCTTTGTAGAAATAGTCCTTTGCGAGTGAACAGTAACATTATTGTAAGCTAAATTGGGTTCGCCTAAAGTTAATGACGGAGATGGCACGAGTTGTCTCGCATTTTGAACCAGCCACTAAACACCATCTAATCCTTCAGTTGTCTCTCTCCTCCCGAGGATTTTGGTATTATGTCACCCTTTATGGCTTCTTGAACAGGTGCTAAAACCTTTGAAGTCTGGGGAGTGTCGGTTGCAGATGGCAAAAGGAGAGAAGATTTGGCGGACTACGAAGAATATCAGGATTGGGTTAGCAATCAGAAGAAAATGGATTATGAGGAACAGGTATTTTAATTCGATTGGTTGTGTACTGTAATCTTATTGGCAATTATTAAGTAGATAACTAATCTTTATATATTATTATTATTATTATTATTATTATTATTCAAAGAAAATTAATTAAATGGAAACTTTTCCTCATAAATGTAAGAACTTAACCAACCAATTCTTCCAAAGTAAGTTCTGGAGTTTGTATATTTTTAATAATTAATAGTTAGCTACGTCATTAAGAACTTGCTATTACCATGACTACGATTTCCAGCATCACTTTGGAACAGCTTAGATGTCAAGAAAATACCATATTCACTTCTTAAGGATGTCGACTACTACTAGTCGGAGGATTTCAGGCGTTCTCCGAGAGAGAAATTGAAATATTTTGCGTCAATTTATACGTACATTGTACAGTTATGGAAGTGAAATGTATGGAAAAAAAAAGCAGCAGTTTTTCAAAATTCAGCAACAAAAAAAAAAAAAATTGAAAAATCTGAATAATTGAAATGGTGGTATTCGGCTTTTATATTTCTTTTTGCTTTTTCACAAAATTATGAATTTTGTTGAATTTTGAAATTCCATTGTTTTTCCATAAATTATTTCCTTTGAGAATTTTCCTACGAGTGACATTGTTCGCATTTCGTATGAGACTTTTTCTCATAAATAGAAAGGCTAGATGAAATGGTTTCAAGGAATAAGACAAAGCGCAGTATGCAGTATTAAGCGTTTTAGTATCTTCATGATAAGGTTTTCTTCAGAATACCACTTTAAAATGGTGAATGGCAAAACCTCGTGTTAAAAATAAAATTACTTTGGTAGAGGTAATTTAAAATGAGGGTTAAAGGCGTGGTGGTGGTGGTGTGAGCCCCGAGTATTCTTGCTTCGTCACTGATAAGAAGAGCTTTTAAACACACTTGGAAGACTCGTTAGATACGATTTTGCATAAAGCGGTCCATCCTTTGAGAAACTACTACTACTACTTCGGTCTTTGCTTTCATTTTAGTTTTATAAATAATACATATTTTAACTATAACTTTAAGTTGAATTCGGAGAAGTGTTTCTTTATTTTGGAATGCTGTTATAAAATTTATTTTTTTAAGAAATAGTATCGAAGCACCTAACATTAAACTGATCAAGAACAGTCGACATTTCCCGTTATTTTCCGCAAACATGTTTTAAGCGTAACTGAATGCGACCGAGAGACCACAACAGCGTTATTAGCGTAACAAACCTCACGACCTTCCCTGATTTAACCATCTGATCTCGCCGTAATTCGGAATACTATAATTTAATTCACCTGGCACTAAAATGTGTCAATAAAGTGCCATGTTGATCACTGGGTAAAAATGAGGAAGAAAGGAAGTCTGTTTTAATTTCGTGGTCTTTTTAATTTTGTTGTTCCACTGAAAGAGAGAAGAACGCGCTAAATTTGCCCGAGAGAGAAGAGACAACCGAGGGCAGAGAGACTTCGGCCGAAGGGACAGGAGCGGATCTCCACCATCCAGGTCAGGAATGAAATTCTAAACACGCACTACTATAGCAAGATCCGTGACTCCGCCCACTTTTATGTAACATTTTCTCCACTGTGTTTGGCAGGAGAGAATATATTAGTAAAAAAATCGGCTTAAATTCTATTTTAATATTAATAATTATAGTTTATATTTTATTGAAATAATATAACATTAATAAATGGCATGGGTAGATTGAAGCAATTTAAACGTTTTTGTTTCATAGTTTGCTTTAATTAAAGCATTGTCTATGGAATACAATGCGTAGTGCATGCTAATCAGTTTTCCTTAGTTTTCACTTTTTTTTTTTTTCCAGGAAGGAGGGGCCAAGGGCGAATGCCCACAAAAGCGCCTCCTCCCCTCCTCTATAGGGAAGAAGAGAGCAAAAATCAAGGTCCAGGGCTTTTGAGATGCCTGGGCACGCTGCGTTTGAAAGATTGGGGGTCATACACTGGGGAGAAAGATGGATTGAGGAAGATTGTTCCAGAGTTGACTGGTTGATGAGATGAAAGACTGAAAATGCTGATTAACCCTTGCGTTAGAGAGTTCGACAGAAAGGAACGAGAATGTGTCGAAAGTGGTAGTGTGCATGCAGTTAGTGTGTTAGAAGAGCAGTGTCCGTTATAATAGCGATAGTAAAGAGAGAGAGGCAACATTGTGGCAAAGAGAGGGCTTGAAAACCGTAAGAGGTGGAGAATTGATACGACGAAAAGCGTACTCCATACAGGGGCGGACAAAACCCCTGTACAGAGACGGCAACTGAGTGCGAGTGAGAAACTGCGGAGCTGTACAGCGTATCTAACCTTTTAGAAGCTGTTTTGGAAAGAGTATATGTGATCTTTCCAGGAAAGATCACGAGAAAAGGAAACATTAAGAATGTTCAGAGAAGAGGAAGGATTTTGTTGTTGTTGTTGTTGTTGTTGTTGTTGTTGTTGAAGGTAAGGGGATAGTCGTGTGGAAGACTGTGACGAGTAGACAAATGGAGGAACCAAGTTTTTGAGGCATTGAAGGACGAGGTTTTCTGTGCCCCAATTAAAGATGGTAGAGAGATCGGAGTCGGGTGTACCATAGTCGTCGTCGTCCTCGAATCATGGAGTGACTGTTGAGAGGGACGCTTTGGGAAGCGGGTGGAGAAGTGAAGAATGTAATTATCAGCATGGGAGTGAATAGGACAGGAAATGCGACTTAACAGATCATTGATAAATAAAAGAAAGAGTGACAGGACAGAATCTTGAGGAACACCACCACTGTTAATAGCTTTAGGAGAGCAATGGCCATCTACAACAGCAGCTATAGATCGGCCAGACGGGAAATTAGAGATAAAGGCCCATATAGAAGGATAGAGACTGAAGGAGGGCAGTTTGGAAATTAAAGATTTATGGCAGACACTATCAAAACATTTTGATACGTCTAGTGCAATAGCAAAAGTTTCACCGAAATCCCGAAAGGAGGGTGACCAAAAGTCAGAGATGCAAGAACGCATCCGAAAGGAGATTGTGATAGAGGTGTTTAAGAAAATTCCTATTAAGGATAGATTAAAAAAAAACGAGAAAATCATCTTTCTGATGCGCTCAGGACATCGGAGCGGTCCCGGCCACGGAAGCAGTAATCATTCCATGGGAAATCACGGAACTACTGCCGTAGGGTCTCCCAATGTGCGAAAGACGTTGTCTCCTCTTGTGAAGGGAAGCTCCAAAGACCGAATTGGAGCGATAGGATAGGAAACATACAAGTTTGTGGTCGGAGGAGCCCAACGGAGACAGTTTGACATATTAAGGAGGAGGATGAGGTGAGAAATAAATGCGGAATGTTGGCCCTTCTCCAAGGCGATCGGGGATACGAGTCGGGTGCTGTACAATCTGCTCTAGGTCATTCAGGATAGAAAAGTTGTTAGTTCACCAGGTATGTTAGTGAAACGGGAGGAAAGCCAAAGGTGCCGATGAACATTGAAATTACCTAAAATGGAGATTTCAGCAAAATATGAGTGCGATAGAATGTATTTAGCTTGAGGTTGGCGTGTAAGCCGTAGCTAGAGGGTATAGAATTCGGAGGATTCAAGTTTGGTAATACGAGACCAAGTTAAGTCATTGCGTACATATCCGCAACATCCACCTTTGGAGTGAAATGTAGAGTAGAGAAAGTAAGAGGGTACAGAAAAGTGGTTGCTGTCAGTCGTATCAGACGCCCGAGTTTCAGTGAGGAAGAGGGAGGTTCTCAGGATCAACAGATTGAAAATTTGTGGAAAGGCCAGGAATGTTGCAGTTGCCATTGACCTTCTGCGAATGATTTATGCGTTTGAAAGCACTCTTAACAATCGAGTCTTGTGGGAAGTGAGTTCGAATTAAATTGTACGCGAAGTTGCTCAGTTTTTTTTCTTATAACTATCAGGATGTTTCAGGCCTCATTCTCACGTCCCTGTATGCTGTACGTCCCATTAAGACGTTACAAATAGAAATGAAGTTAAATGATCAAGACCTGTAATTATGAGCCATTTTAGGAGGGGTGTGTGTGTGTATATATATATATATATATATATATATATATATATATATATATAATATATATATATATATGTCTTCACCCAGAAGACATAGGATCTCTACAAACCGACATAAACAAAATCTACAAGTGGACTGAAGACAACAATATGAAGTTTAACACCGAGAAATTTCAGCTATTACGGTACGGAAAAAGAGAAGACATAAAGTGCATGGAATATTATACCCCAAATGGACAGAAATTCAGAGAAATTCCAGAGCAAAAGATTTAGGGGTTGTAATGACAGATGCGAAATTTGAAACACAAAATAAGATAGCAGTAAACAGAGCAAAGAGAATAACGGGTCAGATATTGAGAACTTTTAAACGAAGGGATAGGAATGTAATGATTCCTCTACTGAAAACCCTGATAATACCCAAATTAGAATACTGCTCGGTCCTAACTTCCCCATATAAAAAAGAAGACATTAGACAGCTGGAGGGGATCCAAAGAAGCTTCACAGCCAAGATCAATGGGTGCAAAGAACTAAATTACTGGGAAAGGTTACGAGAACTAGACCTATATTCACTGGAAAGGAGAAGAGAGAGATACACCATTATTTACACTTGGAAAATAATGGAGAAACTAGTCCCTAATCTTACTCTGAATCCCATAACTCCCCAAACAACGATGGAAAGTAGAAGCGGTAGACTGTGTCGTATTCCCAAATTGAAGGCGAGACAGGGAACATCCTTAACCCTGAAAGAAAATAGTTTTGTAGTGAGGACCAAAACTGTTTAATCAGTTGCCCAAAGACCTAAGAAACACGAAGGGAGTTGCAGTGGAAATCTTCAAAAGAAGACTAGACGCCTGGCTCGGAACAATCCCCGATGAGCCGGGCGTACCTGGCTATGTGAGGTGGAGAGAGCAAGAATCCAACTCACTACTTCACCAGGCCAACTCGAGAGGAGGGGCGACAAGCTTGACCTTCGCGAAATGAGAAATCATCACGCGGAACCTTTGTAAGGTAAGGTGTATATATACAGGGCGTCCCAAAAAAATGTATACACACTTTAACAGCTGATAGCTCAATTGATGTTTCTTTCTTTCCAAGTTAAACCCATTAGAATTAATAATGGCAGTCAGACTAAGCTTTGAACAAAGGAAATTCATTCTAAAATGCTACTGGAAGTGTGAAAACGCAGTTGAAGTGCAAAGACAGTTTAGGAGGGAGTTTCAAACAGATCCACCAACGCGACTTACCATCACTCGAATTAGAGATAAGTTTGAAGCCGATGGAACTGTTCAGAATGTCCACAAGAAGCGTTCCGGAAGACCACGGACATCGACAAGCCCCAAAGCAAGAAAGAGTACTGGAAACGTATCACCAAAGTCCAAGAAAATCTGTGCGGCAAGCGAGTCGTGAGGTAGGAATTTCAGAATCGTCTGTCCAACGCATTTTGAAGCGCTGTCAATGGAAAAGTTACATTCCAAGATTAGTCCATGCTATTAATGAAGATGATCCGGACCGAAGAGTGGAGTATTGCGAGTGGTACTTGGCACGATGTGGATGTGGATTGGACGAAGTGGTTTCGTAGAATACCCTCCGCGTTCACCAAACCTCACACCACTAGACTTTTTTTTATGGGGATACTTAAAAGACAAAGTCTACGCTATAAAACCTGCAACAGTCGCTGAATTGAGAGCAGCCATTGAACGAGAATGCACACAAATACCAAACGAAATGTTTCGTGATGTTTGCGATTCCATTGCTTCGCGTTATGAGCAGTGCCTGGACCAGAACGGACGTCAGTTTGAAAACAGGCGTTGACAAAACAATTAAATAATGTCTGTAGATTCTATTACATTTTGAAAATGAAATGTATTTTAATAAACACTGCCTTTATAAGTATTTAAAGTGCGTGTGAATTTTTTTGGGACGCCATCATCAAGAAGCTGTGGTTCGAGAAACCGCTGAAGCATATCAAGGTAGACGGTACCTGTTACAGTTGCTTCCGCAAAGAAGAATGGGCCATAAATTTTGGATTTGGTCATTCCAAGCCACACGTTAACTTTCGGAGTCTCTCTGCCATTCTATGACTTCAGACGGTCTTTCATTGGACCAGATAATGAAAAAATTATGAAAATAAAATTATGAAAAAAATTTAGAAATTTATACATTTTTAACACACATTAAACATGATAAACATAAATAAAAGTGTGTTTAAAAAATTTGTCCTATTTCATTGAAATAGATAGTTAATTCTGGGACACCCTGTGTGTATATATATATTCCGAGAATTATCTGTACAATTTTTGGCTGTTATTAAAAGTCAACCATGAAGTGTAGAAATTCCAGTGTCGTCCAATCTCATTAAGTTTTTTAGAAATGTACGCGGGTGACAGACATTGATGATTTAAAAGCAAGAATCACAGCTGCTATTGAGCGAATTGATGTGGATATGCTGCAGCGTACATGGCAACATTTGGAGTATCGATTGGATGTTTTGCGAATCACTAATGGTGCACATATCGAATGTTTGTAACAACGTTACTTTAATAAAAGAAACTTGAAAATACAGATTCTAAATAATCTTTAAGAATTTTACGTGTGTTATCAAGAACTTTATTAAAAGATGAAATTGTACAGATAATTTTCGGAGACACTGGAATTTCTAAAAAACTTGTCAAAACTTGGTATCAGAAAAAACTTAGAGATTCTCTGTAAAATGGGACAACACTGGAATTTCTACACTTCATGGTTGACTTTTAATAACAGCCAAAAATTGTACAGATAATTCTCGGACACCCTGTATATATAAAAAATTATTATGGAATGCCGTCCGAAATATTTGTAACTTTGCACTTCGTCTTCGCCTACTGAGCGGAGCCTGTACAATTTTCATCACTGACGTATATTCAGACCAAGTTTGGTTAGATTCCTAATTACTAATTATGAGTTGTCCAGTTAGGAACCATCTTTCATATCTTCCAGAGTCTGACCAGTCAGAGGAAAGAAAAGGTTTTACAGCTTGAATCCGATACTGTTTCTGTAGAGTATGTAAGCAATTGTATTACGTCAGCTGAAGGTTGAGGAGCGCTTGATGTACATTAAAAGCGTCCTCATATGAATCTGAAATAACTGGATGGCAAAGCAAATGAATTTGGATTGACTCTAAGAAACTTCATAATTTTCCTACAAAATAAAGCAACCTTATTTTTTTGGTAGTTATAATTTGGCTTTGGTTTAAATAGAAACGAATGGAGAAATTGTTCACTCGTACTGTGACGTCTTGACATTGTTTGCAAATAGTATAAAAAATCTCGTGGTTCTTGATACTCTCGCCCTTTTGTCCCATTCTACCGTAGCTGAAGCGAGTCCAAAACAAAACCTGGTGTATTTGCTTCGCCAATGAAGCGAGTGCATCCGATTCTCTCTACTGTAAATAATTTCAAGGAAATCTCCACACTGGAGTACTGTATAAAGGTTTTTATGCGTGTTTTGCCTGTCTTAAAGTTTCGGAATTTTGTGGGAAATGAAATAAAAGGATACTCTTTTATCTTCATATTTAAGAATGTTGTAGAAAGAAGTGGGCGGGTCACGCGCAATATTTAGGAAAGTCTCGCGTAAGTGGTACTTGCCAAAATAAGGTTTAAGAGAACTAGTTAAAGTACAACTACTACATCATTAGGAGCTCCTTGACAAACACCCATTGAAGTATTTTAAGACTCCTTCCTTTATACTTACTTTATTACAAACGAAATTAAAGGAATGTATTATCTTTGTCTGTGACCACTTCTTTTTTTTTTTTTTTTTTTTTTTTGTGTTGTGTGGTGTGTGTGTGTGTGTGTGTGTGTGTGTGTGTGTGTGTGTGTTTGATCGCCTTGAGTTACAAGAAGGTACGAGGTTCTTTAAGGCGCTTCTCCATTTTAAAGTTAACTTCAAATTTGAACGAACTAGGAAAATTTAGGGTGTGCGGATACACGTAAACGGGGGAGGACGCGATCCATTTTTTAAGTCCATCTGTCTGATAGTGTCATTGTTAGGAAGAGTCTGACGGGTGAAGTGGCTCTGTATATATCCAAACTTTCAAGAATACTAATCTTAATTTTTGTAATGAAAATGGTGAAACTGAGTGCTTCATACACTAACACATTCTTGACTCAATGAAAAAAAAATTAAGCTTTGTTACACTTTGAGCCTGCAGAAATAGACGTCTTGTCAAGAAAGGATGTCGCAGTTCAGTTTGAACGATAAAATTGTAGGAGTAAAATTAAATACGCACATCCACACTGATTTAACAATTCAAACAATTTACAATAATGTACTTGTATAGGGGTGTCTATGCTTGCGTGTGTGTGTGTTAGGCCTTATCTTCAAGCTTGAAGTTCCCTCTTCCAAGTGGTATGCAAGATATTTCGCTGCACTTTGATATCGCATTTAAATGGACAATTACGACAGTCACATCAAAAATGTGAGATGCCAGTAGGAGACGATAGTGTGGTTGAGAGCAGGGTTTTTTTAAGGAGAACTTGAAATGTTAGAGGTTACCAGAAAAGACTTAAGAAAATTTTGAGAAAGAATGTAAAGGTCTTAGAAGTTGCAATTTTAATTGGTAGCCGAAGTCGAAGGAAACCGTGGTTTAGTTTGTCGTAGGCAGGAACTGTGATTAGGCAAAGTCCGATATAATAGTAGTTGGAAGTAAAGTTTGAAATTGGTCATGAAATTAACATATTTTGAACAGACATGGGGTAATAGTAATAGACTATTACAGGATTTTTCAAGTAATGGTAATAGGTCATAATGTTTTGGCTGTAATAGTAATAGAAAGCAAAGTAATAGATAATAGTCTATTACTTTTCTATTACAGTGGCAATGGACATATTCTGTGAACAAAACTGAAAAATGAACTAAATCTACTCTAAACTAAAATAAACATGTATGTGAACTATTGTGGCAAATTTTTCCTTCAGTAAAGTAAGATTTATCAAGACCGTGTCTGAAATTGTAATGATTTGGTTGAAACAAATATTTGTTAACACTGCTTCTAATTGCATTTAAATACACAAAAAGTTCCTTTTCAAGTGAGTGAAGTACCACATATACAAAAAGTAATAGTAATAGACCCCATGTCTTGAACGGAGTCGATCCTTCGTGTTTCCTCCACGCGTCTATCGCGTGAACCGTGACCATTTACTACACTATTGTTGTCACTATGATTCTTTTTAATTAGAGAACTATTTAAGGCATGTGACTGAGATAGGTTGATACTCCGTGCATTGGCTTTAAACTGCAGTTACCGTGCTATTAGTTAGTTATCAGAGTTTTAGTGTGATCAGTTCTCTCATTCACCCTGAATGCAGGCTGGAATAGAGGTGGTGGTTCAGGAAGCGAGTTAAGTGATGTAGGTGAAATAACAGGCGTGATTGTGAACGGATTAGGTGGGGAGGGGGATAGGTCTCGTGGAGAGGCGAAGTGTGAGGAGCGCTCATCGCGAAAATGGCGTTGAATATAATGATCCTTCCACCGGTTTTGAAGGAGTCTTCTTTCTTTTTCATCTTTTCAGGGGCCGCAATGATAGGGACCGGTACGGGGGACGGGACAGGGAATATGACAGAGATTGGGACCGGGACCGAGATAGGGATAGGGACAGGGATAGGGACAGAGGGCGGCGGAGGTCCCGCTCCCGCAGCCCTCGAAGGGACTCGTACCGGGATGACCGATATTCAGGTCGAAATCAGAGGGGCTCGAATAGGGGCTACCAGGACAACTACCGCGAATCGAACAGGGATCAGCAGGAGTCGTACGGAGCCGAATCTTCGTATCGGGATCAGGGAGGTTATAACCGGTCCGACGCGAGAGAAGAATACTCCGAGCCGCCGCCGCCGAGAAGTTACCAACCACCTCAGTACGAGTACACGTCACCTCTGAGTACCGGAAGGTTAGTAGTAGTAGTTTTTTGACACGGAGCGGGGTGCACTCGAACCGAGCCATGATGTAGTCGTAGTTTGAAACTATAAACTTCGCGTAACGTGTTTACTGTAATTTAAAGGCGAGTGTGTGTTTACTGAGTTTATTTTGTTGCATTCAGTTTGTCTTTTCACGTTGATGTTTTTCACGCATTTCTTTTCAGGTATTGAAATGAAGACACAAAAAACAGTTAAAAGATTTTGTCACCGTGTAAAATTGAGTCTCCTTAAGAGAAGTAACTTTTTTTCTGAATTTTTCTTGGTCCTTTCTTTTCCTTTATTCAATAAATAGGAGTTTTTTTAGGTGTTTTTCTTTACCTATTTTGGTCGTTTACCGTGTGAGCGATTTTGAGGTTTATTCATGTGGCATCACTCGAGGTCATTGATGCCATGCCAAGTGGTAAATGAGCTTAAAATGCGACACAGCGTTTCTTTTTCTCACTTGGGCGCCGCCGCCGTTGCAACACCTCTCCCCGTTAGATTAGTGAGGTTAAGTGACTTTTGTATGTTCAGTAGTTGGATCGGTGACGACCACCCCTTTGCGCTCAGATGTAGCGACCCTTGGTTTAGATCCCTCCCACTTAAAACAGGTCACCTCGATCACGTAACCTTTCCGGTCGTGGAGGTGGTTAAACAATCCGAAACACTACTATTGAAATGCCGTTACAAGTTTTTGGCGAAAGTGTTTTGACAGAAGGTCCCAGCAAGCATTTGGTTCCCCCCAACAGTCTTAAAGCGTTAGTAACGGCTTCCATTTGCATTCAAGGGTGGAGCATGAAGAAAGGGGTTTGGCTGGTTGGTTGATCTGATTTTGACGCTTTCTTAATATAGGAGGGGTCATTGGGGTCAAAGAAGGAACGGTTGCCACGTCACTGTTTCATTCTCATTTTGGAGAAGTCGAAGAAAGAGGAGTAGAGAGATTCAAGACGAAGAAGGAAACTCCGTGGCTTGATTGGTTCGAGATTAGACACGGACTATCCACGCATGCTGTAATTGGAGATGACCCTGGTGACCTACTCCGTGATTGATTGGGCTTAGTTAACTCAAAATGGGTGTTGGGGCAGTGGGGAGGTGCTGCCACATACACCCCCTTTGTGAGATAATGTTCTTTTGGACGTTATCCGTTACAATTTACTAGAAATTATAGAGTATAAATGTTAAATATTTCGTTATTTTGCCCAATTTATGTTCATTGAAGTTGGCGTCCGTATCTCAATGTGTAAGTTTCCCTATAAGCGAAGTGAACACCGTGGGATCGGGGATTTAGGTGCTCAATAATACGAGTACATGAGTTACCGCAATGGACTACAATAAAACCGTTCAATGATTTTGTCTTTGGGAAAAGTTTTGTCATTATAGTTTTTAAGAGTTCATGGAAACTATGCGTGATACGCCAAAATGAATAACATTGTCAGAATCAGCAGCGTCGACTTTATTATAGACCAACTTTGTTGCCGAGACAGAATTTGTTGTTCAATGTAATTCGCCTGAATGCTGTTCAGGTTCATTTTAAAACTAATTTAACAGCATTTATTCCTTTAAAGAGTTTGGGGTAACCGAGTCGTCATTAATTCTAAAAGGTGATCGTAATCTCGTTAAAGGATCTCTTGTCACCGTCATTCCCATTTCATTTTTCACCCGAGAAATTTGTAAATGGCTGATTTGAGAGTGGCTTTCTCATTCTCACAACGTTTTTTACTTTTATTTTTGTGCGCGCGCGCTTGCTTACTGGAATTCCCACTTTGAGCTCCCGGTTTTCTACCTCAGACATTTTCCGCATTACATTACCTAATTTCGAGCTTTCTGAGAAACGATAGAAAAGTATTTATGAAAGTTTTTTTTTTTCATGTAAATGTGACACTTTTCCTTTTCTAGCAAATCTATCAACTCTGTACATGTCCTTTCATTGCTATGTCAGTCTTCGATGCAATTTTCACAACCTTTTTCGCCTTTATGCAAATGTGTTTCGTTAGACATATGAAGTCTGTACTGGTTTCCAGTGCTAAGTTTTGCAGGTATTGCGATTTGCAGGCTGCATGGTTAGTAGGGGGTGTCAATTTTGGGAGTGAAATGACTAAATTGAAAATCATGTGATTTGGTAGCAATTTAATGTAATCATTTGGCATACAAAATAGTGATATCCTTGCTTCAAAAACAATAAAAAGTAACTCCTACCTACATCAATTTTAATTCAAAAATTCCATTTTTCCATAAATTCTTAACAAAATAACAAATGTGCGCAAACATCCTATCAACATTTAAAGTGGCAATAAGATATTCAGTCTTATTTGAAAGTAACCAATGCAGTCGTGTCCTTTTTGCTGCGGTTCCTTGACATCAGCATTCGGCTTGCTACTTGCGCTTTGATGTAGCCTTCTCGCCTCTCGTGACTGTAAATTTGACTAGCTGCTGCTGTGACCATTTTCACACATCTCTCCACACTCTGAGTGTGAGAAGGCCACTTTGGCACTTGCATTGGGGCCTCTTTAAGTTGTGTTAAATCTTTGTTTGTTATACATGTCAGTGGTGGCTCCAAAACTTCCGAACTCAAGTTAACTAATTCTGACAATTTCGTGGCATTGACGTTTATCGGAGGTACCTTCCTTGTCTGAACAGAGCAGTCTCCCAGCTGGTCATCATCTAGTGATGTTCCTCTAAGCTTTAGAATGATTTCCACAGCCTCAGTTCGCTCTTTGGTACATTGGCTGCAGAGTATTGCTTGCAAAACTGCCTCTGGCCTAGCATACCAAGCGGACCTTCTCACCACAGGTAACACGATGTCCACCACTACTTTCCTATGGGTTCTCAGTAGCTGTAATTGAAACAAGATGTGGTTGGGCCCTTCCATCCCCATTGGATTAAGTTTTACATTGAACCAGTGAGGAAGATAAAACCCAGTAGTAAATTCAACAATCAACATCAAATTCTGTAGCATTTTGCCCTTCAGTGCATGTTTGGAAACCCAAATCCTGCAGAAACGAATCGCTGTAGTTAACCAACGACTGGACCCGTAAGTCAATCTCCAAGAGAGCCAGATTTTGAGGCAACTCTCCTGATCTGATTGCTTGAACAATACGATAAGCGTAAGATTGATCCGTGCTGAGGTCTTTGATAACTTTTTCAGACAACACTGGAAGGGGAGGGCCTACTTCGACCTTTGGAAATTTTGTATTTATTTCTAATTCCGTTGCGGCGTCTAGCATGTTGCCAAGGGGGCCTGACCACTTGTTGCTCTTTGTAGGACCATCAAGTTCCTGGATGAGACGACGAAGAGGTAGTTCCCCTGTGTGCAAATCACGTACAATCCAAACAAGCCTTCTTCCAAGTTTTTTCTCTAAATGCGTCATAACACCGCCCTGCCATCCAGTGTTCACCGCAGTTGATCTCCACCAACGGCCTGCAGTGAACTGTCAAGTCTTCTTTCTTGAAGCCAACATATTATTTGATCAGCAATTGCCTCTGCATGTTTCTTGCCTTCTACTTCTGCTTCAGGAACAAAGTGAAACAAATGGCGGCCACCAGGTTCGGAACACACACACAGTAGTAGTGTTCTTTGATGAGACCGGGAAACTTTCTGTCCATTCCCTCTACCTCTAGGGGAACTTTTGTGTCATCTCTTCTTCCATCAAACAAAAGGCAAGAGACCTTCCTCCTTCAAATCTTTTTCATGCTGATCAGATATTTCCTTCATTATTATTTCTTGTGCTGCTCTTATCTTATTATGATCTATCACTAAGAATGTATCCTCTCGGCTGATGAGGCCTGCATCTATCCAAGCGGCAGTGGCAATCTCTGCAGTCTCTCGTAGCCCCGTATGGTGGCGAATTACTGGCAAGGGCAATGTTTGAGATGTCTTTAGTGTTGTATTTCATTCTCTTCGGCGAAGGTTCAGATGGCATTTTGGAGCTATCATCTGATGTTGCTTCTTTCTGTTCATCTGAAGAGTTTTCAAAAGTGAGAAGCCTCTTGATAGAGCTCTTCATCTCTGGGTGGCTTCTTTACTCTTCTTTTTCTTCCTTTCTTCCCTCTCTCGGATTTTCTCTTTTTTCTTAGCAATAAAAATGTTTTTTGGTTTCTGAATAATCTGCCGAACCAATCTGCATACTTCCTTGGCCTCCTGCCTTTGTTCTCTGCGCCTTTATGAAAGCCAGCTCCAAAACGGGGATCTTCTTCTTACGAGGACAGCGACAATCAATGTGAGGGTGAGATTCTCTTCTGCATGAGGGAGAACAATTGACTTCAGAACACAACTCTATGGGACACTGGCAGTTAAAAATGTCAAGAGTATCAAGTGTGTGCAGAAATTTATTTTTCTTTGCTAGTTTTCCTTTACCAAGTGATGTCTCAACTGCTTTGTGCCACAGCTTTGTTAATTTTAGCTCAATAGTTCTATACTGATTGAGTACAGGTGGTTTGAATAACACATTAGCTTTTTTCCACTAATGCAGAAGAGGGGGAATCATGTCCCTTATGAGCTCTTTCTCTGTGTAGTTCCTTCTATCCTTTGTATTTTGTTCACGAAGGAGTAACCCTAGTCTCAGCATGTCTCGCACTGTTGGTAGTTCTGATACGGGAAGATCCTTGCCTGTACCGACAAACAGGCTCAAGTGGCATGACGACTGACCTCTTGTCTTCAATTTTGGCATCTTAGGAATATCTGAAAAGAAAAAAAGAAAAAACAATTATTTTATATCAATTACGATGTTTCAAAGTTGTCATTCGATGTTCTAAAATTCAATAAAAAAAATATTTCATGGGATTACAACATATTTAGACAGAAGAATATGATGATGATAAATAATTGTAATAATCAATAATCCATACTTAGTTAAACTGTAGTATTCGTCTAGTAGAATAACTATGAAGTAGGTACAACAGCAAACCACCGTCTATGACATCTAAGAGGCGACTGAGAGTGAGGGACAGTTCTATTCATGTTGTGACTTGTACATTGTACAACACCTATATGACCTTGAAAACATTCCATATGCGATCAGTGGGATAATTCTGTGACGGATGAATAGTTAATCAATTTGTCCTATTATTTAGTAAGTCAATTAATTTCTGAAACTTTAAGGTAAAATTGATGTTGGTAAGGGTTATTTTATTTCATTTTGGTTGGCCAATTTCAAGTTTTGACATGAAAAGAGACTATATTTTCACTACCAAAATTGATTTGAAAAAAGTTGACAAAATTGACACACCCTAATGGTTAGTGTACAGGCCTTGTATGTTTGTGTATAATAAATTTAATAATATTGGCGTTCAGTTACCTTGTATAGTGGTCGATTTTGACGGTTCCTGTGCAATGTTATTGGGTGGGCCGTGGCATTTGAGAATACTGAGGATTCAGCCTTTGGTACCATTGTGGGTGTTGGATGATACCTTTCAAATGTTCCGTGCGATGATTCCTCATTTCACGAAGGTCAAGCTTGTCGCCCTTCTTGGGTTGGCCTGGTGAAGTAGAGTTGGTTTCTTGTATTCTCCACTTCGCATAGCCAGGGTGGTACACGTATTGCTGCGAATATCTGCGAATTCGGTCTTTTTTTAATTAAATGGAACATTTTTTTTATCGTCCTAGTTTCTTTTAAAAATTGTACTTCATTGGCACTGTTGTTACCTCTTTTATTTAGGGTTTCACTGGTTTTTCTAAATCTCTTCTTTGAGTACCCTTAATGTGAAAATGCGGCCACTCCATATGTAGGCATTTTTTCCTTAACAAAATTTACTTTTTTCCACATAGAGGGGTGGAAATAGTATTGGTTTACAATTTCCATACCTCATCTTGTTGAAACATTTTTTAGGGTAGTTATCAGGGTGTCTCAAGGTCATAAAATCATGTTAAAAAAAAGTCATGAAAATTGAAAAGTCATAAAAAGTACTAAGTCGTAAAATTTACTGTTGGGTCATAAAATAAATTTATTTTTTTGTTACTCTTGCACACTGGTATTTGTTAGAAGATACGAAATGTCAAAAATGATTAAATATTAATAAATGTATACTAAAATTGTTTATTATTTGTCCGCAAACGTCAATCGTCCGTTATTTTTGCTTATATAATATATATATATATATATATATATTTTATATATTATGAATTTCACAATTAAACATGAAATGAATGAATGATGTAAACCCACAAGGAAAAAGAAAAATGATTGCAAGACCTTTCGTGTACTCAGAAGTACACCTCGTCAGGGAATTCCTTGACGAGGTGTACTTCTGAATACACAAAAGGCCTTGGAATCATTTTTTCCTTAGTTTACATTATACACACACCACACAAACACACACACGTACGTTCGTTACAGTATACAAGTAGCTCTTCCAGGAACACGTAACCCGACACCTGAACACTGTCCCCATCTATATGGATGGTTCTCGACCAGAGGGTGCGGCTGCCTCAGTGGTGATAGTGACCCAGCCGCTCTCTAGAGCCGTTCCCCTTCTCTGTGAGACCTCTCTTTTCAGCAAAACTCTTCGCTATTCTGGAAGCCCTCGACATTATAAGCACCCACTCCGCCAACTCCTATGTCCTCTACTTTGATTCCCAAAGCGCACTGCTCTCCCTTGAAAAATTTAACCCCCCCTCACCCACTTGTTTGTCCGCACAATCCAACAAACCTTCCACTCCTTGACGGCATCCCAGCACAAGACAGTCACCTTCTGCTGGGTTCCAGCACATGTTGGTATCCGGGGTAATGAGGCGGCAGACCGTAAGGCGAAATCCGCTTGCTCATTGCCAGTCTCCACCCGGCCCCTTCCTTTCATGGATTTTTTCTCGACTCTCCGCCTCCCACTTCCGTTCCATCTGGCAACGGGATTGGGACCAAGCTATAAAGAAGCAGCTCCAGCGGATAAAACCACTCCTTGGATATTGGGATTCCTCGTTCCATAGGTCCCGTCATAAAGTGGTTGTTCTAGCCCGTCTCCGCCTAGGGCACACACTGTCACCTTATGGCTAAATTGCCAGCCCCGCTCCGCCCCACCTGCCATATCCCCATCACCGTCGTCCACCTCATGATGGAATGCCCGAATCTGTCTGACCTCCGCCACAGCTGATTCCTCTACCTGTCCCCCATTCCCACGTCCGAACGTCTCCAGTCCGTACTCACCGAAGGCCCCCACTTCTCAGCGGAAGTGATTTTCTCATACCTCACCCACTCTCAACTACTACACCGCATCTAAATTCATACCCAACCTCCCACATATTCAATAACTGAACCTTCTCATCCCTTCAGTCTCATACTCCCATCCCAGCGACACTACCCACTCTCTGTCTCGCCGAGATATGTACCACTCTAGGTACGAATCGGTGGTTAAGCAAAAAAAAAAATATATTGGGGCTGGGGTCATACACTTTATAAACTACAAATATAAATTGATCAAATACAAGTTTCAAATTGGCTAGTTGTGATTTCTATCACTTAACTAGTTCTTCTCATTTTGAGACTGTTCAAGTTAAAAGTAAACAAAAGTGAGCGTTACTGAAAACTACTTCGTTAACAATTGACAAAAATTTGTTACTGGTTACACTTTACAAACATCAATTCTTCAAACGCTCATCAGTTAAGGTGCACCTCTCTGGGCGAAAAATCTTTCCTGTAATACTAAAGTCTTTTTACAGGGGCAGAAGTTGGGGTGGATAAATACTGGCAAGCCAACACAGCCAATTGCGAAAAGTCTGTACAGTGCTGTTGGCAATAGTGAAGCAGAGTTTTCGTTTCAGGAACACAGTGCTGAGAAAGGTACTTCTACTTGGATTTCTACGGAGGGTGCGGATGTAGGGGAAGACGTAATGGCAGTAGAACTATTGTCTATAAACTTGAGCTTTTGTGCGCTTGGCAGGCGGTGAAGGAACAGACTCAGGCTTGTTTGGTAGGCTAGCTGCAACTTTGGCCACCAAGGTCTGGCGAAGGTTGATAGCCTCCTCAGGTGTGGCCCACCTGTTTCCATCGAAACAATACTGTGCTTAACGCGAGTAAAAATCATAATGTGAAATAACTACCTGGAGATTTGTCCACATTTGTAGTGCTTTTGGTCGAATCAGCAACGGACTTGTCGCAGTGTTTACAGACAATAGTGTACTGGGTAGGATCACCAGGACGATACCGAATAGGTCCAGAACTGCTGAACACAACACTAGCCGACCTTGCTGAACCGATGCTAACCACAGAATGAAGAAAGAAGAGCAAAGTTGCCAGGTCAATTGGTGGTGGTCGATGTGACTAAGAAAGGACTGAAGAAGAAAAACTTGAACAGACGAAGAGATAGGAAAGAAGTAGAAAAGGGTGGAATAGAAACGAAAGCGTGAGTAGAAAAAAGGCGCGCGGGCGTTAAGAGCAAGCTCTTTTGTAGGTTTGGGGATCCGAACCCCGGAGGCCTACTAACCCCACAAGGGGCCAGCAGGTCCCATAAAAAAAGTGACAACAGATGGTGGTGGCGGAACCACCGACGACACCTGGGAGGATGGATATATATATATATATATATATATATATATATATATATATATACAGGGTGGGCCGTAAGTTTCCATACATAGGAAAAATTAAACGTTTGTTTTTATGTTTCAGATACCCTAAGAATATGCGTTTGACGTAAGATCTTGTTTACTGATGAAGCAAATTTTTACGTCAATGGAGAGGTTAATCGGCAAAACATACGTTATTGGAGTAATGCTAACCCTAACTGGCTGAGTCCGACGAAGATGCAAGGTGCCGGTAAAGTGATGGGGTGACAGAATTATTGGACCAATTTTTGTCAGTGGAAATCTTAATGCCGAAAGGTATCTTAACATGTTGCAAGAAGAGATTTTCCCATCCCTGCTAAACGAGGAAGGTAACTTCCCAGTTTACTTCCAGCAAGATGGAGCTCCACCTCATTATGGTCTTCACGTGCGTCGGTATTTGGATCAGCAGTTTCCGGATGCTTGGATTGGTCGGCGTGGTCCTGTGGAGTGGCCTCCCAGATCTCACCCCCCTTGATTTCTATCTTTGGGGGCACTTGAAGGCCATGGTGTATCAGGAAAAGATACGAGACATAAATCATCTAAAGGAACGTATCACCAACGCCATTACAAGCATAACGTCAACTGTGCTAATGCGTGTTCATCAACAGTGGGGAACACGTATTGAAATGTGTTTTCAAAACAATGGCAACCATGTAGAGCATATTATATAAATAAAAATGGTTGTCCATAAAAAAGTTTATTTTTCCTATGTATGGAAACTTACGGCCCACCCTGTGTGTATATATATATACACACACACACACACACACACACCTTACAAAGGTTTCGCGCGATGACTTCTCATTTCGCAAAGGTCAAGCTTTGCGCCTCCTCTCGAGTTGGCCTGGTGAAGTAGTGAGTTGGATTCTTGCGATCTCCACCTCACAGCCAGGTACGCTCGGCTCATCGGGGATTGTTCTGAGCCAGGCGTCTAGTCTTCTTTTGAAGATTTCCACTGCAACTCCCTTCGTGTTTCTTAGGTCTTTGTGCAACTGATTAAACAGTTTTGGTCCTCTCACTACAAAACTATTTTCTTTCAGGGTTAAGGATGTTCCGTCTCGCCTTCAATTTGGGAATACGACAGTCTACCGTTTCTACTTTCCACCGATGTTTGGGGAGTTATAGGGTTCAGAGTAAGATTAGGGCCTAGTTTCTCCATTATTTTCAAAGTGTAAATAATGGTGTATCTCTCTTCTTTCCAGTGAATATAGGTCTAGTTCGCGTAACCTTTCCCAGTAATTTAGTTCTTTGCACCCACTGATCTTGCCTGTGAAGCTTCTCTGGATCCCTTCTAACTGTCTAATGTCTTCTTTTTTATATGGGGATGTTAGGACCGAGCATTATTCCAATTTGGTATTTGGGTATTATCAGGGTTTTCAGTAGAGGAATCATTACATTCCTATCCCTTCGTTTAAAGGTTCTCAATATCTGACCCGTTATTCTCTTTGTTTACTGCTATCTTATTTTGTTTCAAATTTCGCATCATCTGTCATTACAACCCCTAAATCTTTTGGTCTGGAATTTCTCTAAATTTCCTGTCCATTTGGGGTATAATATTCCATGGATTTTAGGTCTTCTCTTTTTCTGTACCGTAATAGCTGAAATTTCTCGGTGTTAAACTTCATATTGTTGTCTTCCGTCCACTTGTAGATTCTGTTTGTCGGTTTGTAGAGATCCTATGTCTTCTGGGTTTCTTATTTTTCTACTGATCTTTGTGTCATCCGCAAAGGATGTTACTGTGCTGTCTCTGGTAACGTCCTCATCTATGTCCGTTAGCATGATTATGAAGAGTAGTGGTACTGAGCTGAGGACCTCTGATTCTGATGAAGATACTACTTGTACTGTAACGACTTGCCGCCGCTCACTAAGGAAATTATATATCCATTTCCCTACTTTTCCTGTTATTCCCATATATTTCAATTTATGTATTATGATTCCGTGGTCACACTTGTCGGTATAGTACATCCAGAGCTGGGCAATAAATACATTGAATGTATTTAAATACTAAATACAAAATACATCAATTTTATTTAAATACATTTGTAAATACATTTTAAATACATACAAATTTTAACATATGCATTCACTAATTCATGTTTTGATAAATTTCTACTTTAGGTGACACGGTGAATTTCGAAATAAATACACCACTCGATAGATCAGACTATTTTAAAAGCTTTTTCATCAATGAATTTTCCATCGCAAATTGGATTGATTGCGAGTTAGTTACACAGGCCCACTTAAGGCAGAGCCGTTTTGTACGATTATTCGGTCAATTTCAAGATATTTTTTGATGTCTAAAAAAACACTTGCCTTCAGATGAGTGTACAGATTCGTTGTAGCATTGCTTGTAGCAGAGACTTCGTGTTTACACAGCAAGCAGGTGCACTTTACCTTATTACCGTCTTTAGATTTAATTTTAAAGTATTTTCCATCAAACAGAGGGTGCACTAAATTGTTATCTGCAGATATATCACTGTTTGATTCACCGGATTTGCTTGTTGAAGCCATGACACGCACACGATAAAGAAATCAAACGCTTTCGACTAAGAGTGGCACACAACTGATTGAACTGACACGTTGAAACATGAACCATGCTGTACTACACTGTCGACGCGTCGTACTGTGCTAGTACAGAACGTGTATTAAACCAGTAAAAGTATTTACATTTTTATATTTTGAGTATTTAAATACATTGTATTTAAATACTCATTAAAGTATTTAAATACTATATTTAAATACATGAAAAACAATGTATTTATAAATACAGTTCTAAATACACAAATGTATTTAAATACTGCCCAGCTCTGAGTACATCATAGTTTTCATTACTTTCAAGTGAATCAATAATGTTGTAGTGTTTCATTAGTTGTGATAGACATGATCTGCCTGACCGAAACCCGTGTTGGTTATCATTGAATTTTTTCTGAGTTTCCAAAAAGTCATAAATTTTCTGTCTAACTATTCTTTCAAATATTTTAGTGAGATGGGCTGTAACCGATACTGGCCTATAGGTTTTGACCTCGGATCAATCTCCTCTATATATTGGGACTATGTTCGCGCTCTTCAGGATGTCCGATATTTCTCCCGACTCTAGTCATCGTCTCCATATCACATTATCCAGTATAGGGGCTCAGCGATTGCATTCTTGCAGTTTTTGATCAGTGTGGCATTTCATTTATCCGGTCCTACCGCTGAGTATGTTTTTAGTTTCCCTATGGCTTGTGTAATATCATCCGTCGTAAAGTCGAAATCCGTTATACTTTCCCTTTGTGGTTTTTCAAAGAACGCGTTTCTATCGCATATCAATTTGACAGTTTTTGGGATACTGAAAGATGATTCGTACTGAGCTCTTAATATTTCAGATACTTCTGTTAGATCATCCGATAAAGCACTGTTCTCATTTTTTAAAGGTCCGATAGTCGCATGGTTTCTCGACTTTCTTTTTGCGAAATTATAGAAGTACTCCTTTATCGCTTCTATAGCGTCGTCGTCGTCTTTTTCTGTATGCTTCTCGATTAGTTCCTGTATGACGACATCGATACCTTGCAGTTTATCATTTAATATTTTTCTGATTACAATTACTTAATTTTGCAGTCACTCTTTTTCTCTTTCGAAACAATGCCCTCTTTTGTCTTTCGAACCTGCTTCTCTTTCCTCTTTGTTGTATCTTTGGGACATGTTTTTCCACAATTTCTAACGTCTTCTCCTCTAACGTCATTAGCATCTCCTCCGTTGTCTTGGCCTCGAAAATGGTTTTCCAATCTATTACTTCTATGCTGAATGTTCACATCTTCCCAGTTTATAGCTTTGGAGTGAAAATAAAAATTTCGAATTTGCTGCTTTATGTTGTGCGTGTTCTTTCCTTTCCTGTTGCCTTCATATTAGTTGTTATTTCAATGATGTTTGGTCCGATAGCATAGTTGGGGATATTTCTACATTATCAATTAGATTGCTGCTGTTTGTGAATACCAAATCTAGGCAGTCGTTTTACTTGTCTTATGTTATTTCTTGCGTTAACATAAATTCATCAGCTAGAGCTAGTAGCATTTTTACCTGCTCCTGGTCTTCTCGTGTGCCCCCCTTGTCCTGGTGTATACATATATTTCTTCCTATCTTTTTATATTTCATGAATGGGAAATTAAAATCACCACAGAGAAAAATATTTGGGGTTGGAGTGTAGATCTTTTACCAAGTTTCTTACCTCTGTAATGGAATCTGAAAATTTTGAGGTTGGCGTGTTTGGTGGTCTGTACATTACAATTAGTACCATATTTAATTTTTCAATTTTTGCTGCTACACATTCTACGTTATTGTTTGAGGTACTTATAACCATTTCTGCTATGGGCTTTTCGCGTGTGTAAATAGCACATCCTCCTTTACGTCTCACTGTTCTGTCGGCTCGGAGGATGTTATAGTTGTCAATTTGTATTTCTTTTTTGTCAATACAGGACTCACAATTTTCACAGTTCGCCTGGCAGTCCTTTAGATGAGTTTCCGTGAGGCATGCAAAATCTGCTCCGGCTTCGTGCATGAGTCCTTTCAGATATACAACTTTGTTCGTGAAATGGTTTGATTTAAGGCCCTGTATGTTGGCTAGGATTATTTTTATTTTTTTTTCCTTTCTTTTTCGCATACAGGTAGTTCCGATTTGTTTTCCAATGGGGGTGCCGGTTTCGTTGCCTTGTGATCCTCCGAGAATTTACCTCTCTTTATCGTACCTCTTGTCCCGATAACGCATGGAGTGTCTTTGTGCATGCCTTCTCTCCGGCTCTTGGATTCCTATATTTGTCAGCTGACTTTGTATTTGCTGGATAGTATTTAGCAGCTGAATTGTGTTGGCTGCGTCTAAAAAATTGGCACACTTCTTTGATGTTCGTTTTTTCTGTTCACTCGTTGCGTACCTTTGAGGGTGGTGGTGGTGGTGGTGTGGTGGTGGTGGTATCGGCATCGGCATTTTTTTCGTATTTGAAACTCCCATATCTTGCAGACCGTAAGATGGTGGAACATGAATTTCTTATCAAATCTGCAGTATCCACTTGTGTAATGCGTTTTGCATAATGTGGGATGTGCATATATGCATTGCCCATCCCGATATCTGCAGTTCCCTTTCGCGTAATATTTACATACGATATTTTCTACGCTTCTGCTTCTTTTCTTATTATTTTGAAAGTTCTTAATTTTGGCATTATCATTATTTTTCTTTGGCTGTTTAATTATTTTCTACGTTTTTAGTTATCTTTTCGCTCGTTGGACCGTTTGACTACTTCGCAACTTTTACTTATTTCTTTTCTTTCATCTGTGTCTTCCTTCTGTATGATATTGTTTATATCGTTATTTGTTATTAAATTGTTGTGTGTATAATATATACTAGCTGAGGTACCCGGCGTTGCCCGTGATAAATTTCACATTGCTGTTGCTGCTTCCGGGCTTCTTTATTTTTTCTGGCTGCTGATGTAGATCTGCCCAAACTTGCCCGTTTCTTTGGTGGCATGGTAAAGTTGTTGGGATTTTCACAAACTGCCAAAAAACATTGCCACTAACTTCCTGTAACTTCGGAAAAACAGACAGGCAGGCTGACCGACTCTGTGTTAACATTCTTCATACCATAAGAGGTTCCCGTGCCAAATTTGGTAGCTCTAGGTCAAACGGTTTGCGCTTGCATAAAGGACAAAAACACAGGCGAAAATATATTTTATATATATATATATATATATATATATATATATATTTTTTTATTTTTTTTTTATTTTATGCCCCAGATAGACAGGAAATTCGGAGAAGCACGAAAGCGTTAGATTTGGGGGTTATAATGACCGATGATGCGAAATTCGAGACACAAAATCAGATCGCGATAAATAAAGCAGAGTCGCGGAACAGGTACTAAGAACCTTTAAAAGAAGGGACAAGAAAGTAATGATTCCCTTGCTAAAAACACTGATCATACCAGGACTTCAGTACTACTCAGTTTTGACGTCCCCATATAAAAAGGAAATTAATAAATGAAGAAATTCAGACACATTTCACAGCCAAGATTGATGGCTGCAAAGAACTCAACTATTGTACTGGGAAAGACTACGTAAACTAAACCTGTATTCCCTGAAAAGAAGGTAGAGGTACACTATAATTTACATATGAAAAATGATCGCAAAAACGGGTACCAAACCTCGAACTAAACCCAATTACCATCCAAACAACACTGGAAAATAGGAAAGTAGAATGTGTTGTGTTCTCAAACTAAAGGCCTAACAAGGGACCTCTTCAAAACTGAAGGAAAATAGCTTGGTTGTCAGGGAGCTAAGAATTTTTAACTGGCTTCCAAAGGACCTCAGGAACGTCACAAGGATCGAAGTTGGTCTTCAAAAGAAGACTATATTCCTGGCTCAGGACGGTATCAGGTCAGCCGGGTGTACCTGGCTATGTGCGACGGAGAGCGCAACTCGCTCCTCCTCCAAGCCCGGGCTGGATGCCGGGCCACCAACTTGACCTTCGTTTGAAGAGAGACCAACGCATGGAACTGCTACGAGGTACTATATATATATATATATATATATATATATATATATATATATATATATATATATATATATATCTTACCTTACAAATGTTTCGCACGATGATTCCTCATTTCGCGAAGGTCAAGCTTGTCGCCCCCCTCCTCTCGAATTGGCCTGGTGAAGTAGAGTTGGTTTCTTGTGCTCTCCACCTCACATAGCTATGTAAGCCCGGCTCATCAGGGACTGTTCTGAGCCAGGCGTCTAGTCTTCTTTTGAAGGTGTCGACCAACTCCCTTCCTGTTTCTTAGGTCTTTGGACAACTGATTAAATAGTTTTGGTCATCTCACTACAAAACTATTTTCTTTCAGGGTTAAGGATGTTCCCTGTCTCGCCTTCAATTTGGGAGTACGACACAGTCTACCGTTTCTACTTCCACCGTTGTTTGGGGAGTTATAGGGTTCAGAGTAAGATTAGGGCCTAGTTTCTCCATTATTTTCCAAGTGTAAATAATGGTTCTCGTTCTCTCTCTCTCTCTCTCTGCTCTAGTGGGGTTCCTCAGGGTTCCGTTTTGGGGCCACTGTTGTTTACCATTTACATAAATGATATCGACGGTGGCATCGTCAGTCGGATCGCCAAATTCGCTGATGACACCAAGCTTGGGGCCAATGTTGGGACGCCCGAAGCGATCGAGGAACTGCGTGCGGACCTAGGTAGGATAGGAGAGTGGTCCGAAAAATGGCAAATGCCGTTTAACTTGGGTAAATGCAAAGTGATGCACATTGGCTACGCCAATCCCAAGTCGGACTACTCGATGTTGGGCAGTAATATCGAGGTGACTGATTTAGAAAAGGACTTGGGTGTGCTAATTAGCAGCGACCTTAAGTTTACGAAACAGTGTGTAGAGGTGGAAAAGAAAGCCCAGAAACTATTGGGTTATATCAGGAGGCAATTTCAGTTTCGGAACAAGGAGATTGTGCTCTCACTGTACAATTCCCTTGTTCGGCCGTACCTGGAGTATGCTGTGCAGTTCTGGTCGCCCACCCTCAGGAAAGATATTGAGAGGCTGGAGCGAGTGCAGGCGAGGGCCACAAAGTTAATCCCTTCTGTTAGGCATATGGGCTACAATCGACGGTTACGCGCCCTGAACTTGTTTTCGCTTGAAACTCGGAGGCTGCGCGGTCAACTGATCGAGGTTTTCAAGCTCTTACGAGGGTTCAACGATGTCGATTTTAGAAGTATGTTTAGTTTAAATGATAACCCAACTCGCAACAATGGTTGGAAGTTGGATTTGAAACGGTTTAGGACTAGTGTGTGTGGGAATTACGTTACGTATAAGATCTGTGACACATGGAACAGGTTACCTTCGGAAGTTGTGAACAGTTCCTCTGTGGATCAGTTCAAGAAAAGGTTAGACGAAATCTTGCACACTATTTGAGTGTGTAAAGACATTTAGGACCTCAGTCTGCGGAAATTTCTTTTCCTATAAAATAGTTAATATCTGGAACCAACTTCCCTCAGAGGTTGTTTCCAGTCGGTGTAAATCTGTTTAAAGGTAGGCTGGACAAAGTACTGAACGCACTCATAGTTTAAGATTAAAACCTCAGAAAACTCTGCAGGAGTTCGCTTGCTCGGTGTCTCTGTGAGCAAACTAAATATAGAGCTATTTATATATTCTCCACTTTCCTGTAAAATTTCCTTGGCTACTTTCCCAGGGTCAAGGTATTTTCTTCAACCTTTTTCCGTACCTGCCTCTGGCAGGGAGGGTGGGGAGAGAGCCTTCTACTTTTCTATCCAGTTTTCTACTACTGCTAGGATAGTTGAAAGACTCAATTTTCCCTGGCACCCGTTGCCATTGGTACCTCCTCGGTATGGGCCGCAAGGCCTTTTGAGGTACTTCTTTTCCTTGTAACTCCTTGTAACTCTCTCTCTCTCTCTCTCTCTCTCTCTCTCTCTCTCTCTCTCCTCTCTCTCTCTCTCTCTCTCAACAGGGGCCAATGTTGGGACGCCCGAAGCGATCGAGGAACTGCGTGCGGACCTAGGTAGGATAGGAGAGTGGTCCGAAAAATGGCAAATGCCGTTTAACTTGGGTAAATGCAAAGTGATGCACATTGGCTACGCCAATCCCAAGTCGGACTACTCGATGTTGGGCAGTAATATCGAGGTGACTGATTTAGAAAAGGACTTGGGTGTGCTAATTAGCAGCGACCTTAAGTTTACGAAACAGTGTGTAGAGGTGGAAAAGAAAGCCCAGAAACTATTGGGTTATATCAGGAGGCAATTTCAGTTTCGGAACAAGGAGATTGTGCTCTCACTGTACAATTCCCTTGTTCGGCCGTACCTGGAGTATGCTGTGCAGTTCTGGTCGCCCACCCTCAGGAAAGATATTGAGAGGCTGGAGCGAGTGCAGGCGAGGGCCACAAAGTTAATCCCTTCCGTTAGGCATATGGGCTACAATCGACGGTTACGCGCCCTGAACTTGTTTTCGCTTGAAACTCGGAGGCTGCGCGGTCAACTGATCGAGGTTTTCAAGCTCTTACGAGGGTTCAACGATGTCGATTTTAGAAGTGTTTAGTTTAAATGATAACCCAACTCGCAACAATGGTTGGAAGTTGGATTTGAAACGGTTTAGGACTAGTGTGTGTGGGAATTACTTTACGTATAAGATCTGTGACACATGGAACAGGTTACCTTCGGAAGTTGTGAACAGTTCCTCTGTGGATCAGTTCAAGAAAAGGTTAGACGAAATCTTGCACACTATTTGAGTGTGTAAAGACATTTAGGACCTCAGTCTGCGGAAATTTCTTTTCCTATAAAATAGTTAATATCTGGAACCAACTTCCCTCAGAGGTTGTTTCCAGTCAAAGTGTAAATCTGTTTAAAAATAGGCTAGACAAAGTACTGAACACACTCAGTTTAAGATTAAAACCTCAGAAAACTCTGCAGGAGTTCGCTTGCTCGGTGTCTCTGTGAGCAAGCTAAATATAGAGCTATTTATATATTCTCCACTTTCCTGTAAAATTTCCTTGGCTACTTTTCCAGGGTCAAGGTATTTTCTTCAACCTTTTTCCTACCTGCCTCTGGCAGGGAGGGAGCGGAGGGTGGGGAGAGAGCCTTCTACTTTTCTATCCAGTTTTCTACTACTGCTAGGATAGTTGAAAGAAAAATAAACTTTCCAAATTTTCCCTGGCACCCGTTGCCATTGGTACCTCCTCGGTATGGGCCGCAAGGCCTTTTGAGGTACTTCTTTTCCTTGTAACTCCTTGTATCTCTCTCTCTCTCTCTCCTGCTGATGGCCCAAAGAAACCGAAGGATGTAGCTACCTGTCGGGGTGGGTCGGGTGGTGTAACTGCGTGTATGGGTGGCGACGGGTTTCGAAAGGTCTCGGGCAAGAAGGCTGCGAAGCCGAAGCCTGAGACCCCAGTTGCCCCTGTCAAGACCTCTAACCGCTTTAGTCTCCTGTGCTCGAAGGAGAAGACACCGTTTTGATTGGGGACTCGCAGATCAGGGGCCAGGAGAAGTACTTTGCTTCTGCAAACCGGGATGGGAGGAAGGTAAGGTGCTTACCTGGGCGGGGAACGGCGCACTTAAGGAAGGAGGTAGAGAAGGTGCGCGTGGCTAGTCGGAGGACTGCGATCGTTGTCCACGCTGGTGGCAATGACCTGTTCCTCAAAGGCGGTGGGGTAGGTCTTACAGAAGGGATCATCACCGAGATCATGTCTCTTGCGGATGATCTAAAACTGAAGACAGACAGGGGAATGTTAATGGGTATTTTACCGCGAATGAATGTCAGTGACCACGCGCTCAGTAAGGTCATTGGCATCAACGAGAGGGTACAAGACTTGTGCGTTCCGCTGGGCGTGAAGTTTATTGACCCCTTCGATGCATTTTCGGGTAGGTGGGACCTTTACCAGAGGGATGGTGTCCACCTCAATAACAAGGGTAAAGGTGTGCTAGGCGCGCTGCTCGACCGGCACCTATACAGAATGGTGAGGTCGAGTCCGGGAGAGATGATGGGCCCCCACCGGGGAGAGATGAGGATGAGCCGGTGGCGGACGTACCTTCGACTGAAGGGTGCGTCGAAGTACAGGTGGGTGACCCTCCTCCTACGTTGGAGGGGGCTCAGTCTCCTGCGGAAGTTGCCCCCTCGTTAGTGAGGGGCTCTTCAACTCCCGACAGCCCTGGCTGTTCGGGAAACGGGTCGTGCTAGGGGGCGGTCAGAATAGGGAAGGCTCCCTCCGTGCAATGCTTTTTAATGCTAGGTCAATTAGGAACAAGTTTTGCGAGCTACGGGCGCTCTTAGCATCAGAATACCAGGATATCGTTGCTATCACCGAGTCCTGGATTCATACTGATCGTAGGGACTACGTTGGGGAGTTCGAAATTCCCGGGTATAGAATGTTTCGCAAAGACCGCACCCGTGGGGAGGGGGGTGGGGTACTAATATACGTCAGAGACACGTTGAGTCCGGTTGACTGCCAGTTCCGGTCGGAACGGGAGCTGCTTGGCGTCGATCTGAACGTGGGAGGGACGAACTATAGGTTAATCTTGGTGTACAGACCTCCGCATCTCCTCCTCGAGGAGGATACAGCCCTGTACACCGAACTCAGTAGCCTGCTAGGGGATAGGGTGTGTGTAGTTTTAGGAGACTTCAACTGTCGCGGCATAAAGTGGGAAAACAGGACTGCCGATGCTGAAGGGAGGAGGCTAGTTGACTTTGCTGATGAGAACTTCCTCACTCAGTGGGTCAACGAGCCTACACGAGGCGAAAGCGTTCTAGACTTAGTATTCACGACCGAAGACAACCTCGTCACTGGCCTCACCGTTGACGAATCGTTGGGCGGGAGTGATCACGGTCTTATTAGGTTCCGTGTGTGCGTCCCTCGGGTGAAGCGTAGTAACTCGAGAGGCAGTAAGCTCGATCTCCGGCGGGCGAACTTTGTTAGCCTCAGGGATAGCGTAGCAGAGATGGGGTTAGAGGTTGGCGGCGATGTTGAGGGAGTGTGGAGTGCATTCCGGGATGAGTTTATGGTGCTGCAGTCTGCTGCCATACCCTCAAAACCGGTCACCCCTGCTTCAACGCAGCCTAAGTGGTTCAATCGTGGCATCGCTTCGGCTATCCGAAATAGGAAAGTAGCGTATAGGAGGGCGAAGGCCAATCGTTCCCACGAGAACACTGAAGCGTATGTCCGCCTGTGTAGGGAAGTGAAGGCGAAGGTTAGGCTAGCGAAACGTAACGAAGAACTACGGGTGGCAAGCCTCTGCAAGGGAACCCTAAGGAGTTCTTCAGTTATGTTAATAGTAGAAAGCCCATTAGAAGCATGATAGGTCCTTTAAAGGACGGAAGCGGCGTTCTGCGGACCTCCGACGCGGACATCGCTAATGTGCTTAATGAGTACTTTGCGGGAGTGTTCACCAGGGAGGATACCCGCGTCATCCCCGAGCCAGCTGTGAGGCACGAAGGTGCTGGCCTGGATAGTGTTAGATGTACCGCGACAGTCGTTGCTCATAGAATAGACAAACTGAGCGCGTTTAAGGCTCCTGGGCCAGACCAGTTTCTCCCCAGTGTTTTGCGAGAAGTGCGCGACCAGGTGGCTCCCCACCTGGCTACAGTCTTCAACAAATCGTTGGTGATGGGCCAGGTGCCTGGTGACTGGAGGGAGGCCAACGTGACCCCTATCTTTAAGAAAGGGGATCACGAAAGTCCAGGGAACTATCGTCCTATTAGTCTCACTTCAGTTGTAGGTAAATTATTAGAAAGGATAATAGCTGATAGAATCGTTGACCATTTGGATTCCTACAAGCTGCTTGGGGACTCCCAACATGGGTTTAGACGGCATAGGTCGTGTCTCACCAACTTGCTCGAGTTTTTCCACGTCATGTTGAGTGAGTACGATAAGAGTAGGGCGATTGATATACTTTATCTCGACTTTCAGAAAGCCTTTGATAAGGTACCTCACCGCCGGCTAATGGCGAAAGTGCGCGCGCTGGGTATCGGTGGGGAAATAGGTAGGTGGATTGAAAACTGGCTGAAGGAATAGGCGGCAGAGGGTGGTAATTAAAGGGGCTAGTTCGGGTTGGGCCTCGGTCACTAGTGGGGTTCCTCAGGGTTCCGTTTTGGGGCCACTGTTGTTTACCATTTACATAAATGATATCGACGGTGGCATCGTCAGTCGGATCGCCAAATTCGCTGATGACACCAAGCTTGGGGCCAATGTTGGGACGCCCGAAGCGATCGAGGAACTGCGTGCGGACCTAGGTAGGATAGGAGAGTGGTCCGAAAAATGGCAAATGCCGTTTAACTTGGGTAAATGCAAAGTGATGCACATTGGCTACGCCAATCCCAAGTCGGACTACTCGATGTTGGGCAGTAATATCGAGGTGACTGATTTAGAAAAGGACTTGGGTGTGCTAATTAGCAGCGACCTTAAGTTTACGAAACAGTGTGTAGAGGTGGAAAAGAAAGCCCAGAAACTATTGGGTTATATCAGGAGGCAATTTCAGTTTCGGAACAAGGAGATTGTGCTCTCACTGTACAATTCCCTTGTTCGGCCGTACCTGGAGTATGCTGTGCAGTTCTGGTCGCCCACCCTCAGGAAAGATATTGAGAGGCTGGAGCGAGTGCAGGCGAGGGCCACAAAGTTAATCCCTTCCGTTAGGCATATGGGCTACAATCGACGGTTACGCGCCCTGAACTTGTTTTCGCTTGAAACTCGGAGGCTGCGCGGTCAACTGATCGAGGTTTTCAAGCTCTTACGAGGGTTCAACGATGTCGATTTTAGAAGTATGTTTAGTTTAAATGATAACCCAACTCGCAACAATGGTTGGAAGTTGGATTTGAAACGGTTTAGGACTAGTGTGTGTGGGAATTACTTTACGTATAAGATCTGTGACACATGGAACAGGTTACCTTCGGAAGTTGTGAACAGTTCCTCTGTGGATCAGTTCAAGAAAAGGTTAGACGAAATCTTGCACACTATTTGAGTGTGTAACATTTAGGAGTCAGGTGCAGTTCGCTTGCTCGGTGTCTCTGTGAGCAAGCTAAATATAGAGCTATTTATATATTCTCCACTTTCCTGTAAAATTTCCTTGGCTACTTTTCCAGGGTCAAGGTATTTTCTTCAACCTTTTTCCGTACCTGCCTCTGGCAGGGAGGGAGCGGAGGGTGGGGAGAGAGCCTTCTACTTTTCTATCCAGTTTTCTACTACTGCTAGGATAGTTGAAAGAAAAATAACTTTAAAATTTTCCCTGGCACCCGTTGCCATTGGTACCTCCTCGGTATGGGCCGCAAGGCCTTTTGAGGTACTTCTTTTCCTTGTAACTCCTTGTTCTCTCTCTCTCTCTCTCTCTCTCTCTCTCTCTCTCTCTCTCTCTCTCTCTCTCTCCAGTGAATATAGGTCTAGTTCGCGTAACCTTTCCCGGTAATTTAGTTCTTTGCAACCATTGATCTTGGCTGTGAAGCTTCTCTGGATCCCTTCCAGCTGTCTAATGTCTTCTTTTTTATATGGTGATGTTAGGACCGAGCAGTATTCCAATTTGGGTATTATCAGGGTTTTCAGTAGAGGAATCATTACATTCCTATCCCTTCGTTTAAAGGTTCTCAGTATCTGTCCCGTTATTCTCTCTGCTCTGTTTACTGCTATCTTATTTTGTTTCAAATTTCGCATCATCCGTCATTACAACTCCTAAATCTTTTGCTCTGGAATTTCTCTGAATTTCCTGTCCATTTGGGGTATAAATATTCAGTGGCGGTCCTAGCTTACATGACGCCCTGGGCGAACCTCACCCCCCCCCCCCCCCCCCCCCGCCCCCCCCCCCCCGTTCGCCAACACACACACATTCGAATCCCCCCAAAATAAGGACAGACATAACTCTTTCACAAAATAACTTTTTATTGGACTAATTGTTGGAACTTCAGAACCAAACAAAGACTCAAATTTCTGAATTTTACAAATCCTTCATCACGTAAATAGAATAACTCACTTAAGAGAATGTAATTATGATACTATGAACAGGAAAAATACAAATTAAATTGCACAACTGCCATAAATAAAACTAGAGAATCAAATTTCTAAATTACAAATGCTCTATCACATAAATAGAATAAGACACTTAAGGGTAATTATTATGCTACACTTTGAACAAGAAACAAAATAAATTGCACCACAGCGCAACTGCCATCTAAAGCCTGACCTCTCTTACCTTCCTTGATGCAAAGTCATTGATCTTTTATTATTTATTTTATTTTTTTTTTATTTTTATTTATTTCTTTATTTTATTTATTCTTATTTTTATTTTATTTTTTTGCAGGCGCTCATGCCGCCCCTCCACAAATGCCGCCCTGTGCGGCTGCCCATATTGCCCATATGAGGAACCGCCACTGTAAATATTCCATGGATTTTAGGTCTTCTCTTTTCCATACGTAATAGCTGAAATTTTCTCGGTGTTAAACTCATATTGTTGTCTTTCCGTCCACTTGTAGATTCTGTTTGTCGGTTTGTAGAGATCCTATGTCTTCTGGGTTTCTTATTTTTCTACTGATCTTTGTGTCATCCGCAAAGGATGTTACTGTGCTGTCTCTGGTAACGTCCTCATCTATGTCAGTCAGCATGATTATGAGGAGTGGAGCTAATACTGTTCCTTGTGGTACTGAGATGAGGACTTCTGATGAAGATACTCCTTGTACTGTAACGACTTGCCGCCGCTCACTAAGGAAATTATATATCCATTTCCCTACTTTTCCTGTTATTCCCATATATTTCAGTTTATGTATTATATATGTGTGTGTATATATATATATATATATATATACATATACACACACCTTGGTTTTTCTTCCTCCCGAATTGTTCATTGTGACGAAGGTCAAGCTTGTTACTCCACCTTAGACCTACAGTTTAATGTGGAGTCAGAACCACGCCCCCACCACGGGCGGTCAGAAATTACAAAGTCCTCGCACAATCTCTGAAAAAAACGACATTGTTATTGAAAAACAAATAAATAAACACACACATACTTGCATAAAAAAAACTAAGCAGTGCTGGGATTAGCGCCGCTAACTTTTTATTAGCGATATTGTTAGCACCGCTAATTTTCAAAATTTCAAAATTTTCAAAATCGCTAATTTTTTAAAATTTTACTAAAATTTGGTTCGCCGATTGCAATCTCCTTTATGAAAGAGTGAGGCAGCACTAACTGCAAGTTGATCATGACATCAACATGTAGAGGTTGTAAGGTGCAACTTATTGGACAGACTCTGTATATCCACTGCTCTGCTTGTAGCAAAACACGTTGTTGCCTGTTACGGACGGAAGGCAGAACATATATAAAGTGGGGTAGTTTCGGAAAAAATTAGCGATAAAATTAGCCTTAGCAGTGCTAACTTTTGAAATGCTTAGCGTTAACGGCGCTAAATTTTATGATAGTTATCGTTAGCGGCAATAACTTTAGGAGTTAGCGTGGCACAGCACTGACTATAAGTGGTAAGCAATGACATATTAGCGCCACATATGTGGTAGCATTTATTTGAAGCAACGTACGTGTGTGTGTGTGTAATATAAAATATCTCATGATTTTTTTTTCAACATGTGACATTAAAAGGTTTATTTTTTATTAACTGAAATAAATGCATGAAATATGTACTGTACCTTCTCTACACATGGGGAATTAATTCCCTAGTGTCAGATATGCTGTATATGATGTCCTCTTATATCACTCTTTTTACATAAATAACAATTTTGCGGTACTTTGGACAAAGTATTTGTTGAAATCCGAGACATTTCTTGTTCAGTTGATGCTTTCATTCTTCTATTGTGTGTGGATATTGTTTAAACACACACACACTTTTAAATAATCACACGATAAAAATCACGGGGGTTTAGATTGGTGGCCATGATATTCCTTTATCATAAATCGCGGGAAATCTGTTAGACAGGACTCTTCCGTCGAAAGTATCGTGTTTAAGTATCATGAGCTGAGAGGGCATCACATAGATAGAGCGTGTTTCGCATTAGGAACTAATTCCTCGTGTGTAGAGAAGGTACAGTAAAAATTTAGTGCTTTTACTTCGGTTAATGAAAAAAAAATGCAAACTTTTTAGTGTCACACGTTCAAAAAAAATAATCACCCGATATACAGTATACGTATAATGAAAGTCGTAATGTTTTGTATCAAACGCGAGTCGGGTCTGTTTCTATTACTTTTTCACCAAAGCGCAAAAGTCTATGAAGGAAATTATTATTTTCTTAAAAAGAAGAGCCATAATTAAAACGAGAGAAGGAACTCTAAATAAAAGTTATGACACTTTTATTTAACTTCAATCGTTTTAATTGGCCCCTCCTCACTATATAAATTAAATATTACACGCACGCAGTTATTTCGAAAACTTGGCAGAGAATTCAATTTGCTTTGAATTGCTTTTTGCAGTCACGGGTTACGTGCAATTTTTTATACGAGACCATTTTTGAAAGGAGAGTTCAAGGTGTAACGTCTGAAACTGTTTTCGGAATTTTCTCTCAATACTCAAACGCGCGAATCCAAAATGAAAACAAAGTATCGATTTCTTTTCCGTAATAGACCCTCATTTTCTTCGTTGACGAGAGAAATTGGATAATTTCATTGTATTTAACGCTTAATGTCCATCGATAATTAATTATCGAAGATAGCGCGTATTTCGTATTAAAAGGGGTACCGTATATAATCATTAAGGGTGTGTGACTGAGGGGACCTACAACTTTAGGTGGGATCCAAACCATCTAAGAGTCATTACATTACCCGATTGCGGAGGATGGTCACCCGTCCAGTTTGGGAAGCGGTGTCGGAACGTGACCACGATGTAATCCAAGGGGTACGCGAGGCGTTTACGGAATGATATTGGCAAAATGTGTGCCCTTTTCCTAGATTCGAAAGTAAGAGGAACTGTTTCATATTCCGGTTTGGCCGAAACGTTTGTTAAAAATAGTTCACCCTTATTCACCCGTGAATAAATCAATGGTCCCCTTTCGAAACAAGATTAAAACGGGGGAAATAAAAACTTAATATACGGTACTCTACAGAGGCAAAGTAAAATTAGGCGTGAGTGCGTAATCGCGCATAAATGTCATGTTGAGAGAGAAACTTCGTTGGTCCTAAAGTTATTTCTTTTCATTTCATTCACGAGTTATAAATGAAAGAATGAAGAAGGCAAACATATTAATGCATCTCGCGGATTCTCTTAAAATCTTTTCACTCGGCAACGAACGGAGAATTACGAAACATTTTTAGGCTTTTACGTTCGAATATTAAAAGTAAATAATTAGTTAATTAATGAAAATAAATCGACAAACGTAAAATTTCATTAAGGTGAAGGAATATCTCGTACTGAATCGTTTCCTCGTAGAATGTTTTAATATTTTTCTCAGTCGAAAACAGTTTTTCCCAATTTTTGAACAGAAATAAATAGTTGGAAAGGTTCCAATTAAAGGATGTTAAATAATCACGATTATTGCGTGTATGAGAGGGCAGCGTAGTAAATTAGTGGGTCTAATTTATTTGCGGGAAAGGTTCCCAAACATTTTTGTTTTTAGCGTCCAACTTAGCAGATATGTGAAGCGTGCACCCTTTCTGCGCTTGAGAAATGGTATTTCATTACAAAAAAGAAGACTGTATCGTCTCGGCCATTATAAAGCATATTGCTGAAAACACAAAACAATATATATAGCACATTGCAGTACAGGGTGTCCACAATGTCTCGTCACTCCTTTAAAATACTAACTGATTTTAGTTTTTCTTTCAGACCCATTTGAAATGCGTAATAGCAGCAACTGTACGATTGAACAACGCATATTGGCTACTACTACTACTACTACTACTACTACTACTACTAGGGTCCATGAGCGACCACGTAATGACAAAACCATTGAAAATATTCTGGCAGACTTCCAGGACCGATTGAATCGTGCAGCTCCTCCAAAAAGGACGCTGTTGAGATGGGAGAAGAAACTGTTCACATAGAAAGTGTAAAAGATAAAGCAAGAACTGAAGGCCATCTAAGTGATAAATGGGTCTGAAAGAAAAACGAAAATCAGTTAGTATTTTACTCGGGTGACGACACATTGTGGACACCCTGTACTTTATCTACTAATGCAGTGGTTCCCAACCTTTTCACTTTTGTTACCCAGAACCAAACTTTCCACGCCCTCGATTACCCCAACTTTTATTAGTTATATTACGAAGTGAACAAACAGTATCGGAGTACATAATAAATGACAAACACACGAGAGTTCTTGGAAGAGAATAGCACCTTCATATCTTGACTCACTCTCTTGACTCACTCTCTTGACTCACTCTCTTGACTCACTCTCTTGACTCACTCTCTTGACTCACTCTCTTGACTCACTCTCTTGACTCACTCTCTTGACTCACTCTCTTGACTCACTCTCTTGACTCACTCTCTTGACTCACTCTCTTGACTCATTCACAAAGAAATTAATTCCTCTTTTGATGGAAAATCTCTCTCGCTTCTAAATCTAAGTCGAACAACTGATTTCTAGTCTAGCATACCTCTGAAAACGGTAGTTCGTTACTCCCACCAAAAAAGACAAATTACCCCAGGGTTGGAAACCCCCGTACTAATGAATAAACTGAATGTAAAAACCACTTCATAATTAATCTTTTCTCAGTGAGTAAAATGAATGTATTTACTAGAGTACTGTTATATTTCGGGGGTTGTTTAATCTCCTCCATAAAATCAAAGGTCGCGGGACGGAAGGGACCAATGGCTTTACGCGGGATCCGAATCACGGGTCGCTAGTCGCTACATCATTTGGACACGGAGGATGACGGTCCCCCCATCCAACCACTACCCAGATCCAATGTCGCTTAACTACGTTAAATTCACTGATCGACGTAGCTCACGCTATAGCGAAGAATTTATTCTTCACTATAGCGATGTTTGCGCACGAACACTATATCTTCTGATTTCGGAGCGTACGAGTCTTTACACTCAATCGTCTTCTATACTTGTGTTAAAGTAAACAAAGGAAAACCTATTTCACGAAGATGGGTTAAGATGGCAGAGTGAACAAGGATTTCAGCAGCTGCTTGGTACAGTTCAAAATCTGGACAGTTCTTTTGGGAACACTTTTAAACTGAGAACCAGGACTGACTAATAGCCATCACTTCAGAATTATAAACATCTCTCTAAATTCAGAGCTCCGTAGCTCAGTGGATAACTCCGTTTCCTTATAAACAAAGTAAAGAGACCGAGGTCGGGGGATTAACTCCCGAAGGTGCTAGCAATAAATAATATAATCCAGGAGTTAGCGCCTCATTAATTGGCTTGATCCCTGTGCCAGTTTCTGGCCCTTCTTACTGATCATTATTTCCGAAAAATAATAAACGACTTGATCAAATTTTTGACCTTTGCTTCGAATCCTTCTGAAAATGAATCTATAAGCTAGTTTTTATATACAGGGTATCCCGTAAGTCCGGTCTCTTAAGAAAATTTATTTTAAATTTACAAAAGTAATTCCATTTATAACTAAAACAAATGTTCGAATTGATGTCTTGTTTTGGGATTTTTTTTTTTTTGTTGCGGGTAGAATAAGACGCAATGGCTAAGATGGAAGCGAGTTACACTCCTGAGATAAAGGCCTCCGCTTTTTTCTCTCTTCCATATTCGATAGCTGCAACAAAAAAAAAAAATCCCAAAACAAGACATAAATTCGAACATTTGTTTTAGTTCTAATGGAATTACTTTCGTAAATTTAATTTAAAATAAATTTTCCTACGATACCGGACTCGTGGGACACCCTGTACTGTAATTCAAATGGAGGAAAACCAATCACACTCGTAAAATGGATTTCTAAATAAGAACACTTTTTGTGCGAATAATATTTTAAAGAAATACAAAAAAAGAAGTCCTTTATCATTTAGGTCCTCGCTTATCACAGAGGTGGTTTTATGAGGGCTGGGAAGGACGCCCCTCGTCGAACAGTTTAAAACTTCGATTTATTAAATAGATAAAATTTATAACACTTAATTTATATCGTACCAATATATGCGAGACAGAAAAAGGCAGTGCTACACACTTGCCATGAAATTGTAACTTTGCACATACTTAAAACCTTAAAAGCATTAAACTAGAAACAAATTGGACATTTAACGCAGAATTTACTGAGTAATACGAGTGAAACGAGAAGCTATTGGGACCAGGTGAGGTCCGGAAACTGGCACAGAGTTCGGGCCAACTAATGCTACCTATTGCTCTAACTCTATTATTATTATTATTACCAGCATCATCGGGATTCGAACCCCGACCTCAGTGTTTTCGCTTCGCTTCTAGGGAAACGGTGTTACCTAGTGAGTTACGTATCATATTTCCGGATGGGCTGATCGGTAGGAGAGCCGATTCTGAGACTCGCGATGCGGGTTCGAGCCCCACTAGCCCCTAGTTTCCCAATTTATTATCCGTTCCCTTTCTATTTGTCCATTCTATATTTTTAAATTGAGCATAATTTAAGTCCTTTATTTAGATATTTACTCTACTTTTACGTTTCGGTTTATGCTATTTACAGAAAAATTTAAACAAGGTTCAAACGTAGGAATATCGCATGGAATCCAAACCATTTATCATTTTGGCCCAACATTTCGCGTTATTTCAATACCAGATGTACAGTTTCGTTAAAAAGTTCGCCTAAAATAGTTTTAAAAATAACCAAAAAATACTAATCGGTAACGTCTGAGTTTTGATTTTCAAATTTTTTTATATTTTGACCATAGGCGTCGATTGCCGGCGGACGCAGGGCACATGTCCCCCCACTTTCGTGGATGAATTGTTATAAATACTAATTATTAATGGCACCTAATAAGACGTTATATGTCGTATTATATGGATATGCAAATGTAATAGCAATATTATAAATTATTGTCATGAACACCAGTGTATATTTATCATGGAATTTAGCAGTGAATTTGCATTTTAATAATTGCACGTAGCATTTGTGTTTTCTTGGTGATCAAGTAGGCGAAATGGAAATGTTAAATAAACGGTTTTGTTACGTATCATTTTCAATATCAAAGTGTGATGAAAGTGTAGTTTTTGTTTTATATTTCACGAACATATTTTGTTATCAGAGTATGGTCCCCCCACCCCTATTTTAGAGCAATCGACGCCCCCTGACTTTGACCAAGAAAGAATAAAATATCTAAAGAAAAAATTTTCCCAATTAAGTTATGCTTTTTAGAAATTTTGTGCTGGTTGGCGAATTTTTTTTGAAACTGTACAATGTGCTTTAAATTTTAATTTTAAGGAATACGAGTGATCCGGTTGTTTCTCGAGAGTTCTGCACCAGTGGCGGCGAACCTATGGCACCCGTGCCCATTTGGGCACGCGATTAAATTTACCTGGCACGCCTAAGCAAAATGCAATAACGTTGCAATAATGAGTAAAATAATAGAGTTTAATGTTTATAATTTGATATATATATATATATATATACTCGATTAGGTACTCCGGCTTGCCGGGCCGAGGGGGCTCGTACACCTCGTGGGTTGTTGGGGTTTCCTCAACTCCTCGCGGGGTGTGGGCGAAGAGTTACCTAGTTGCGTTTTTTTTTTTTTTTTTCTTTTTTTTTCTTTTCTTTTTGCTCCCCCTTTTTTTCCGTCTCTCCCGGAATTTCTTTTGTCTTGACTCGGTCTTGTGCCTCTGTTAATTGTAGTATCCCCCCCCCCCTGTTTGTATTTTGCAGTCTTGGGGTCATCGGGTGCACCCGCCGGGGGGCATCGCTCCGTGGCTGAGCCGTGCTCTGGGGACGGTACGGGCGCCTGGACCGCTGCTGCTCTGATTGGGTCTTTGCTTGCCCTTAACGGACAAATCTCCGTAGTGCCGATCTGCTGTTTTTAAAACGACAGTCAGGTTGGGGGGCGGGCTACCGGGACGTTGGCCTGCGCCTTGAAGGATGCAGCGGCAGATGGTGCATTGCCTTGGGTCCGAGGCTGTCTTTTTGTAAAGCTATTGTTTATCGGTTCAATTTCTAAACTTCAATCCCCTCCTGTTGACGACTCTGGCCCGCCCTTGGATAAGACTACTACTACTGGTCGTTCAGCGGCCTCTGCCTCCGCTGGATTGACCTTCAAGCCGTATGGCCCCCTCTCGTCCTCTGCGGCGCCTGGCTCTCGTGGCCGGACTTGTGGTGGCCGTAGGGCGGGGTTTTCGCGACCCTTGTTCTCTCGCCCACTCTCGGTTACCGTTACACATGGACCTGTCCCGGCTGTCAATTTCTGTCCGGTGGACAGGTTCCTTGTTCTCCGCCCTTCCGCTGGCTCCATTTCGGGCAACTCGGAACGGGTGTTTCAGCGCCTTAAGACGGTGGGGGTTCCCTGTCGTTATGATAGAGACCCTCTGAAGGATGGGTCTCTTCTTTTGAAGTCCCGTTCTTCGGGGGTGACTGAGTCCCTTCTACAGTTGCAGGATGTCTTGGGTTGCAGAGTTTCTGTGACTCCCCATCCGCAATTGAATAGCTGTCACGGCACCATTTTCGCTTCCCGTCTGCTGTCAATCCCGGTTGGCGAGTTGGAGGAGGATCTTGCTCCCCAGGGGGTAACGAAGGTCTTCCGCTTTTCGTCGCGCCGTGATGGTGCTCTTACCCCGTCCGCTCGTCTGCTCCTGACCTTTGACTCCCTTGTGCCTCCGGCCCAGGTGTTCTTGGGCGTGGGTGATCGCCGGTCGTGAGAGTTCTCGGTGCGACCATATGTGCCTGACCCGGTTCGTTGCTTTGGCTGCAACCGGTTCGGCCATGTTAGCTATGTGTCCGCTGCGGTGGGCCTGCGCACCCTACCCCATGCACGAAGCCCCCGCGGTGCTCGAACTGCTCGGGGGCCCACCCTTCCTCCTCTCGGGACTGCCCCGTTTTCAAATTTGAATTCGAGGTGCGGTCCTTAAGGACTACCGAATTCCTTAGTGCGCGATAGGGTCCGGGAGCCGCGGCGGGGGTTGTCCTATGCTGCGGCTCTTGGCCATGGCGGGTCCTCGGGCCCCTCCCGTGCTACTCCGGTGTCTACCGGAGTGGTGCCCCCCCCCTGGAAGTTCCGGGGGTTGGTGGTCCTCCTGGCGCCGCGGGCCCTTCTTGTTCCTCTGCCTCACTTTGACATCCCATCTGATTCCCTGCCTACAAGTGCCCCTTCTCCCTCTCCGGCCTTGGGGTCTGGATCCTTGCCTACTCTTCTCTCGGGTGGGGAAGGTGATGCCCCGAAGGGGAGGAGGAAGCGTCGCCGTGGTCGGAGTCCTCCAGACCCGATCATGACCGCTGCTTGCCCTGCTTCCCCTTCACCGGAGGGGAAGCGGCGCGCCGCTCCTGATCCGCTCGGTACCCCCCCCCCCCCCCCGCTATACGGAGGGCTGGTGAGGCGTCACCTCCCGGTGCCCCGACCAGTGTCCGGGTGTCGGTTGAGGTACACCGCCCCATGACACCCTCGATTACTGACTCTGTTCCCATGGTGGACCCGGTCGAGAGGAGCCTGGCCATTCTTCATGGAGTCTCTCTCCCTTCGGCTCCTGCTGAGAGTGGTCGGGTCTCTCTCCTGGATCCACCTCTCCCACCTGTGGTGGACCTTTCCTCCCCCCCCCCCCCCGTCAGTACTTGTCTGGTTTGACGAGTCCTCGAACATCTGGTTCTCCCCAGCCCCCTCTGGTGGAGTCGGGGGTTTCGGCTGGGCCCGTCTCGTCGTCTCTCCTCCCCCCCAGGGGAGCCCCCCCCTCTGAACTCCGTTCCATTCTCCACCTCGTTCTACTACGGGTGAAGCAGCTGCGGGGTCGGTGGCCCCCCCCCCTCCCCGTTCGGGGAAGCCGATTCCGTCCCTGGTTGCGGACCGTTGAGTTTGCTGCTCAGCTTGGTCCGTGGCTATTTCTCTGTTTTCTCTGCCTCTTATAATGCCACTTCCCCTTACAGTTCCATTTTGCATTGGAACTGTAGGGGGCTTTTAGCTAACTGGGAGAACCTTGCCTCCCTGCTGAAGAGCGGGCGGCCTTCCTGTGTTTGTCTCCAGGAGACTATCCTGGCTGCGCGGGGACCCCCTCGTCTCTCTGGCTGTGTTGGTTTCCCTTGCACCCGGATGAGCACACACGCCGGCGGGGTGCGGCGATTTATGTGCATCATTCGTTACCATCACGAGGTGTGCCTCTTCGCACTTCCTTGCAGGCTGTGGCTGTGCGGCTATTTTTAGATCGCCAGTACACTGCCTGCTCGATTTATATTCCTCCTCATGACCCTCCTTCTCGCGACGCGGTTCGTGTTGCAACTACCTCGACCGTTTCTCATCCTCGGGGACTTTAACAGTCGCGACCCGGCTTGGGGAGATGTCCGGTCGACTAATGTTGCTGGTATGTTGCTCTCCTTAATGGAGGAACTTTCCTTTGCGTGCCTCAATTCCGGTTAACCTACCTACTTCCACGAACCCACGGGTTCATTTACCTGTATTGATCTCTCCTTGGTGTCCCTCGATGCCTTACTCGATTTTTCGTGGAAGGTGTTGGGGGACTCTTATGGCAGTGATCATTACCCAGTCTGTCTTGAGCCGGTCGGACCGCAGCCGGGTGTCTCGTCTCGACCGAGGTGGTGCCTTGCGCGGGCTGACTGGCCATCCTTCAGAGCTCGTTCCGTCATTGCCCGTTCGGTGTTGAGCTTTGGCTCTGTGGATGAGAGCTTGGAGTTCTTCGAGCGGGTATTGATGGGCGTCGCGGAGGACTGTATTCCTCGATCTTCCGGTAACCCGCGGACGCGTAGCGTCCCGTGGTGGACTCCAGCATTCACCGGGCGGTGTGCGAGAGGAAGAGGGCGACGCGCCGCTTCCACCGCACCCGCGCGCGACCACTTGATTGAGATGCGGCGGGCGAAGGCTTTCGCCCGCCGGACTCTCAAGTTGGCCCGTCGGGCCTCTTGGCGTGCTTTTGTGTCCGGTGTTTCCTCGTCTACCCCTTCTGCTACTGTGTGGCGGAAGGTACGTAGTATCGAGGGGAAGCCGGTCCCTGCTAGTCGCCCTGTCCTTCGGGACGGGGACGGCTTCCTTTCGGATCCTGCTGCTGTGGCCGATCGGCTGGCTGGGGCTTTTGCTGCGGTTTCCCGTTCGCCTTCAGCTGCGGATCGTCCTTTGTCGAATGTTACGTTCCCGCCGCCTGGGAACGAGCCCTATAACCATCTCTTTACGATGCGGGAACTTCGGGCTTCCTTGACAACCCGTCGTTCTTCCGCCCCTTGCCCTGATGACATTCCGTATGACTTTCTTTGGAATCTGCACCCGATGGCCCTACACTTCTTGCTGGATCTTTTCAACCGGGTGTGGGTTGAGGGGTCGTTCCCTTCCCGTTGTAGGGAGGCGATTGTGGTAAAAAGGTTCGCCAACCCCGTTCTACACTGCAGTTCATAAGAAAAAGGGGCAGCGATTGTTCGTTCCGAAAGCAGTGAAGATAAAAACTGCAGAGAGTAAACAAGTTCCTGAAGAAGATTAGAGAACTTTTAAGTTGCGTACCATTATTATTTACGGTGACGCGAACAGATTTTAGGATTCAACTGACAAGTGATGCGGAATAGGTTGTACTCCTATTTAATTACGTAACACCGTTTTCCTTTCGACCATCGAGGTTAAACGAAGTCGCTGCCAGCGTCCGTAGCTCAAAGGGTAACGCCGTTTCCCTAATAATGAAGAGAAGACATTGAGGTCGGGAATTCGAATCCCGATGGTTGTTAATAATAATAATAATAATCATAATAATAATCATATAATAATCATCCAGGAGTTAGTGCAGTGGGCTGCGTTAGTCTGGTCTGAACACTGTGCCAGTTTCCGTTCCTCTTCGTTTATTATTAATGTTTAAGACTGAGGAGTCCCTGGAACCTAACTAAAATAGTATAATGACGGTTTGGGGTTGAATTAGGTTTAGTAAGGTTTAACAATAACACTTGTACGCTTAGAAATGAAATGTCGCTTCTTTATTTGCTCTCTACAGTCTACATCAAGGGTCCCCAACCTTTTTGTGCCGAAGAGCACATTCAAAACTACCGATAGTGCGGCGGGCACCATTTACTTTTTCAAGGCAAATTTATAGTTGGACTTAATAATGAACATAATACACACAAAAAAACATTTAATTCCTATGTAAAATAATGAACATAATACACAAAAAAAACCAACAAGGATGGGCTAACTAAGAATCTTAGAAAAATGATCAAAATGATAACTAAATTTATTTATAAAGAAATTATTATTTTCAAATAAATGAGCATCTGTTTCTATAATTAACTACTAAAATTTAATAAAATGTTAAGTATGTTACATATTTTAAATATTTAGTAACTAAATATTTAAAATATGTAACATACTATTAAAAATTTAAATAAAAACTTATCAATCGTAGTCAGTCAGTGGCGGGCACCATGGTGCTCGCAGGCACAGGGTTGGGGACCCCTGGTCTACATCATCATCATTATAAACCAATCGCCCGCATGCTTGCAGGTTCTGTCGCATTGCCAACATTTATAATTTGAACAACAGAAAAACTCCCGACGCCCCAATAGATAAAGCATCGGTGAACTGTCTTTTAATAACAAAACGTCACTTTTATATCTAAAATTATAATTTTACTTTTTCACACTTAAGTCTTTGATACTCTTTATTATTAGGATCTTCTGTTTACCATTGTTGTTCCTTCAAATTCTATTCGACGGATATTTTGGAGACTGTAACATCGGACAAACTTGGCACGATGGTTAGGCATGACTGGTAATATAAGCGTAATAGGCATGACATGAACTTCCGCAATCCCTAAAATGTTAGCCGAATGGTCAACGATTCTTCGCCTATATTAGATTTAAATAGGGAAGGTTAAGTGACGTTGGGTCTGATAAGTAGTTGGCTGGGTAACCGTCCTCTACGTTTGGATGATGTAGCGACCCGTAGGTGATTCAAATCGCACGTAAAGCCGTAGGTCCTCTCCATTATGTGACGTTTGCCGTTAGGGGAGGAGGTTAAAGAAACCCAACTGTTAGTTTTGCCTTTTGAAAGTATGCTAATTTCGTAATCATTTATACAATTTTGTATTGAATATTTTATTAAAGTTAGCAGAGTAACTCAACCGTTTGAGTACCAATGGGACTGTAATGTCCCACGTAATATTCCACTGAAAATGATATGAAACGTACTAACTCGCAACCTTTTTACAAAAGCTTCTGCATCTTCATATACGTTTAGTTGTGTGTGAAAAGGAAGCCAAAATATGTATAATGTAAGTGACGAGTTATTAAATATTTGGGTTTGAATCGCAAAATAATCTTTCACGTTTTAGTTTAAAGTAAAATATTTGTGAACGGAAAGGTTAAACTAGGGTTGCACCGATAAGCAAATTAGCCGATTACCGATTAATCGGCTTAAAATAATCGGCCGATTACCGATTAATCGGCTGATAATTCTTTTTATATACTGTATAAGTTTATAGCACTATATGGTTACTGAATTACGCCGCTTATACCTATTATACTGGTAAATAGGAGCACACAATATAAAACGTAGGACTAATATCCAATATTTTTTTTATCTAATATTTTTAGAACTATTTACATATTCTAGTTCTGTAATTTCTTTTACAGATTAAATTTAGCATTTTAATGAAAGTTGCCAAGAAATTTTATATTTTTGTTACAAATTTAAATAACATAAAGCCCTTATGGCTCCAAGCATTGCATGGAAATACTTTAAAGTAGATAAAAATAAAATTATTTGCAAATGCACCCTATGCAATGTTTCCATCTCAAATTTTGTTTATCGTTAGAGAGTAGGTTAAGGCCACTTTTGTTTTGCAACAGGAAAGCTTAAATGGATTCTTTTGTTCAGTAAGGTACAATAATTTTTTTGTTTTAATAAATGGAGTGATAATGGAGTAAATTAATTCAATAATACTCTGCCTATTATTCTCCAAACAATGCAAATTGGTAGAAAATATTTAATAAAAAATAAGCAAAATATTATTTAAGTTCATTCCATGTCTAGGATAACAGAAATTCTTAAACCAGGGATGCAATTTCTATAATGTAATAAACAAAGATGACCGAGTATGAAAACCGATTAATCGGCAAAAAAAAGCCGATGACAGATTAATCGGCAAATGGCCGATATGGCCGATTACCGATTGTCAACCGATTAATCGGTGCAACCCTAGGTTAAACCAGTGTTTCTCAAACGGTGGTTCGCCCCACCCGGTCGTAGGTTTTTACCCTTGTAGTATTGATTTGTGCGAAAAAAAAAAAAAAAAAATCGCTTCGTGAATTGGTTTACCTCTGGGTCGCGCCGACCTAAGACCCCTCGACACGGAGTTCGTGTGGAAAATCCGGCTGAGAAACGCTGGGTTAAACAATAAAGGCTCGGATCTGATGCGGGACTTATTGTACCTAAACTGAACTTAAGCTTAACATTGGTTGTAGATGTAATCTGAAACTATAAAAAGAATGAGCGAGGATCGGTAAGAAACTAGCAGAATGGTCAGGCCAGACTAATACAGTCTATTGATCTAACTACTGTATTATTATTATTACGAGCATCACTGGAATTCGAACCCCCCACCACAATGTCTTCACTTCGCTCGTTCGGAAACGGTGTTACCCACTTAACTGAGCACATGACAATCTCAAACTATACCCATTGTATTCGAGTGATAAACAAGACACTTTGATTGATCCTCTCTCATTCTGACCTACCTTGATCTAACCCTCAGGACACGTACTGATAAGATATTTCGTCTGGAATTTAGGTAAGCATATCCTTTTTTTACCATTAATGATGACGAACTAAATACCAAGCATTGTTTGTAAACAAATATTATATAAATAAAATATACGATATACTTTTAAATTAGTTGGCAACTCATTAGCCTCATTTAGAGGGAATACGTCAACGCATAAATTTGTATTTTAAGTAAATAATTTCGTACCTACACGAACACCAAATAATTATGTATATTTTTCTCAAACAAGGTGCTTCAAAACAGTGTTCCCAGAAATAACGCGTTACATAAATGTTTGGATCACCCTATATTTTACTGGAATGCTAGTTAGGATATGTATAATTCATAGCAAAATTTTAGTAACTACTACTACTACTACTAATTCTAAGATGTGTCCGACAGTGTTTGGAAGCAGGGCCGTAACTAGGGTTTAGAAAGTAGTGAGGTCCAGATTTTTTTCGAGCGCGGCGGGACGAGCAAAATTCAGACCAAAATGACATCTACAAACACAACCCAAGCTATACACAAAACACAAAACAAAACGCTCGACGCTCCCTCTTTTCAAAAGAAAAGCGGTAATATGCGTTTCATACACGAAGAACGGTTCAGTCTCTTTTTTTTTAGGTAGTTACGGCCATGTTTGCAAGTCATACATAATTTTGCGTGTAGCACTTGCAAACACGTACACCTTCAAATCTCACCACTCGCATAAGATATCACTGACTGGAAAACACTGTACTCACATTCAATATGTTGTTTCGCAAGTGATATTTTACCGAGGCGACCCGTCTACCATAAATTTATTTGATTTGATGTTTTGTACATTTTATCACTAAAATAAAATGCAATATTTTGCTATTTCACGCAACGGTTGGAATCTCTCTACCTATTTTTACTCTCATTTACAGTAATAGAAATTTAAAAGTACAGCTTCTTTCTTATTTTGTTAATGGGCTACGTCGTGACCACGTCCAACAACCGCTTCCCGTTAGATCAGTGAAATTAATCGACGATGAATCCGTTTAGTACTTCGATGAATGGCAGTCCTCCGCGTTTAAGTGATTTAGCGACCCTTAGATGGTTCGAATCCCACGTAAAACCGTAGGTCCCACCTCCGTCACATGACCTTCGCCGTTACGAAAGAGAGGGTAAACAACCCCAAACATTATTATTATTATTGTGTTAACTAAGAATATATTTAGCTGTTGGAACAAATTATTTTAACGAGTTTAATGCGCATAAATTCTATAAGAAAAAACAAACTTCTACATTATAACTACGGTACTTTACCGTTTAACGAGTTATACATTTTGCGAAATATTACATGGCCTTTATGAAAACAAATTTTCTAAAGAATTTGGCCACATCTTAGGCAAGAAGGGTTCTTATTAACAAAAACTCGAAATTTAAGAAAATCCAATCTGGAAAAGATTTCTTAATTTTATGAAAAACAAAGTAATTTTTGAACGTGCATTCCAATATCTGAAAAGTATATTCAATTTTTTAATTTTTACACTAACCAAAACGAGAAAGTTAATTCATTTATTTAAATGTAAATTAACATTTTGCATTGTTGAGTTCTCTCATTTCCACATATTAACTATCGTTTTTTTGAGTCCGTTTTTAAGATTTATTTTTTTCCATTATTCTGATTTTGGATCATCCGAAGATCAGGGCCCCCAGCCTTCGTTAGTTAGCTTTACAAGGCTAACTAACGAAGGCTGGGGGCCCTGATCTTCGGATGATCCCTGATTTTTAATGTTTCGTTCAAATTATTTATTTATGTTTAATATAGAATAAATTAAGTGCTGATCCACGTGACACGTTTTGCGGGGTTACGACATCTGATCAACTTAATATAATCTACAATACACTTGTCGGTAGAATGTCAAGTTAGCGTAGCGTAACTTATGCTAAACTAACCTATGTTAAATTAGGTTTTAGAGGGTTGCCGATCCGATGGGTAGAGGTTTAAGTTTTTGTGGTGTTTTATCCGAAAGAATAATGCAACACAATTACACAACAACGTCTCCATTAAAAAAAAATAGAAGCACTAAATATTTTTACCCGTTTTCTGTTTAAGTTAGAAAATAAAATGCAGAAATAACCGTCGCACATACGAAAAAAAGAATATTTACTGTATTTTTTTTATAAGAGTTTTGTTGCCAAATTAAAATTAAGACAATTTCATAAACAGTTCCAACAATATAAATAACGATGTACAACTAGAATCGGGGTGATTGCGCTGATTTTGTACATTATAAATTGCTTATATTCTTTCTTAAGGATTCATAAAAATTGTTAGCATAATGTACAATACGTGACAGCCTTCTAGACCAACCTATAGTCTATCGTTAATCTAATCAATCAGGAGGGCTAGCAACTGCCACAGCGATCAGGCCAACTAATGAGGCCTATTGCTTCAATTCCTGTATTATTATCAGTACCATCGGAAGTCGAAACCCGACCTCTTTTTACTTCGTTTATAGGGAAACGGTGCTACCCACTGAGCTACGGAGGGATACTGGCAATGATATCGATTTTAATTTTTAAAAACTGGCACTAAATGTTTATTGTATGAGGACGCGAAATACCATGAAATAAATAAGAAACCTTTGATCGATCTTAATTTCTTTAATTTGTAACTACGACAATAAAAGTATGGCGTGTTTTGCGGGAAAATGGATTTTATTTTATAATATTAAAGTAATTCTCTATTTTTAAGAGATACGAAAGTGGATGTATTGTAAACACTATTAAACGTCTGAATATCAATTCTCTCTCATTTTAGTACCATTTCAAACTTTTAATTCAATGCATTTTTATTAGTAGTACTGTTATAATAATGAGTGAACGGTGCCAGAAACTGGCGCAGCGCTCAGGCCAAAATAATGAGGCCCATTGCGCTAACTTCCCGATTATTATTATTATGATTATGACCAGCATCTTCGGAATTCGAACCCCCAACCTTATTGTCTTCACTTCGCTTAGGAAGGTCACGTGGCATTCACCATTTCCCGTACGTTAGCGACATTAGGTATGGATCAAAGTTGGATGGGTGTCCTTTCCTCAGCGTCCGGATGACTTAGTCACCCGTGGTTTGGATCCCGCATGAAGCTGTAGTCCCCTTCGTCATATGACCTTGGATGTTGCGAAGGAGGTTAAACAACCCAAAAAATATCGCTTATGAGAAAACGTTATTACCCAGTGAATAGCGGGCGCTGCCCTACAATAAAACGTACAAGAAAAATCGCAATGAAATACACTGAATTATAGACTTGAAATGTAACTTAAAAGAGACATACAGTGTATAATAAGGCGTCTAATAGGGTTTTGAATATGTCAGAAGCTTTTGGCTTATAGTATATATACATCTCGTGCCAAACATACCGGAATATGAAGCAGAATTACTTTCTTCAAACAAACCTTCCAAATCTGAATTTAGGGAGCGCAGCGAACTCACTGAATCAATCAATCTTCGCTTCGGATTAGATTGACACGCAATAACGACGACGACAACATAAAATAATTCGCGATACTAAATTTAGGTTAACTAATTCCGGAATCACTTTATTAATTTAAATCCAATTTGAATGATTTTGCGCTTCAAAATATGGTGAAATTAACCTTTTTATAGGGTTACGTCGCGGCCAGATTCGTAACACCGCTTCCCGTCATTGAACGAAGTTAAGCGACAATGGATCTGGTTCGTAGTTGAGTGGGGGACTGTCCTTCGCGTCCAGCTCATGTAACGATCCGTGGTTGGGATCCCACGTAGAAAAATTGTAGGTCTCCTCCATCACGTGACCTTAGGTGTTGCGAAAGAGGCTCAGCAACCCCATCAAACAAATTAACCTTTTATATGATGTTACTACGTTTTTCACGCAGTATAATTCAGTAGGATAAAATTGATCGATTCGTACTATACTTACTATTTTGTTTAAGTTCTACAAAAGCATACAGGGTGTTCCAAAAAACAGATTACAGTATGTATTTAATAAAATATCAGATCTTTTTGGAACACCCTGTATAATTTTGGCTGCTTCCTTTTCGCTTCATTCCCTGACAAGATATATTAAATACACGAAAGGCCTTGAAATCGCTTTTTTCCCTGTGGATTTGCATCATATATGTATATATACACACCTTTGGTTAGCTTCCGCCCGAATTGTTTATTCTGACGAAGGTCAAGCTTTTCACTCCACCTTAGACCTACAGTTTAACGTGGAATCCGAACCACGCCCCATCAGCAGCCCAGCGTCTTAACCACTAGGCCACCTAGGGTACCCATTTATCTACCAACCACTTTCTTTTTTGTGTGGAAGGATGAACAGCTGGGTTTTGCTGCGCGCCGGCTGCCGTCGGGTCTCGAACCCGGGGCCGATGGATTCGTAGTCAGCGACGCTAACCACTACACCACCGAGGCGCAATATATATATATATATATTGTATGTATGTGTGTGTGTGTGTACCAATTAAATTAATATTTGATTTGATGGATCAATTAAAGTTTAGAATGATCGTCTTTTGAGGTATTTGTCTCTAGTGTTTCATAATAATCCTCATTAACATTTGGTATCTCTAATTTATACTTCGCTATTTTTAAAAGTGAATTTCTCTTAATACCTTTTTGTAAGTTTAGTTTTTAAATATATTATTGTTTAATTAATCCTATCGTTTATTACCTTCGTGAACGTAATATTTTTTATGGGTTTTACCTATCAATGAAACTTATCAATGTATTCAATTCTTTTTTTTTTTATTTACAAATATACAGGGTGGCGCAAAAGTCGCGCGACTTTTGCGCCACCCTGTATAAAGAATTTGCTAAATAAATATACTTCCATTATTATATTACATCATTTGTTCATAGAGATAAAGAAACTTACGGACGAGAACATACTTTATTAATTTTTAAATATTACATCTAATTTAAGCGTAATTTATAATTTAAATCGCTAATTAAAAAGATTACATTTAAGTTTATTATGAAATCAGTTATTCAGATGCACTGAAGATGGAAGGAATTTTTCGAAACGTTCGCTAATAAAACGATTTACGCTTTAGGTGTTCCGCTCATCTTTCATTAAACTTATGACTTAAATTTATATAAATATACGTGAGGTACAGTATTCTGCATATATTTCATAAGCTAAAAATTATTAAAAATACTCTTAATCAACACTTACATTACTGTAGTGATCATGAGAAGAGCTCTTCTGGCAACTGTGGATAAGTGAGCGGGTGGCAATCGCACGCAGTTCTGAACAACATCCGTTAACGTAAAATTAACGAGTCAAAGGCACCATTAAGAGGAGTGACAGTGCCATTAACGCGTCGAATTAATAATTTCACGATAATTCTAATTAATTTAGTTCAACGTTCCAATATCGTCCGGCTCACAAATAGTACTTTATCCGAGAGAAGCAAAATCATTAATGTGAAGAAAAAATGGGGTGGGTACCAAGAGATCCCTGAGGTCATCTCAGTTTATGGAATAGTAGTAACCTGTGATGCGACCAAACTGGAAAAATTAGAAACAATTACAAAAAAACAAGTACCAAGTATTCTTATATACCTGTAAAATAAAAAATAAAATAAAATACTAATAAAATTATTATTATTATTATTATTATTAGTGGTTGTTTAACCTCCTCCATAACGGCAAAGGTCGTGACAATGATCTGTCGTTTTTCGTGGGATCCGAACCATCAAAGGGTTACTCCGTCATCTGAACGCAAAGACCGATCACCCATCCATTTACTGAACAGATCATCCACGCTGCTTAACTTCGCTGATCTGACTGGAAACGGTGTTACGACGTGGCCAAGACGAAGTCCAGCCCACTATTATCATCATCAGGAGTAGATAAGAATGTATATCTCCTTGGAAGCAGAAACCATGGGTCCTTCATACGTGTTTTGAGGTTTTGATTGTATAGTGCCAATGCAGTTCAGTCTTTCATCTACTCAACCGGTCAACTTTGGAACAACTTTCCTCACTCCATCTTTCCTCCTGTCTATGACCTCCCATCTTTCAAACGCAGTGTCTCTACTGTCTAGTCATCTCGAAAACCCCGGACCTTGATTTTGGCTGTCTTCTTCTATGGGGAGGGGGGGGGGGGGTCGCTTTTGTGGGCATTTGCCCTTGGCCCCCTCCTTTCTGCATAAAGTTTTTTTTATTCTGTAATGATTGGTAGTCAATGGCGGAAACAAGTTTTATTAAATCATTTGGGAGAGTATGATATTAATTTCAGCGCTGCTAAAACAAAACTTGTTTTTCTGTCCTAAAAGCTGAAAACATGCAAAGGATTTTGTTTCCATGCAAATTAGAAATAATAGAACAGGTACAAGAATTTTTATATTTCAGTTAAAAAAAAAAAAAAAAAAAAAAAAAAGGTGCGCCAAATTTGAAGTGGAATAACTTTTGAAGATATTTCGTCGAAATATCTTCAAAAGTTAGTTATTCCACTTTCAAATTGGTACAAGTTTTAACTGCGTTTTCTGGCTTCTTTTTTTTTTTTTTTTTTTGTCGCTTAGCCACTTCTTCCTCGGACGGCCTCAATTATACAGTAGTCCTTTATTTGACGAGGATGACTATGTAAGGAATCGGTTTTAACATTTACTTCCTTACCAGACATTATGGTAGGAATTTCTTTCACATTTTACGCCAACGTGATTTACCGAGTCTTTTCTGTATACCATTCGTACTCATGGGTGTAATTAACACTAATCAGACAAAGAACACATTTAAAGATCTTTGAAAATCACCCCTAGTCACCCCCTACATGCGAAGCGTCACCACCCTATATGCGAAGCGTTACTAATGAGAATCACGCTGTGATAAAACTGAAGCAAAGTAAGAGTAAAGTTTGTGTCATTTTAAATAAAATAGTCCAATTTCACATTTATTTACTTTATATTAAAATTATTGTAACAAATATTGTAAAATTGTAATTTTAGAAATAAGTTTCATTCATTCTTTGAGAGAATTCATTTATTAAAATTATGTATTATTTGTGCCTCAAGTCTTGAAAGTTTTAGTCATCGTCATGTGAAAACGTTTATCTGTGCTTTCGTTTAACATTAGTTTCGTTCCAAGCTAAAATAATCTGCTTTATCTGTAGTAATTCCTTATATTAATATTACTCACTAATATTAGTAATATAAATAATATAAATACATCGAATTTTGTATAAAATTAACTAAGTCACTTTCAGATAAACCACAATATTCGCAGTGCATAATAATAATAATAATAATGAGGGATTAATGCCGATGTGGAATCAGAAGTTTTTATAGAAGCGAGTTCCATGCGCGAGTCCGCTAAATTAAGTGAAATTGATATAGAATTTCTGGGTACAAATAGCAATATTTTCACGTGTGTCAGCGATATGAATGGAGGTAATTGAATGGATTGATTACGGTCTCGTCAGTAATAATTTATAAAGGAATGTATTGTCAATGTTCATATTTTGCACGATTTCCTTCTCTCAGATCATAGATCATCGAAGCTAGTAATTAATTATATCAACTTAAATGAAACACGACATAATAACTCTCGAGGTACGTGTCGACTGGTCTAAGGTTAATACGCGACAGAAAATACAATATAAAGATGGGACAACCTTTTTAATAATTTAGAATTATTGCATCTTGAATGTTGTAATTGCCGTTCAAATGATTCTCAATTTAAACTTGTTGATAGGTATTATAATGATATAACACACGTACTAAAGGGAAGCTGGAAGGCCTTGGATTAAATCGTACAATTGTCATACTAAAATTAATTCCGAGTGGAATGGTTTTATAAATAATTATAACTCTCCTGAAAAGGGAATCAAAGGATGCTCACGATGTAGGGTTCTATTCTTGGTCGTTCGAGAATAGGGGCAACTTACACGAATATGAGTGGAAGTAGGGCTGCCTATAAAGCAGCCATAAGGCGATGTAAACGGGAACAAGACCCCATTCGATCTTCAAAAGCCCGAGAGGCTAATTTAAATAAATTCTGGAAATTTGTCAAGAAAGAATCGGGTGCTAAAAATGGCATCCCATCAACAATTGATGGAGAACAATTGATGGAATGTCTGGAAAAGTAGAAATAGTTAAGTTATAGAGAACGAAGTACTCGGACGTCGTTAACAGCGTGGGGAGAATTATTTTTAATGTAAGCTGCAATGGAACGACAGTAGGAGGGGCAAGTGAAAATATGGGGACTTCAGTGCCTGAAATTAAGAGTCTGATTAAAGAGCTAAAGACAGGCGCCTCACCTAGTCACCATGGAGAGAGGACCTGTCGAGTGAGCATTTAAAGTATGCTAATGATGTGATTAGTCTTTATATCTCATTACTGTTCTGACATGCTCGCTCACAGTTATATTCCCGCACAGTTTATGAGGGTTTATATCACAGCCCCTATCTAAAATAAATACGGGGACATTCCATCCAGTGATGATTACAGTCCTATTGCTGTTGCCTCCCGTTTCTCAAAATTACTCGAGAAATGTTTGCTACGCCGACTAAATGATTTATGGATGTCTCCTAATCAGTTTGATTTTAAAAGGTCCCATTTAAATGACCTGTGTATTTATGTTGTGAAAGGGTGTATTTAGATATACTGTCTTTAATTCAACTATTTATAGGCGTTTCTTGTTTTTTGGATATAAGCAAAGCATATGATAGAGTGAATCACCATATTCTATTTAAAAACTTAGAAAACGAATGTTCCACCATATGTTTTAAATTTAGTGAAATTTTGGTACAGACACCAAAATTTTACTGTTAAATGAGCTAATGTATCGTCCGAATGTTTTGGTTCCTCATGCGGAGTTAGACAAGCTTCTTGCTGTGTCCACTCTTCTTTAATATATATATATATATATATATATTGTATATTGATGGATTAATTGCTTCTCTTAATGAGGCAAGAAGGATTCTGTGTAGATGATACGAGGATAAATAAGTGTGTGCCGATGATATGGTGTTAATAAGCTCTCTGGTAAAAGGACTGAATCATCTTTTAAAAATTTGTGAATCCTATTCACAGAACCATGACATTAACTTTAATGTTACTAAAACTAAGGTTATACAATTCCACATGTACTTTTAATTTTTATGAACCTGTTATTACCAATGTTATTATTTCTAGTTTCTAGTTTCTTTATACACACTTTAACAGCTGATAGCTCAATTGATGTTTTTCTTTCCAAGTTAAACCCATTAGAATTAATAATGGCAGTCAGACTAAGCTTTGAACAAAGGAAATTCATTCTAAAATGCTACTGGAAGTGTGAAAACGCAGTTGAAGTGCAAAGACAGTTTAGGGGGGAGTTTCAAACAGATCCACCAACGCGACTTACCATCACTCGAATTAGAGAGAAGTTTGAAGCCGATGGAACTGTTCAGAATGTCCACAAGAAGCGTTCCGGAAGACCACGGACATCGACAAGCCCCACAAAGCAAGAAAGAGTACTGGAAACGTATCACCAAAGTCCAAGAAAATCTGTGCGGCAAGCGAGTCGTGAGGTAGGAATTTCAGAATCGTCTGTCCAACGCATTTTGAAGCGCTGTCAATGGAAAAGTTACATTCCAAGATTAGTCCATGCTATTAATGAAGATGATGATGATGATCCGGACCGAAGAGTGGAGTATTGCGAGTGGTACTTGGCACGATGTGGATGTGGATTGGACGAAGGGGTTTCGTAGAATACCCTCCGCGTTCACCAGACCTCACACCACTAGACTTTTTTTATGGGGATACTTAAAAGACAAAGTCTACGCTATAAAACCTGCAACAGTCGCTGAATTGAGAGCAGCCATTGAACGAGAATGCACACAAATACCAAACGAATGTTTCGTGATGTTTGCGATTCCATTGCTTCGCGTTATCAGAAGTGCCTGGACCAGAACGGACGTCAGTTTGAAAACAGGCGTTGACAAAACAATTAAATAATGTCTGTAGATTCTATTACATTTTGAAAATGAAATGTATTTTAATAAACACTGCCTTTATAAGTATTTAAAGTATATGTATATATATATATATATTATATATATCTATATATATATATATATTATATATATATAATATATTATAGTAACTACCTGTACCTTATTTTTTGTAGTCTTAGCTGTGGATAATTTTTATTACTTGTTTCAGTACGTGTCTTATTTTTGTCTCTTTTTTAGTCAATTTTTAGTTATTATTTTATGGGATTTATATCCTGCCAATAAAGCTTCTTATTAATATTATGAAGTGATTTTCTTCATTCCCATTTTTATTTTATTTTATTATATAAAATATAAGTTTCTATTTTAAATTTAATGACATTTGTGATCCCATTTGTGCAGTTACTTGTAGGAGCGCCAGCGAAGTGAAGATACTGAAGTCGGGGGTTTCGAATCCCGATGATGCTGGTAATAATAATAATAATAATAATACTACAGGAGTTAGAGAAATGGACTGTAATAGTTGGTCTGAGCGCTTGTCATCAATGAAATCTTGAATCAAAGAAATATCAAATTTTAGAAAAAATATATTTTCTTCAGTTCGGGAGTTGCGAATGGGTCGCAATTGGGTACTGCAACAAGATAATGATCCAAAACATAATAGTAAGAGCATCATGAAATAGCTTCAACAAAAGTATTTCAAGCTTCTCGAGTGGCCCAGTGAATTTCAATTTAACCGTTATGGTTTGATTTGAAAAAGGTGTCCCCGTTCGAATCTGAATGAATCTCAACAATTTTCTTAGAAGAATGGATAAAAATTTCTACTGAAAGATGTCGAAACCTCGTAGAAAAATACCCAAAACGAATCGGAAGTCATTCAAGCAAAAGATGGACAAAGAAAGTATTAAATAATTTTGTAAGTAAATGTACGAAAACTTTTGCAGTTTTCTTTTCCTCAAATTCTTTGATGTTTTACATTATATGTTGGAGTTGAACTATTTTTATTTGTTAAAATTTTCCAAATGAACGGTAAAATTTTCATAACACTTTTGCATGGTACAAAAGATAAGGACGAATATAATTGAAATATTTCTTTGTACGAATATTTATGAGCAGTGATGGCCAACCTAGGCTAGTTTGAGTGGGCCGTATGAGTGGCCTTCCTTCATCTCAATGGGCCGCAAGATTAAAAATGTGCATGTGCGCTAAATATAGTCCCACGAATATGCTTAAATACATTTAATCAGTCCGCAAATTTCATAACGAGTTGAAGAAATTTATATATTAATTGAATTGTGATCAATTTCAATTTTCCTTAATGTAGTAATCCAAAAGTATCAATAGCAAATAAAAAGTACCGTAACGGTTTAAATATAAAACCCTATACCGATCAATTTGTGATGCGTGATCTTTACGGGGGCTCCGCCCCCGTACCCTCGAGACTTAAATTATACAAATGATAATGTACTAACATTCATGTTAGGTTAGGTTAGCGTAACAATTACCAAAAATACAATCTTACAACACAGACTGAAGATTTATAACTTAGCCAACCTTTATAATGTAGTTAATGACGTCACGCGTCAAACAATTAAATCGTTACTTTTTATTTGCTATTCATACTTTTGGATTACTACATTTTTAGACTCAGAAAAATGTGAGCTTTCAAATGGTGTGTGTTTTATGAGTATGTTTAATATTGAAAAATGGAGTGCTCCTAGAGATTATCCTTTTTTTTTATTCTAATTGGATTCAGTTTGGTGGTGTTTGCGATAGAATTATGACGTGCCGCTCGTGTGATTTCGACTTTCAGGACCTGATTCGCCATGTAGGCCTAAATGAAGACAAAGCATTGGATGTTTTTATCAATCACGGCGTTATTCTCTCATCCTTAACTTGCCCGAAATGTGACAGTGCTTAATACGAAAAGATCAGAAGATATGGTACTTACGTATTATCGGGACTACCAAACATTTTCGTTTAAACTAGCAAAAATATCAACTTAACCTAACCAAATAATCAAGTGCACTCCCGTGTCGGGGTCAATGAAGTTGTACTTATGATTGACCTTGAAATGTTCGAAACCAGCATCATTCAGTTCCTTCGTCCTGTATGAAAATGCCCGGTTAGGTCAACTGAATGCCCGGTTAGGTTAAGTCGTGATATTTTCGTTAGTTTAAACGAAAATGAGAGCAAAAATACATAAACAGTTTGGTAGTCCCGATAATACGTAAGTACCGAAGAAATTTAGGTGAAATAACCAATATTAACCTGTTAGGTTAATTGAATGCCCGGTGAGGTTAACAATGCCATTGTTGATTGGTTAGGTTAAGTCGTGATATTTTCGTTAGTTTAAACGAAAATGAACAAATTTTTCTAGTCAATTTTCAGTTGTTTTGCACAAATGTGATATCCATTTCCTGTGAAAATGTGTAGTTTTCGATATCTCTTCACCTAAAGATAGGTGAAGATATCTCGAAAACTACGCATTTGCACAGGAAATGGATATCACATTTGTGCAAAACAAATCAAAATTGACCAGAAAAATTTGTTCATTATAAAAGCAGACGGAGTAAAATCCAATATTTACCCAAATTAAATCTTTTATAAATTCATTATAATTACAGTTAGAGATGTACCGATTCCAAGAAAAACTACCGATGACGATTTGCCTACATTTTTTAAAATTCCTTTACAAATTTTACTAATCTAATGCAAAAACTTTCAATTTTCATATTTTTACATTTCGAATTTCTTTAATTAAATGCTTTTCCTTAGTTCTTTGGGGACTCGACGGGCTACCCACCCTGACTCAATTGCTAGGATTAACCACCCTGACTCAATTGCTAGGATTAACCAGCCTTCAATCGAGACGCGCTCTGACCAACTGCGGTTCGGAGCAGTTTGGAGGTCCCATACAAAATGAGCGACTTACGGCCTGGGTCGAACTCCCTGAACCAAACCTCGGATGAACAGCCACAGAATCGAAGGGTGATAGCTCTTCGAGTAACGAAGTTCTTTATGCCAATCACCACCTCGACCCAAGCCGTACCCGAATTAAACTCGACCGAGTAAATAATGGCCAGCAAGTTAACCACTCCTAGACCTTCTACTCTTAAATCCACTCCGAAGATAAAAGCAATCTAAATTATCAAATCCAGGACTTCGCAAATCCACACAGCAGACAAGAAAGGGGTTACATAACCTAATACGTAATGGCAGAGCTGGGCACTTCCGCAAACCGCAAATTCCGCAATTGCGGAAGTATGTTTTTCGTTTGCGGATTTGCGTTTGCGGCAAAGTCATCGCAAATTAGTGAATTTGCGTTGCGGAACTAAGACCGCAAACGCAAATCTTTCCGCAAATTTCCCACGTGGCCACTGGCCAAGCCCGCTGAACTTGTTGACAAAGCCAAAGGCGTACACTTGTAGAGGCTAGAGGGGTTGAGTTGTACAGTGAGTTCAAGTTGTGTACAGTCACAGTGTTAACTTAATTTAACTTGTGTAATGTAATGTGTGTACAGTTACTACAGTTACAGTACAGTCTTCTCTAACGTGTCTAAGTCTCAAAATTTATGAAATTCAAATGATTAAATTTATTATTTAATTTATTTACTATTTACTTGCAGGAGGTGTTTTTTGTTCAATATAATATATCAATATATGTAGTATTTTTATTTCTTCTACAATAGTGATTTATTGTAATAAATTATTTAGCCTTGTTTTTAATAAAACAAGGCTAAAACATTAAACATTAAAAAGATATAAAAACTTTTTATACCTCTTTAATGTTTTGGATACTTTTTATAGTTAAAATTGCGATTGCGGAATTTGCGGTTTGCGGAAGTGCCCAGCACTGTAAAAATTGGAAATATGGTTTGCGTTTGCGGATTTGCGTTTGCGGCACCAAAAATGACAAGCAGTTTGCGGATTTGCGGTTGCGGAAGGTAAGGTTTGAGTTTGCGGATTTGCGATTGCGGAAGTGATTTTGAGTTTGCGGTGCCCAGCTCTGCGTAATGGTCAGTTTAATCTCACGGTAATACCTAAGGCAAATTACTGTCAGCGATCTAAACTTAACTTAAATTTAATAGAAATATTACCAGTTATCTAAATAATTATGTTTATAGCCCAATTAAATATTTACAATATATACACAAGGAGCAGAATGGCTCCTAGGTCCGAAATAGGATAAACAACTTAGATTAAATTACCAATAACTAGTGGCAATAGTAGCCTAAACAAATTATTGATACCTCCTTTCAATGAAGAGATTTAAACTAAGTTCAACGTTTAAGATTTCAAATAGAATGAATCACAATCTAAAGCAGAAGACAACCTTACAGCAGCAAAACTGCGGAGCAAGTGATCATAATTTTTTACAACTACGAGCTCCCAGATTCAAGATGGCGCACGATGGGCGGAGCCTACCAATGTTACAAGTCATTCCTCAAGGGAGCGTTCTCTTGGATCAGTAAGTAGTATACAGTATATCTAATTTCACACCATATAAATTTAAATACTGTGGGAAATAATTCCCACAAGCTCACTCCACAATATACAGTACTAGAATGTGTTACTCATATACCGAAGCTAAAATGATGTTAAAAAGTTTTATTACTCATTAAAATGATAAAATAATTTTATTTTAGTTTCATAAGTTGAATACTAATATTTAAAGTAATTATTTTTCCTTATGTTGAAGGTATTTTCTTTCTTCAACAATGTAAGCAACAAAATTGTTTATTAAAATTTCAAGGACCCCTGGTGCCCAATTTTAATAAAAAAAATGAATATAAAACTTAGGTTTATAAAATTATTAAAATACTTAAAATAAAGTCATCATAATAAGATGGGGTACTTTTGCATTATTCTCCCAACACTAATTTTTTTTTATAACGGCTAACGCCTGCGGCGGGCTGTTTTTACCGTAACCTAACCTAACCTAACCTAACCTAACCTAACCTAATACCAACACTAATTTTTTTTATAATGGAAGGAAAATAAAGTACCATAACCAAAACCAAACCAACATTATATAAAAAAATTAGTGTTGGGAGGATAATGCAAAAGAACCTAAGATGGTTTCAAATATAAATTATAAAGTACAACTTAACATAGAATTATTATTAATATAGAGTAGGAGATTACAATAGTTTATACTATTTAGAAATTAGCTAGTTAGAGAAAATGTAAATTTATGGGCAACTTAACTTATTAAGCTATGCCTTTTTCGTGAATGTAAAATATTTTTATATAATTATATTTTGAAATGAGTATAAATTATCATAAATAGTGGTGTTTTTCTGTTCGATTTTCTATAATTATAGATTTTGTTTTGTAATGAAAAAATTTTAAAATTTCAGAGACAGCTAAATTTGGCCGATGCCGATGCCCAAAAAATGGCCGATTCTGCCGGTGCCGATTAATCGGTACACTACTATTTACAGTATATTTGGATTAGAGCATGGTTAATTTATAATTTTTAAGAAAAAATGATTTAATGATGAAATTTTCTGATTAATCAATGATTAACTAATTGAAAATGATTAAAAATGAAATACTTGTGAAAAGGCTAAGAAAGAGCTTTGTTGTTTCTGTTGCATCAGATAAGACCGAAGAAAACATATTTTGCTAATCCATTTAGTTTGTTTTAGTTCAAGAAACCAGGCATGAGCAGATTAGCCAGTTTATACATGCAAAAAGGTACCAAATTCAAATGCCATATTACGAAGTTTATGGTAAAATGATGCAGAAATTATGGGAAAATTTTTCCATCATTTTTTTTAAAAATATTTTTCTGATTAATTAATGATTAAATTCGAAACAATGGTTAATTAATTAATCATAACCATGCCCTAATTTGGATAAGAAAAAATCCATGTTTTAAATTTCGTATGCTTTAAATTTCAAAGTTCACAAAAAAAAACCCAGCTACTTTTAATAACACGTCTTTTACGTCATAGATTAGAAACAATTTAACTGAAAAATTATTTTATAACTGTGATGCATAAATTATTAAATATTTGGCAACTCAATGGCTCGCATTTCTCTACTATTTGCATTCTTTATTTCACTCATAATGCATTTATTTACAGAAAATACTTAATATTTACTTTGTAATTTATCATAATAACGAAATAAAGAGGATGGTGAACTTTGGCTATTGACTGTACCATTGTACATTTATACAGATATACGCGTAGAAGTGGATTTCAGGTGTAAAACTATTTTCTTTCTTCTGATTAGTCAGCATTTGAGAGAAATGAAACGTGGTCCCTGATTGGACAATTCATAATCTGTAACCCAACATTCTAATCCCTGTTTGGACAGTTCATAATCTCTAACGCAGTTTTCTGTGAACTTGACGAATATTTATAGGCATGATTCTCCTGTTATTCTGTAAGGATATAATACTGTACAGTGTGTATATATATATATATATATATATATATATATATATATTAGTGATGTAGCGGATGTCATTTTTTTCACATCTGCGGATGCGGATGAGGATGTTTGATTTCAACATCCGCGGATGCGGATGTCTACATTTTCGTTATTTTATAGGATATATTCGAGATTTGTTGTGTTTAACGTATATAATAAGTTATTATATAGAGAAAGCTGTAGCTATAATGTAGTATAATTGATTAATTGTACAATAATTGCTGTACTTTTCTCTGAACATATAAAATAATATCAAGCATCTAACTAATATAGAAATCAATTAGTGAATTCGTCTGCAAATAAATTCGTTATATTTTGTTGAGTTTCAGCCACAATTAGAAACCATAATTGTGTTACCAGGATGCGGGACGTGAACCCAACTCAAATGCACCCCACCGACCTCTTTCCCCAACCTCCACCCTTATAGAAAGAGATCTTTAATTAGCTTGATAACTATTTATATTAAGTTTAAAGTTTTATTAGGCATATTTATAAATGAGTAATTAAAATAAAGTAAACTAAGATGTTCATCGTTTAATGTTCAAACTTAATTATAGGAAGGTTATGCTTAAGGAACATTAATTTTTCTGCCTTTTCTGCTGCCAGTCTGTTTCTCTTTTCATCATATATTAATCCAGCACTGCTAAATAATCTCTCGCTTGGTACGTTTGTTGGAGGACAGGCTAAATGTTTCCTTGCAAGTTTACTCAAGTATGGATAGATATTCTGCGTATTTTTCCACCAACTAATAGGATTGTCACATGCAGCCAGGCGTTTTTCTTGGTGATAGCTCTCGATCATTTTTACTACATCTTTTGACATCGCGTAGGTCTCGTCATTGCTGCTTGACTCAAGAAACTGAGAGACAGATTCTGTGATAGATTTGCTTGTTGAAGGTGTTGGTTCTGTCACTGAAACTTTTATTCTTTTGGTGGGTGGCGAAGCGACAGATTCGAGAGATTGAAGCTCTTCAACTGCTTTGCCAAGTGATGATTTAACTCGTTCTAATGTACTAGGTGAAAATAACTTAGCTTTGTGACGTGGATCTAAGTAGGTTGCAAGAGAGTAACTTCATACAAGAACAGCCTCTCGTCTTGTCGCTTGCATCACTTTTGCGCACAATGAACTAGTTCTATTAATATAGTAGAATTTGATAATTTCCGCTTATTAATGACGTTTTATCTCAACGGTCCACATCCGCACGACATCCGCAGTCCAAAGTGCGGATGCGAGAAAATGTGCGGATGTTATGCGGATGCGGATGTGACCTACATCACTAATATATATATGTTAACCTCTCCGTCTATGGCCTTGGTTGGTTCGAAGTTGACGGGGGTTCTGGTTAGGTGGCAGCAACGGATTTGTTACTTTGGTACCGTATAGGAAATCGCAGAAGTTTCTCTTATACTATTCTCCGATTTCTTCTTGTGGTGGATCGGAGGATTCTGTGAGGCTTACTAAATTCCCTGAAGGTTCCCCGATTCTTCTTATAACGTATCGGGAAATTATTTTTCTCTATTTAAGACTAAGTTCTCTGAAGAGAGCAAGGCTCGAAGGAGAAGACAAAGATTTTCTCTGACTATAATTTACTGCTAAAATGTTACAGGTAATGTTCAGCCTCTAAGTTAGATCAGTCAGATCAGAATGAACATTGGAGAAATTTTATGGGTTTTTATATCGAATTTTTTTTCCTTACATCATTAGTATTTAATGCTGATCTGTTTTTTTTTTATTCTCAATAGGCTGATTTACTTTGCAAAACATTTAAAGAAAAAACAAATATTTTTGCTGTATCAATGTCTAGATTGCTAAGCAAGAGGAAGCCATATTTTTATTTTAAAACGGATATTGAAAGATCTGATGTTACCATAATATGCCGAGTTAACTAAAAATGGAAATTGAAATATGCCTTCCCATCACGAATTACAAACAAACATGCACATGGGCCAAAATGAAAGGTTTAAGATTAAAAATTAACGCTAAGCAGGACATGACTTCATCTTTTACAACGAAGAGAGAATGTATACAGGAAATGAACAAGATTACATTATTAAGCTAAGTCTACGAAAATGATCAAGTTGTTTAAAGAGAAATAATTTACCAATTATAAAATAGAAAGCAAATCAAAAATGTATCCAAATTTGTGTCACCGTTATACGATTTTGGTCTATATACAAAATAATTACGTAGTTTACAAAGCAATAATTCACCAATCATAAAATAGAAAACAAATCAACGTTTTATCCAAACTCGTGTCAGCGTGATACGATTTTGGGCTTGATTATATAAAAAATGAATATATGAATAAGAATATAAGGATTATATAAATATACGAAGTATACGAATGAACATAAGAATTATATGGATGTAGGAGTTATTCATTGTTAATTTTTACACACACACACACAACACACACCATATATATATATATATATATATATATATATATATATATATATATATATATATAATATTATATATATATATATATATATATATATATATATATATATATATGACTGTACACTTTAAAAGATTGAGGAACTTGTGCACTGTTTGATTCTTTTTCACAGTCCTGCAGTTTCAGTTCGAAAGTACAATGGAAATGTTTAGCCTCTGTGCCACTTTTACTAGGCCTTTCGAACATTCGTATAAAACTGTTGTTTGGGAGCCAGAGATAATAGATGTGCTCGTGCAGTGATGATGAGACGTATGGAATTTAACGTTGACTGCGATAAAAGTATCTCATTTTAGTCTTAGAATTAATCGTAAGTTACTGAGTGATATCTCACAAAATGAGGGGAATTTTTCCTATTCATCAATCATCGAAGGTTGCATCAATACTAGCCGAATAATACTATTTATAACTTTAGAGTAAATTAGACAGTACTGCGGGATTCAAACGCAAATGTAATAACTTTATGTTTTATTTACCACTTCATTTTATCAGTTAATCCAAAGAAATGTAAATAAAAATAAAAAGTAACTATATTTCAGAGATGCATGAAACTTTATATGAGGAAACAATAACAATAAGGTGGGGGGTTTAATGAATGTTGTGTGGGTTATCTGTCGACCATATACGCGTGTTTTGTGCACTAACAAATCCAATGAGGCAAAACCATGCCTCATCCGAAAAGACGTAACATCCAAAATGTCAGGTTGCTGTTCCACAATTTGAAGAAACCACTGACAGACAATACGCGAGCCGTCTCTCACCGTCTGAGGGCGCAGTTCCCGCGCCAGATGCACCTTATATGGGTGCAGCTTCAATTATGTTACTGTTTTGACGCAAGCTCCTAACGCTGTTCCTTAGTGTCTTCATATCGCTTATAGGGAAACTGAGTTATTCACATAGCTACGGACGTTGACAAGTCAATGGGTAACACCGTTTCCCTATAAGCGAAGTAAAGACACTGAGGTCGGGGGTTTGAATTCCGATGATGCTGGTAATAATAATTATCCAGGATTAGCGCAATGAGGCGCATTAGTTGGCCTGAGCGATGCGCCAGTTTGTGGCCCTGCTCACTCGTTATCATTATCATCTGGAAAGAGAACTTACTCCTGGTAAATGAAAAGATTCAAAAGGAGTAATTTCATTGTTCTCATCTCAGGAGTGAAAGGAAAAGCACTGAAGGCATTGTAGTTAACTCAATTGAATATCCGTATATACTGAGCGTTGTACATTGTTCTTAATGAAGGTTAGAACAACACGAAAAATGTCAAAATATTACAAATTTCTATATTCTGAATTTTCTACCATTGGTGAAAACAAATGAGATAAATTTCTTGTTGATTTTAAATCGCATCAAATTTTAGTCGACAAACCAGTTGTCCATAACGAAAACATAAAAAAAAGAAGTGAAGTTGGGAAACGGCATCGCTGTTTTGGAGTTGAATTTAGGATAAAATTTCTGAGATCGAAGAGAAGAAAAGTCAGTTATTATTATTATTTCATATCTTAAAAGTTAGGCCTCGTGGAATGTACAAATGATTTACTCTGAGAAACTCTTATCCCGCCCAATGAATATTTCGATGGTACGAAAACGTCTGTCTGTAGCTCCACTTAACTTCGACATTACTGTATTATTTCTAATTAATTGTGTATATATTTCTATCCTTAGTATGTGAACTGTCATTGTATTATATAATTATTAATATATGTCATATGGACTAGTCTGCCAATAAACCTTCTCATTTTCATTTCATTTCGATGAGCTACACTAGTTTAATCATGAGAGAGGAGGTGCCAGAAACTGATACAACGCTCAGGCTAGAGTCTAGACGAATGTGGCCCATTGTGCTAACTCCTCGATTATTATTAGCCAGCATCATCGGCAGTCGAACCCTCAACCTCAGTGTCTTCGCATCGATTACGGGAAAACGGTGTTATCCATCGAGTTACGGGCGCTGGACCACATTAGGTTAGAACTGACGTTTTAGTGACGAATATAGTTGCGGGCGACTGTACTATTATAAATTACTTAAAGTGCAGCAACCGCACTTAACTAAAATGGAAAGAGAAGGCGGCAATAAAGTGGAAAACTAGTAGCTAATGGAACTCGAACCCGCGCCGCGTTTATATGCTTTATAAAAGCGAGGAAGATGAATGGAGCATGGAAAAACAGCGTAAATATTGACTTCGCTTGAACAAACCATTCTTTATGGTTTTGGATAACGTGATCAGTAGGAACGCTGACTCTGAACCTCTGAAATCACGCGACGCGAGTTCGAGCCCTAGTAGCTCCTAGTTCCCACTTCATTGCCGTTTTCTCTTTTCATTTTATTTAAGTGCGGTTGTTGCATTTAAAAGAGTATTTACATTTATCTTTCTTACAGTAAACTGTGTAAGATAGTACATAGGACTCAAACATCTCTATCAACGGGTACTGAATTTATTTTAGATAGACAGAACGTTGGTTCAGTGGTGGGTGTACAGAATTCAATATATATATATATATATATATATATATATATATATATATATATATATCTCTCTCTCTCACACAAAGAGTGAAAGTTGTAAATTGGTTTTTAAATTGTAAATATCGTACCAGCTACAGATAAATTATCGTGCGTGGCTGATAATTATCGAACCTTGATTTAGATTCTGTAATTGTCACGAAATAAAAAATATGGCACATAATAAATGGCATCAGATGGATGCACTGTTGGCTCTGTATTATTAATTTTTCGTAAAAATCATTTTCATTCGTAGAAATATCCCTCTCAGTATCGTACTAACAGCCAGTGCTCACGGTTCTCTTTATCCCGTGGGCCAATGGCCTTTCATTGAGCGAGCCACCACCACCCCGATCACCACGTGTTACCACAGTGTGTCGTCTTAAGCGTAAACAAATCCATTACACTTCAGATCGAATGAAAAATTCCAGTTACTGCACAGAGACCTTTTCTGAGATTGAATAAAATTGTCTGGCGTTAGCCAGAACAAAATCAGTAAATTTAACACTGCGCTAAACGGTTAATAATAGTGATTTTGTTCGTTTCACGTTTTACAGTGATCCAAATTATTTGTTAATAATAATAATAATAATAATAAACTTCGGTCAAAAATGACAAAACTGAAAATTAATCATTTAGATATTGATGTCTTTAGTCACGTTTAGTGGGAGGGAGCTCACATAGTCCATTTTCCTGCGTTGCAGCCACGTCTGAAGATGTAGAATTTGTTAGCTGTTTAGAAACTAAAAATTACTAAAAACTTAAGGTATATTTTCCTCGCTTATATATTCATTTTTTTAATTGAATTCAATTGAATTAAATTAAATAACGTTTATTAATAATAAAACAAATACATTGGTTTTACAATTTACTGACAAATAAATGTAAAGGTGGACTATTTATTTTATTTGGTCCTTAAACTTTAGGTTTAAAATAAAACAGTTATTGTTAATAGTACGTAAATCATGAATAAGAATTATTAATAATATAATTAAGGTACGTATTAATCTTAAATTATCATTATCGATATAACAAATGCAAAGTCATTATTGAAGATATTATATCTATACCATACAAAGCAATCAGTATTATACATGAGAGATAAGAACTAAACAATGACGACGAGTAATGTGTCTTTAATCCTAGATTACGCACGAGAAATGAATAAACAATAATAATGTACATTTAATCCTAGATTTTTATTAGTATTCCATTATTAATCGAGATTTCAACTCGGTTTTAAACGAATTTACATTCACAATATTTTTTATATCAACATTTAAATCATTCCATAGTTTCAATCCAATGAAAATGGGTAATTTTTTAGATGAAAACAATCTAAATTGAGGTATGACACGCTTTGATCTATTTCTGGTCTAATATGAGTGGATTTCTTGATCAGTTACAAAATATCTATTTACCCATTGTAAGTTAATGATTTTGTTATTACACTCGTAAATAAAATATGCCAGTTTGATTACATCATCGAGCTTTAGTAGTTTTATCTCTTTAGGAGTTTTATCCTTGATCACTAAAGTGATCAAGGAAATCAGTATCAGATAATAAGCTTATTGCTCTTTTTTGAATGACGAAGATACTGTTTAAAGCGTTGTTAGCGGAGTTTCCCCAAACGAGGGTGCAGTGCGTTATATAAGGAAGAACAAGAGTATGATAAAGAGTCAATAAAACCCGTTTAGGGACTACATTTCCAAGTTATTTACTTATTTACAAAATATACTCGTATATAATCATTAAAATTGGATATGCAGCACGACTTTTCAATGGAGGTGATCCTTCACCAGGAAACCTCATCCAATTGTTTTAAAAAATTTAAAGTTCGAAATAAAATCGGGATCGAATTAAAGTATTTTTATTTAGTTTAAAGCCACAAAATAAAGCTAATAAATGTTTTAAATTAAAAAAAGGTGGGAAACGCTTCATAACTGACCAATTACTTTATTACTTATCATACAGTCATCAAACTGTTCTAATTCTTGTAAATACATTTAAATGCCTTCATATTTATCTTTATTATATATATATATATATTTATATTAAATAAAAATTTAAATTCTAACAAAGTGTAGATACGTGTTACTTTTTCTGTACTTAATCTGTAAGGCCATTAAAAGTGAAATGCTGAAATTCCGCTCAACTTCTTCACCTTCTTTCGACAATTAAATTTTTTTCTGAATAAACAATTTCGTTGTTGACAGAGTTTATTTCCACGACAGTTTCGACGCCCACTGGCATCCTCCTCGGGTGGATACAGAAACACAAATGAAACAAAACAAGAGGGAAAAACAGTTCAGGGATCGACCGTTAAGAAATTCGCACCTAGGTTGGATTCCATTCTCTCGAGACAGGAGGGGCATTTTTTATTCTCATTTTGACCTTCACGTAAAAAAGTGAAGTTTTTTGCATTTAATTTCGTTGGTGTTTGAAAGGCAAAAATATGTTAAAAAGACCGAACAATCAGTGTCGAATAAAATAAAAAGGTCGAAAGAGAAACGTTTTTCCGAGAAAGTTCGATTTTATTCGATGATACGACACATGCAGAAGGGCATGCACGGACATGCCCTTGAACAGAGAGGCATCTCATCGGTTTAGTTGGGGTCATTTGTGAGGTCATTCCGTTCAAAACGAAGTTAATTCAATACATTCATTTGTGGAGAAGCATTTAAACAAAATTATGACGAAAATTATAAACTATACGAGTTTGAAAATGCCACGAGGGGTATCAGGGTATGAGTTTTGGCCATTTATGATGGTGATAATGATAAGCTTTATTGACAGGGTATAAATCCCATAAAGTAGTACAATATTCTCGAAGGTAATAAACGATAAAATAAATCAAACAATAATAAATTTGAAACAAATTAAAAATGATGATAATAAGAATAATGTTTATTGACAGGAGACATCCCCAACCTAAAAAAAAAAAACGGTACGGTAACCATCAAGGTAATCAATGATGTAACTAATTAAACATTACCTTTAAAAACAAAAACAAAACGGACTACGGTAACGAAGAAATAAGAATGATACACATACTTGTAATAGAATAGCTAAGGCAGGAATTATAGGTGGAGCTACAGACAAACACTTTCATACCAAGAGGTCCACCACAGTCTAGACTCTAGAAGACATAAAGTACGATTGATGAATAGCTTGGACAATTAGATTGTCTGAGTTTTTAATTCTTCGCATGAGACTGTATTGGACGCGTTTTGTTACCTCAGTGAGGCTCGGAACGTTGCGGTTAGCGAACATTTGAGAGGCTGAGCATCTTGGAGGTAACTTATGTAGCAGTCTGTAGGATCTGTTGTGAAGCAAACAGAGTTCTGCAGGACCTTTTTCTTTATAATTAATCCAGAGTTGCTGCTATTAATACCTTCATTATTTTTAATTTGTCTTTTTCAATCTCGAAATCTCTCACGCAATCGTGGTCTAGTGGGTAGGTCGGATCTTTTATTTAGCATAGTCTATCCATCTAATTAATTATTATTATTATTATTATTATTATTAATAGTAGTAGTATTAGTAGTAGTAGGAATAGTATTATTATTGAACCAGATAAGTATATATACTTCTGTAAATTTGATAATAATAAAGCTTAAAACAGGGATCTCAAACACATGGCCCTCGAACGCTTCCGGTGCCGCCCTCACGAAATCTAATGAATTGTACTCGGCATATCAGTGAAGAGGAATCTAAAAATATTATAAATATTCCCTCGTTACATATTTATCATAAGCACAAACATGCAATAAAGAAATATAGGCGAGTACGCAGCTATTAACAGTTTCAGTTGTATTTCGGGCCACGCCGAAATAAGTTTGACACCTCTACTCTAAACTGTGTTATTATTACTAGCTAAAGTAGGCCCTACAGGCCCATTTAACTAGATCTGCGGTGCTGGGACCTTCGGCCCCAGTAATTAAGGGGGTCAATTGTTAAGCTTCATAAAAGTTCTTCATGAACTTAAAATAAATATTAAACCTTCACTGACTTAATAATTTCTTTTTAAAATCTTTGGTATCCGATTTCAGCTTTTGAAATAATTTTTTGACAGACTCTGGCTCAATTATATTATAGATTATTATTATTATTATTATTATTTATTATTATTATGATAAATACGGTATTGTATGTGAGGTATTACCTCACTACTTAACAACGTCACTTATTAGTTTGCATAACGCCAAATCTCCAAGAGAGGAAACTGAAAAAGAATGTGGTATCTTTGGCAGTTGAAAGTGGAGTGCCAACGGGTAGGCGCTAGAAGCATGCAAAGATCATTTTGGCTTCATTTTTCTTGCATTATAGGCTGTGCAACCCGCTATGATTGGTATAGAACTTCTATTTTGTCTCCTGCCTAAATCCTCGTACACAAGAGATGGGTTGCGATCGCCCGTGTACCTGTAAATTCGTTCTTCGTGACGTGTATGAATTTGCATGATTTGGTTTCGCGTTCTGATGATAACTAAAGTCGCGTTCTTACTGAATGTAATCAGTACAAAGATTCTTTTTCTACAAAACACATTTCACTTACCTCATTTCTTTCAAAATACTCGTAAGTAAGTGGGTAAATGAGTAAGGCCGGCCCCACCCAGGATCGTCTCGCGACTGACGACTGACGACTTGGGTCGTGACAACTCGAGTCGCGCGTGATTTGACATTGACAGAATGGGAGCCCCACATACTATAGAGACCGCGACGCGATTCCTCAGAATCCCTTTTGGGATAACGCTTCCGCATTGAGATTAACATTCCATAACAACGAGCTAAAATCTGTGAATAAAAGCAAACTGTAACAAATAAGTTGTTTGGAATCGCCAAAGGAAAAAAAAAAATCCATTTAAACCAAATTGAAGGTGTAAACCAAATTTTCATGGTCAACCTGCATTTAAAAGTCTGAAACAAAGGTGAACTTTGGTGCTTTTTTCTGCATGCATTGCATGCATTGCACTTACGTCAACTTGATCTACTCTTTGATGTTGTGCCCACATCACCTTTTTTGTGTCCATAACACACATCATCTTCTTTTAGCACTTGGAACGGGATTTAACAATGTATATTTGTATATTTGTAAACGATGTCAATTTTCTCTTGATAAGAATTTGATAAATCACTAAATTCTGCAATCAGTATATCTATTATTATTATTATTAATATTACTTCAAAGAAAATTGCAATACATTTTTCAGTTATATGTCTAATAATACCCTTATACCCTTGGCACTTTCATAACCTGTTGAAAAATAGCTAATTTTCCCCCTTTATGTAATGGCACACACACCAACCCTGAAGTGATGACGCCGATTCTTATACGAGACATTTCGTAATTGCCTCATTGAGTGACTAGTCAGTTTTGTAGGCCTATAATTATTCAAAAAATTTATATTCTTTTTTATTACCTTTTCACGTTATATCAAAGGGACGCTGTTAAATGTTCTAACTAAATGCGCATTCTGGACTGGTTCCAATTGGCGCCAGCGAGCCCGAATGCCAAAAATTGTTAAAACAGGGTCTATAGTTATAGGCAGAAGGCCAAGTTAGTGCCAGTTACGATTTTGCAGTGCCCAGTGATACATTAAAACCCATGGCTTTAAATAATATATATAATTAACGGCATGAAATAAGATTATAAATGGTTTGCAGTCATAAAATTGTTTGAGAGGACTCAACTTTGTTCTAAGAAGATTTTAGTTTGATTTCGGTGCATTAAAAACGGCGTAAGTATTTTTTACGTAAATAAAATTTGACGTGATTAAGGATTCTCAAAGTTCTCCTTTTATATAAATAAAAGGACTTTGGGTTCTGGTTTTAAGACTTTGCTCTTTACTCTTTTAAAATTATATGAATTATGCGCATTTATAACATAAGAATGCTTTCACACCGTACAATTTTTCACTTGGCAAATATTTACGATCTAATTTACTAAAAATCTAATTTTCCCACGAAAAATAGGGAGATAATGAGGGGTATTCTAACCCTTACCTTGGCTATTGTTTTAGTAAGGTAAAGAATGTTGTAACTGCGGTTCAAGGGCGTTTGGGCAGGGCCCATTAGTTACTTTCAGTTTCACGCGTTTGGGCCCGTGTGAACTACATCGCAGCACCGTTTCCCGTTAGATCAGCGAGGTTAAGTGACGCTGGTTCCGTTCGATAGTTGGATGGGTGGCCATCCTCCGCGTTCGGGTAATGTAGCGATCTTTCGATGGTCCGCATCCTACATAAAGCTGTAGGTCTCCGTCACGTAACATTTGCCCTTACGAAGGATGCTAAACAATCCAAAATATTATTATCATTGAGTCCATATCACCGTGGTATATCTTTTGAGCCATCGGTCACTAAGTCTGTATAGGCTCTCAAATCACACACACAAGAGAGAGAGAGAGAGAGAGAGAGAGAGAGAGAATTTTATGAAATCGCAAGATAAAAAGTTGCTTGAAAACCGAAATCATGCCCGATATTCACCCACCATCAATCTAAGATACTGTACCAACGATACACGAGACATTAAACGCGCATTCTGTAGCTAAAATGTTTTCTCTCGTCCATCTGTTTCTCTCTTAAATGCAGATTTTCTTTCTTATAAAACCTTTTAATTCTTCTAAAGAAGAGATCTTAGTTCTTTTGCATCTTCACCTTCCGTGTTGCCAAGTAGAGAAAACAAAATATGGGCTGCAAAATTAAAATCGTTTACGTTGCACGCGAGGATGCATGCAAATTTCAGTCTGCATCTGGATATAAGCGGAACGTTTATTTCAAAGCATTAAAAAAAATATATATGTATATATATATATATTTCAATCAACACTTAGGACTCAGGTTTTTAATGATTAGTGCTGAGATATATGTTAGTGTAAGGGAGAGGAAAGTCAGTGTCCGAAGTTTGGTGGATAATACCGTAAGCGAAGTAAAGAAAGTCACTGAAGTCGGGGGTTCGGCTCCCGGTGGTGCTGGTAATAATAATAATCCAGGAGTTAGCGCGATGGTCCGCATTAGTTGGTCTGAGCTCTATGCCAGTTTTTGCCCCTCCCCACTTATTATTATTAATCCAGAGGAATATACTAAAATTCTCGCAAGTACTTTCAGAGTACTGTCCAAGTACTTTCATTTCCAGAAGGATTATTTATAACTTTCTAAAAACAACTTAAGAAACTAAATAACTAAATAAAGAGATAAATAAAACCAAATAGATTAAAAGAATGATAATTGTAATTAATGCATAAATTGTGTTTGAAAGTGAAATAATAAATAATTAAACCAAAAAATCTTCATTTTCCTCTTTGAAGATTTTTATTTTAATTGAAAGAGAAACACACCTTTTTATTAAGAGATTATTACAGTTTGTACGGATTTACGGATCTACATATGTACACTTAACAAATCCTAAAGGAGTACTTCGGAGTGTTACGTACGACCGACGAACTGAGTTGTAGAACTGGTCGTAACGAGCTGCGTTAGTTTGCGTTGTTTGAAAAATAGTGGGCGTGATTACTCGGAGAATTTGCTTCGTAAATTTTGTATCTTTATTTTATTTATGTTTACATTCAGTCGGTGTAAATTTAAGTTTAATCACATTCACTGCGTTGTTTAATCACATTCATTAATGTGATCCGTTAACCCTACGTTCTTTCAATGAAGTTAGGAATGAAAGCTGGGGTCCACTTACATAACTGAGGAACATAGTGGTTAATTCCTTTGAGAGAAAGAAATTCTAGTAACCGATATAGGACACGTTTCATAACAGGTAAAATTAGAAAATAAAGAAATTATTATTATTTCTACTTATTAAATTTTAAAGATAGAGATTGTAGAAGTGAATAAATCACGATTCAACAAATACAGTTCAAATTCCTTAACTGACCACGTTCACCAGTTTGAAACGACATAACCTGTTGCAACCGGTTCTAGAAATCAAATCATCGGTCGTGTGTGGCACTCCAGGGCACTCTTTAGAATCTTCACCACCTCGCAAGATAAATCTCCCGATTCTCTGTTAAAACTAAAAACTTCACAAAGTGTTAATACAGACTTTCAACAATAACGATATGTTCCCTTTTTTAGTAAACAAGAATGTTCAAAAGGGGAAACTAGTCCATGTCAATTTAAAACCTCTCGTTTAATGTTTTCATCCACCATCGAATCGATGTCACACTTTGAGAAAGGAAGTATGAAGCTCCATAACACAATGTCTATCTGTTTTGTTATTTTGTTCTATGAAAAGGTGTAAAAACGAAAATCAAATATGTTTTGGCGGTTTTTACTTGCGATTTATATCAAAATTTATCTATATCTAGTCAGTCCACGATCGCATTATAACGTAAAAAAAAAAAAAAAAAATTTGAACATAAAATTTTAAGCCATTGAGACCTTAACAGTGCAGTTTCACAAATTTGGACTCGCTGGCTTTAAATACAGAGCTCAAAATTTTGATAGCTATAGTATTTTTGTGAAGTTTTAGACTGACTGGCTTCAATCCCGTTCGCAGGATTGAAGCTAGTGATGCAGCATAACCGTGTGCCCACCCTTTTATTGTTAGATTTATTTATTTCTCCACGATAGCCGCATGAATGGTTCGAAAGTGAAAAACCCGCACTTGTTCTCCTTATTGGTAACATTTCTTGACATTTTTGGCTCGTGAATTTGATGATTAGATAAGCGATGTTTTCAACGTTAAAATTATAGTTTGTCTCCAAAAAATAAAAAAAGATGTTTGCCAACTATTTTTCATTTGAATTTCTCTTCATTCATTCATTCATTCATTTATTTTTAGTTATACATAATTACTTTCTTTTTATACCTGTCCTGGTTTAGATGGAATATTATGGAAGAGATTTAGCCAATATAGGCGTCATATAAGAGCGTGACTTCCCTCATTCCCTTAATAATATCAAATAGAAGCCTATTTGTGGTAACCATCGCGTATGATTGGTTTACTCACTTTCATATTAATTGAAGAATATTTTCATTAGCTCAAATTCATTGTAAAACAAAACGATGGTTTACGCTTTCGATTAGAGGGCGCTAGTTTACTTTTAGAGTACACCAATTCTTTTCATTTTCATAAAACACTCGCTCCGACAATGATTAAGATTTAATTCAATAAATCAGTTTATTTTACAATTACAATAAACAAAAAACGCATTACGACATCACTTCCAATTTCCACTGTCATTCGTAGTCCAAGGGTTACGTCGTGACCAGAGATGCGCCCCAAAACGTCTTCCCAATAAACGTCATTAATAATGAATAATCATGATCACCATATCAACGACCTAGAGGGGGTTGGTTCTCTTGGTCACGTGACCTTTGCCGTTACGAAGTAGGTTAAACAGCCCAAAACAATAGTCGCAGTTCGAAAATTAGAATCATCAACTTAATCTAACTTAACACTAACCTAATTTCTTTTTAACCTAACCAAACTAACCCGATTCAACCTAACTTAACTTAGGTTAAACTAATCCCAGTATGAGGTGAAGAGAGATCCGCTACAATACGAGTACGATATTTTGTAAATAAAAAAAAATCCCTTCAAAAAGTTGTTTGTCAAGATGATTAAACGCAGAAAGGTCGGCCGCACACAGGATCGTCTCGCGACTGACGACTTTTGTCGTGAGGACTCGCGTGTGATTTTACATTGACAGAATGGGAGCCCCACACACACTACAACGACCGTGACGCGATTCGAGTCGTTAGTCGTCAGTCGCAAGACGATCCTGTGTGCAGCCGGCCTAAAAGTACGTTCTTAATTTAAACATTCGTGTTTGAATAAGTCCTTTAAATTACGAGTCATCCTACTTTAAGTATTTTCACTATTTTCTTCCTGTGAGGTTTTGAAACCCCTTTTTTACGATATAAATAAGAGCCTTATACGCATTCTTCTTCTTTCTGATACATTTTTCAGCCCCATTTATCTCCTTTGGCCTCCTTTTGATTACCTTACGTGAAGTGATTGATAATTATTAATCTTAACGGAAGGCAATTTGGGATTTAAGTGAAAGAAGTTTCTTGTGAGGCGTAATTATACGCTCTTTTTATAAAGTCATATTTGCGAAGGTTAGGAGCAAAAATTTGCGTTAAAAGACATTTTTCATAACTGTCTCAGTATCTAAAATCGGAGAATGTGAAATACGCAGCTTTGACAAGAATTTAGGTCACATTTTTATCGTAAAATGAATCAGGATTGAAAATAAAAGTGATATCAACAAATGAGGTTAAATACTGCAATGAGGGTGATGGGGAGCTACGACCCGAGGAATGACACTTTTAAAAATTCTTATTAGGCCAAACTGTAAATATTTGCTAATTTATTGGGCTATGTCGTGGCCATGTGGCAACACCTCTTCCCGTTAGAGCAACGAGGTTAAGCAACGTTGGGTCTATTCAGTAGTTGGATGGATGACCGTTCTCCGCGTTCAAATAATGTAGCGACTATTAGATAGTTCGAATCCCACGAAAAGCCGTAGTTCCCCTCTGTCGCGCGACCTCTGCCGTTACCAAGGAGGTTAAACAGCCCAAACATTATTATTATAAGGGTTGTTTTTCTTATTTTTTTCTGGCAACAAACATAAATAATTTAATTAATTATTTAGATTAAGTTTTAAATTGTCGCAAGCAACAATTTTTTGGTGTGACCAAAAATAAATCACGATTGCAGACGCCACGACTGCGATAAGAAATACGGCCGTTAAGTACATTTTAAAGAAACTGTTGGGATTATCAGATTAAAAATGTCAGCCTTCAAGTTGCCAGAAAACGATGTACAGACCTTTATCGAAAGAATTGGTTGATTTTCAAGAGGTTTCATCCGATAAATATATTTAAAAATTCGACTGAGAATATATTCCTATCTTTTGTAACAGATTCCAAGCGCAAGACGCGAGTCTAACTTTAGTACGGAGTCAAAAATAAACAAGGAGGACGGACAATTTAAACAAATGATTAGACACAAATGACATTCTAAACTCGTGTTTAGAGCCAAAGCAATTAAGTTCGCCGCATACCCCAAACGCCAAACGGGTCAATTTTTCTCTGTTCCCAACTTTGATTCTTCACTATATTTTAGCTTTACGCGTCAGGTAAATAATTGACAACTTTTGTCCATTAGAAAAGAAGAAGGAATTTGAACATTGGGTAATTTTAATACCCTTTCTTGGCCGATTTACGGTATGTTTAAATTTAAAACGTTTTTTACCTTTATTACCTCGTACCATAAGGACTAAAATCGCGTAAATTTTATGGTCGCCTTTTCGACCATACTATAAACAATAATGCAAATCAGTAAATATTGATTGTTTTAATACGAACGTATATTTAAACATGAACTTGAGATTTATTTTTTAGCGACGTTAAATCTGCCTCACGATAAACATTTAATTATTCATTTATTGGCACTCAACTGTCAGAACAAAGTGGAGATCTCAAATTACCGTCTTTCTATTTTTTTTAGAGAAACAAAAGGAATTGTCGTGTCCTCTAAAGATGTTTGCTTAACTCAACCTTCGAATGAAGACGATTCAGAAGTGTGGCGCAAAACTTTTTCCAGTAAACTTCATTAATAATGGATCACCTTCATTACCATATCACTGACTAGACACCGTCGGGGTTCGACTCCCGATGGCGCTGGTAATAATAATAATAATAATAATGTGGGAATTACCACTGTAATCTAAGATAAACCGCATTAGATGACCTGAGCGTGTGCCAGTTTCTGGCTCTCCTTACTTATTATATTACTGCGATATAAACGGTGTCTACAACAATCATTATCACTCCCAACCGCAATTCACAAGTGGGAATAACGCGAAGTGGGAACTCCAAATTTGGAAAGAGTGTCCTGATTTGGTAAAGGGTAAAATGAGAGCTTGAGGCAATTGCGGGGGTCGAGGGGTATTTCTATGGATTTCTTCTCTGAATTTTTCACTCTTGGGTAAAAGATTGAAATGTGAAGAGACCGAGCCAACACTTCCAAAAAGGGTTAAGCGTTGTTGTTTAAAGCTTAAAATCAATAAACAGTATTATGTTTATCACGCCAGAAATGAGATATAAATTAGTTATCACAAACACTGCTAATGTTTGTTTTGAAAATGTTTTCTACGTGTCACGTTTTCTTTAAACTCAAAAATAAAGTATTTTATTTGATTGTCGCGACAAAATCTGACTCGTCATTATAGGAAATCATTATTAAAATAATGGTGAATTGATTAGTTGGGAAAACGTCTAATTGGCTTCAAATAAAAACTTTACAGAATAGTGAAAAGAGACCTTTGAGCAGCGATGCCCGAGACGAGACATTACATAAAGAATACGTTACATTTGGACAACGGGCCTATCGAGGTTATCAAAGTCAGATAAGCAATTTAAAGCAAATTTTCACAAAGTAAGTTTATACAATTAAAATACAATACTGTTACAGTATTGTAAAATAAGAAAACTGTGGAATAATTATATATACACAAACACACACACACACACACACTTATTTTTTTATCTACTTTTAGTTTAGATTTTTGCATAATTTTTTTGTCTGTGGTAATTTAAGTCAATAAACTGAAGGCTCGGTGGAGTAAAATTTTTAATCACTTACACTTTCGTTAATATAAGTGTGTGTGTGTGTGTGTGTGTGTGTGTGTGTGTGTGGGGGGGGGGGGGTATTAAAAAATTTAAAGGAAGCTATTTTTTTTACCCAATACAATGATTACTTTCGAATTTCATCCGCGTTTGGGCTTTTAATCCAAAAGTAAAAATTTAAATACCTCAGATGATACTGGAACCGCGTTTTTACACACCACGGTATTTGTTTTAGGTTAGGTTAGGTTAACCTAACCTAGACCAACCTAACGTACCTAACCTAATCTCGAAAAAATAACTCAGAGATGAAAGTCAGGGATATTCATTTTCTCGTACGTATTCGTTATACACACCACGAAATTCGAGCAAAAAAAAAAAAAATTATATATATATATATACGTATATATATATGAAAATTATTTCACGAAAGTAACACGTGAAAAATATTTATGATGAATAAAACCACGAAGGAAACACAAAATGATGCTCAAGCGCTTTCGTCTAATGACATCCTCAGAAACACTGAAGTACATAAAAAGGTTACAGCCTATATATAGGTTACAGAAAGAAAAAAAAAATAAATAAATAATACACACACACACACACACACATATATATATATATATATATATATATATATATATGCAATAAACGGAGAAGTAAAAATAAAAATTAAAAATTAAAGGATTATCAGAGAGGCATACAGATTTGTAAGGAAAAATATCGATTTTTAGCACAAGATCAAATGAATTATAAAAATACAAATTTATACTGGAAATCTGCCCGGGTTTTAACACTCTGCCTTATATGGTTAAGTTTCGATGTATATAAAAATAAAATGAAAATTAAAAGTTAATAAAGTAGCATACAAGTTTACCAAAGATTTAGCGTTCTACCCTTCTTATCTAAATCTGTTTTGAAGGAATTCAAAACAACAGGATCGAGTTGAAAAAGACCTTTGCTTATGTTGAAGTTATTTGAAAGTTGGTTAATGGCAGACTCAAGAATATTTCTATTAACAATGTTGCTAGAGTGGAATAAAACTGAAGCATTATTCCAATCAATACAGTGGGATAACTCTGACAAATGGACAAAAAGGGCACTGGACAACTGTCCTGTTCTAACGGAATATTGATGCTGTTTTATACGTGTGTGCAAATCCTTTCCCGTCTGACCTATGTAAAAGGAATCACATTGTTTACAACCAATTTTATAGATAATGCCTGAATTATTGGTAGGGCTATTTTTTACTATGATATTTTTCACAATATTGTTATATGAAAATACTACATTAATATCCAAAAGTTTAAGTATATTAGCAATGCCTAAAAAGCCCGGGAAAAATGGAAGTACTAAAATATTTTTTGACAAAGTACGAGTGTTATTATTGACACGATAGAAAGTTCGTTTTGCCTTGTTGAGACAAGATTCCATAAACGCAGATGGATAACACAGATCACTTCCAATACCGTTGATTTTTTCCAATTCGGCATCGATGTATTCCGGACTGGCGATCCTAAGGGCGCGGAGAAACATTGATGAAAAAATGGCCTTCTTAGTTGGGGTGTCATGTCCCGAGTAAAAGTGTACGTAGGACAAATTGTTTGTTGTTTTCCGATAGATGCTAAACTTAAAACCTGGGCTTTCCCTATGTACACGCACATCCAAAAATGGGATTGAATTGTCTTGTTCCACTTCTAAAGTAAACTTAATGGAGGGACTTGATCATTTAACTGAAGGAGGAAGTTATCCAGGTCACGATTCATGGGCCAGATACACATAGTAAAAAATAGCCCTACCAATAATTCAGGCATTATCTATAAAATTGGTTGTAAACAATGTGATTCCTTTTACATAGGTCAGACGGGAAAGGATTTGCACACACGTATAAAACAGCATCAATATTCCGTTAGAACAGGACAGTTGTCCAGTGCCCTTTTTGTCTATTTGTCAGAGTTATCCCACTGTATTGATTGGAATAATGCTTCAGTTTTATTCCACTCTAGCAACATTGCTAATAGAAATATTCTTGAGTCTGCCATTATCCAACTTTCAAATAACTTCAACATAAGCAAAGGTCTTTTTCAACTTGATCCTGTTGTTTTGAATTCCTTCAAAACAGATTTAGATAAGAAGGGTAGAACGCTAAATCTTTGGTAAACTTGTATGCTACTTTATTAACTTTTAATTTCTTTATTTTTTTTTATATACATCGAAACTTAACCATATAAGGCAGAGTGTTAAAACCCGGGCAGATTTCCAGTATAAATTTGTATTTTTATAATTCATTTGATCTTGTGCTAAAAATCGATATTTTTCCTTACAAATCTGTATGCCTCTCTCATAATCCTTTAGTTTTTAATTTTTATTTTTACTTCTCCGTTTATTGCATATATATGTATATATGTATATATATATATATATATATATATATATATATATATATATGTATATATATATGTATATATGTGTGTGTATATTATTTATTTTTTCTTTCTGTAACCTATATATAGGCTGTAACCTTTTTATGTACTTCAGTGTTCCTGAGGATGTCATTAGACGAAAGCGCTTGAGCACCATTTTGTGTTTCCTTTCCTTCGTGGTTTTATTCATCATATATATATATATATATATATATATATACACACAGGGTGTCCCATAAGTCCGGTTTCATAGGAAAATTTACTTTAAATTAAATTTACAAAAGTAATACATAAGAACTAAAACAAATGTTCAAATTGATGTCTTGTTTTGGGACGTTTTTTTTGGTTTCAGGTAGAATAAGACAATGGCTAATATGGAAGCGAGTTGAAGAAATTCAAGGACTGAAAGTAAAAATGGAACGGGTTAACCCTTAAAAAGCTTCATTGTTAATGCTAATGATCTTTTGAAGTTGTTTAACTTCCTTCGTAACGGGAAAGGTCACGTGACGGAGGGGACTTACGGCTTTACGTGGGATCCGAAGCGTGTAAGGGTCATTAAATCATCTAAACGCTAAGAACGGTCACCCATCCAACTACCGAACAGATCCAACGTCGCTTAACCTCGTTGATCTAACGGGAAGCGGTGTTGCGACGTGGCCACGATGTAGTCCTTACTGTTAACGTTATGTCAAATGTTAATCAATTATTATACGTTGTTTTCATTTAGACAAAATACATCTTTTTCTTAGTTTTCAGGAGAGGATTTTTATTGCGAGTTAAAACTCAACAAAAATTGAAACTCGCAATAAAAATTGAAACTCGCAAACTTACAATAAAAATCCTCTCCTGAAAACTAGGAACAAGATGTATTTTATGTCTAAATACAAAACGTATAACAATTGATTAACATTTGACATACGTTAACGATAAGGACTACATCGTGGCCAAGTCGCGACACCGCTTCCCGTTAGATCATCGAGGTTAAGCGGAGGATTAAGGAGGTTAAGCGGAGTTTAAATGGAGAATCAGCGTGAGCATGGCAACTCCCTCAAAAATAACTTTGCATCTCAACCCCACCGCCCCCCCGCATTATTCGAGTTACGTCCGGATCTTGTTTATGAGTTTTATGAGTTTAAAAATAAATACAAAGTCGTAAATGCTTTCAGTGAAGTTTTTCAAGGCAAATGTTCGCTATTTACCCGCTCCTCGACGCGAAACAAGTTTGGTTTTTTTCTCGATTCACGGTAAAGAAAATTCAAATTTTGTTTTTATATAATTTAAAGGAATTATAAGGGAATTTTTATTCGTAGGTTTTACTAGCAAAATTCCCCAAACTTTGATTATTTATTAAAGTTGGTAACTGTATACGGGATCGTAGTATAGTTTGAGATACAGTTAAGTTATTAAGACATTTGTTGGTTTGGAAGCGTTGTTAAGTTCATTGGAATTTTTTGGACCACTGAAAATTCACAATCAGACTGAATTATGTAACGTAAAAATATGAACGTTGTCAAATGAAATTACTAATAAAATTGGCTTAATTGTCATTTGACCGTTATTTTTAGAAAACGTCATATTGAAATTAGCGGTTAATGAATGGGGAAAGCAAATTTAGCAAACATTTGAAAAAGATACAGCAGAGATGATGAGATATTCGGACATTTAAAATTGAAGGAAGACTCGATAATAATCTCTGCCTTTCATCATAAAAAAGAGAGAAGATGAACGCTATTTATATATTAGGGTCTGCTTGCCAAGCCATCAAATCGTTAGTTTTCAATTTCAACCTCGAACTGCCATTCACAAAGAATGAATGAAATATAATATTTTAATGATTATGTTCACGAAATAAATAATATAATAATAATAATAATAATACTAATAATAATAATAATAAGCACATGTGCATGTCATCGTACTCTGACTAATTGCAATTCTAATAATTGTAAATATAATTTGTATAATATTTGTATAAAAATATGATCTGAAAATTGTTTATTACCGAGACTTTTTTCTCTTCGTAAAGAATAAATTTAAGTGAAATAGAATTTCAAAGCTTTTGCCAACAGGATTCGAATGTATGTATCAAATGCGGGAATGAAAACTATCCACTGTACCTTTTTGAACATAATATAGTGGGAAAATATTAAAAGAGAAACGGGAATCTTGTTCAAAATTGTAAACGAAGACGAGGATGTAAAATCTCGAGTCTTTCGTCCTTGTCCTTAGGTTAGGTTAAATTAGGTTAAATTCCTCGACAAACTTGAAAAAAAAAATAGCCTCACTGACTCTTAACGATGAACACAAACATTCTTTCCTCAATAGTCTCATTTACGACAACTTTAAATTATTATTATTAAAGGAATAAATCCAAATAAGAAATGGATTTATTAGTGTGGTTTTATCCACTCACTAAACACTATTTCCACACTCTTCAACAGTTTCTTTGCCAATAAACCTTTTCATTTTCATTTTCATATACAGTATACAGGGCGTCCCAAAAAAATGTATACACACTTTAACAGCTGATAGCTCAATTGATGTTCCTTTCTTTCCAAGTTAAACACATTAGAATTAATAATGGCAGTCAGACTAAGCTTTGAACAAAGGAAATTCATTCTAAAATGCTACTAGAAGTGTGAAAACGCAGTTGAAGTGCAAAGACAGTTTAGGAGGGAGTTTCAAACAGATCCACCAACGCGACGTACCATCACTCGAATTAGAGATAAGTTTGAAGCCGATGGAACTGTTCAGAATGTCCACAAGAAGCGTTCCGGAAGACCACGGACATCGACAAGCCCCACAAAGCAAGAAAGAGTACTGGAAACGTATCACCAAAGTCCAAGAAAATCTGTGCGGCAAGCGAGTCGTGAGGTAGGAATTTCAGAATCGTCTGTCCAACGCATTTTGAAGCGCTGTCAATGGAAAAGTTACATTCCAAGATTAGTCCATGCTATTAATGAAGATGATGATGATCCGGACCGAAGAGTGGAGTATTGCGAGTGGTACTTGGCACGATGTGGATGTGGATTGGACGAAGGGGTTTCGTAGAATACCCTCCGCGTTCACCAGACCTCACACCACTAGACTTTTTTTTATGGGGATACTTAAAAGACAAAGTCTACGCTATAAAACCTGCAACAGTCGCTGAATTGAGAGCAGCCATTGAACGAGAATGCACACAAATACCAAACGAAATGTTTCGTGATGTTTGCGATTCCATTGCTTCGCGTTATCAGCAGTGCCTGGACCAGAACGGACGTCAGTTTGACAACAGGCGTTGACAAAACAATTAAATAATGTCTGTAGATTCTATTACATTTTGAAAATGAAATGTATTTTAATAAACACTGCCTTTATAATTATTTAAAGTGTGTATACATTTTTTTGGGACGCCCTGTATATAATAATAATAATAATAATAATAATAATAATAATAATGCGCTGGGTTGCTGGTAGGGCGTAGTTCGGATTCCACGTTAAACTGTAGGTCTAAGGTGAAGTGACAAGCTTAACCTTCGTCAGAATGAACAACTCGAGCGGAAGCGAAACCAAGGTGAACAAGGAGGAGGAAGAGCGAATCGGTGGCATTGTTTTCAGTCATGTGTGTGTGTGTTTGTGCGTAGACAACTGTGGGTAAGTAAGGTCGAGTGTGTGATAATTCACAGATGTAGTCGGGTAATTTTTTGTTGGGTAACACTTTTGATACCTCAGAACATTAAAAAAATTATATAAAAAATAAAAACATTGTCGGGAAAAGATACGTTGGTCCTGATTACGTTAGATTAGGTTAATTAAGGTTTGATTAGGTTACTGCGGGTTAGGCTGGATTAGCGAGTACCTCACCATTTAATACCTTAACAGAAAACACTCTTCGAGCCCGCAACTGCGTCCGAGACCGTTGTTATCACGTTCTTCTCGATCCGATGGCACTAAGGTTAGGTTAGATTAAATTAGCTGTGGTTAATTATTTTGGTTAATTAGTCTGACTTCAGTAGTTAGTAATAAGCTTATGGAGACGATCGATCGTTCCGGACAAAATGGTTAATCACTTAGAAATTAATAAATTAATCAAAGATTCTCAACACGGCTTTCGACATAATCGTTCTTGTCTTACTAATCTGCTCGACTTCTTTAATGATATGTGTGTGTATATATATATATATATATGAAGAGAGTAAAACGGTAGATATTATATAATTTGATTTTCAAAATGCGTTTAATAAAGTGGCACATACAAGATTATTAGCTAAACTTCCTTCTCACGGATTAGATGGTAATGTTCTCAAATGGATCGAAAATTGGTTGAGTGGACGTAAACAAAGAGCGATCGTTAATGGCAAAGCGTCAAACTGGAAAAGTGTAACGAGTGGCGTGCCTCAGGGATTAGTTCTGGGGCCCGTTCTTTTTATTATTTATATCAATGACATCATCGACATAAGAATTATTAATGGTATAATTTCAAAATTTGCGAATGATACCAAACTAGGGGGACGAACAAAATGAGCGGCAGAACGTTTGCAGATTCAAGAAGATATTAATAAATTATTCGAGTGGGCGGAAATTTGATCTTTAACATACTGTAGATAAATGTAAAACCGTCGCGTATCGTTAGAAACAATGCTAAATAAACATATTTTATGCGCGACAATACACTAACGAGTGTGTTACGAAAGAGAAAGATTTAGGTATTATTGTTGCCGACACTCTTAAACCGAGTAAGCAATGTATCGAAGCGGTCGGAAAAGCAAATAGAATCTTAGGATTTATTGGTAGATCATTTGAATTTAAGCCGGAGAAAACGATGCTAACATTATATAATTCCTTAGTACGCCCCCACCTGAAATACCGCGTTCAGTTCTGGTCCCCATATTTACGACGGGGCATAGACAAAATGGAGAGAGTGCAGCGACGGGCTATTAAAATGATTCTAGACTAAGAAACAAATCCTACGCTGCCCGTTTAGAAACGTCAAATTCATTCTCACTCGTGAAAAGGCGAATTCGAGGAGATTTAATCCGGGTGTTTAAAATGATATTAAAGGTTTTGATAATATCGACCCCCAAAAAATATCTCGCCTTCAGAAATGCGGATAGAACTCACGGTAATGGCCTCAAATTAGTGGGTAAACATTTTAATTCTAATGAAGCTAAACATTTTTTCTTCAATCATATAGTTAATTTGTGGAATGAATTGCCAGCCAGCGCAGTCCAAAGTAATTCGGTCGAATCCTTTAGAATGAGACTAGATGCTCTTATCTTGCCTTAAACCCCAAGTTAGAAGCATTTGTTAGCGCTTAGAAGTACTGTACGTAGAATTTTCACTCGGATTCTCTCCTATTTTCTTTATTTTAAAATTTTTACTTTATCTTTACATTTTTTTTTCTTTCTTTTCAACTTCTCTTCTTTGCTTTGCTTTAAAACTTTCACTCGTCTTTAAATTTTCTTACTTCTTTTAACCTTCCTTCTTAAACAAACAGCCTCGAAGGGACCAGCTGGTCTGTTTCTGTTTCGTGTTCTTTGTATGCCTTTCTATAAATGGACTTCAAAAAGTCGGTACATCGCTTATGCTGAGACGCGAATGCGTGTGTGTGTGTGTGTCCTTCCGTCCGTGTGTGTCTGTCTGTTTGCGAGATAATTCTAAAACCGTCCAACCGTTTGAGAGTTCTTCCGTCGAAGGTATGAATCCCCCGATGCCTTTCTCGTTTGATACTCTATTAAAATAGTAAAAGCTAATACCAAGTTCATTATTAGCTTCAGAGGTGACAGCAGCGAAAACCAACCAACTCCTTTTCAAATGAAAACATTGACAGCAAATAGGAAATGCTTTCTTTAAGGTGTAATTTTACACCTTTAATTAGAAAACAGTAATACTAATTAAGAAGTTAGGGTTGGATTCGGGAAATTTCAAGTATATACTGCAAAGTTACAACATCCTTCTCGTTTATGTTATAAACCAGAGATACCCGGGTAGTACCATCGGTGCCACTGGGCCGTAAAAGGGTAGGTGTGGCCCGGTATATTCCAATTACTGGAACCAACTGTACTTACCACGAGCAAAAGTGGTTCATCCGTGGATAAAAGTGGATAATACGTTAAACTGTATCATAACATTTTACTTATATTTTATCACGAGTGAAAATGTTGCGAACTTTTTACGTTTTTATATTAGTGTAATTTAATTTAATTAAATTTCTGAATCTGTAAATTAAATGAATAGACGAAGATAAAAACGGGGTCTTAGCCATGGGAAGTTGGCCACGAAATCTTACGTTTTTTTTGGTTTTTTCAAGAACAATAATTATAGAACGTAGTTTCATGGTCAAACTCGCCTTTCGTTAAACACCTGCGGATGAATGATGGCAATCCCTTTAATTTTTTTACTTGCTTTTCGTTTTAATTAAAATTAATTTAAGTTGCGTAATACCCTGTAGAAATGAAGTGCGTGTGTATAATATATAACATTAACGAATTAACTAATTAAAAGCGGATAGAATTTACTCGTACCCAGTACCCACTCCCTTTTCATTATATGAGTAATTTATCGTTGTCATATTGCGACAAACGTGAAAACTGCCATATCAGCATTTCTGCTTACGTATAACAGCCTTGATTTCGTAAAGTATGTAGTGCGTACGTGTGGGGGAGAGGTGGAAGCAAAATTGATGTAAAGTTAAGAAATGTTTATTGAAAGCATAAATAAACTAACGATTGGCAGTCATGTTTCAAAAAGGTGGTTTCAGCCTTTTATGAACAGTAATTACTAACTTCACACTTTTCACCAAACGTGTTCCGCTTTATTGTAGAAATTCATAACACGAATCACTTTGTATAGCCATTACCTTCCAACTCTAAACCAAAGAGTGATCGTTGCGGTAAATTAAAAAAATTAAGACTGCAACTGTAAACAATGAATACCTTTATTTATAAAGACTGGACGAAGTTATAATACAATATTAATAATAAACACTCAATAAATATACACTTTCTATAATGCAGATATGAAACGCAGCCATATTGGCCGCGAATGAACGCTTGAAGTAGACTGTAAAACCGTGGCTTACCCATATTCTAAAGCCGGAATTGAGGAATTAGAACCTATTTCTACCCAAGGAAGTTTAAATGAATAAATTCAGATATCTTTGTTCGTCATTAACATCATACCCGTAATACTTAGATTTATCTCATACCATGCCGTGAGTGCCGTCATTTAAACTCCCTCCAAATACATGCTCAAATCTACCGTACTCATATTTACAACAGCATGTGACTGAAGCACCGTCAACAGCTCGTACTTTACGAACTCTGTTCCAACCTCGATATATCGTAATCAAATACGGCGACTGATGAGTAGGTCGGATAAAGTCACGTAGACTTTTCTTCAATTTTAATTTTACGGCATGCATGCTGCAGTCCAAAAGTATTAGACCATCAAATTGCGCAGTATAACTAATCAATATACAAATAAGAGGCCAGCGACCATTGAATTGGTGAATAATACCGCTTCCTTATAACCTTCATTGGTTTTTTTTTATACAAATAAGACTATAAAAACAAAGTGATTCCAATGAGAAAAACGGAGCAAGTGTAGTTAACTTCCCCGTGAAGCAAAAGGGAACACAAACTACACTACGTCAAAGTTGGGGAACGTAAACTACACTAGGATCTTTAGGAAACATTTTTTAAATTAATCCATCAAATAAAACGTTAAAACTAACGAAAATATTACGACTTAACTTAACCAATCGTGTGTGTATATATATATATATATATATATATATATATATATATATATATATATATATATATATATATTGACGATTGGTTAGGTTAAGTCGTAATATTTTCGTTAGTTTTTAACGTTTCATTTGATTAGGTATACGCGGACAAAGTTGGGGAACGCAAACTACACTAGGATAATGTAGGGGAAGTAAACTACACTAGGATAATGTAGGGGAACGTAAACTACACTAGTACACTTGCTCCAGAAAAACTTACTACTAAATTATAGTTTGAAATGTCAAAATCTGACCTAAATCATCGTCGGTTCATTGGAACCTCATAATTAGAAACGGAAACTAAAATGACGGTAACTTATCACGAATAAATTGAAAAGTATCGTAGGTCGTGATTTTGTAAACCTTTCATCAACGATTTAAGGCAAAAATCCAAAACGTGCCAATAACCGTATAATACTAAAAAATGTTAACTGGGAATTAAATCTCAGGTTTAGTTGGTTTAATATTGGTTTCTAACCTTCTCTCTTCAAACAGTATGTCTCAATACATATTTTCAACTACCATTCAAAATACCTTCACTCTGGAACTAATATAAAAAGGTTACTTGCTGAAGCTTGGTACCACAACTAACGCAGGAAGAAAGATCTATCAATCTATCTGTGTGTGTGTGTGTGTATGTGTGTGCGTGTGTAATCTACTGTGGCGTATGGTGGTTATTTTAGGTTCAATTACATGCGGAGTCCACATGCGTGCATGAAGCCCTCCAATCTCCCTCCTCCCCCCCTCTAAGCACTCTGTTTATATTACTTTCTTCTTTGACTGTCGGCTTCTACTTGTTTACTGAACCTGTTTCCTGTTCGTACCTTCAAATATTGTAATTATTACTAATTTTTTCTGAAGTATTGCGTTTGTGGTTTTGTGTTTCCATCGGTTAATGAGGCCATTTTGTATAGGTTACGACTAAAATTTATTACAGCCCAGTACAACATATTTATACATACTCCAACAATTTATGATATTTCTATTTCTACCTAAATGTCTTTATGCGCTGTTTGGAGTTATTCCTTCACTACTAATAAATTATGCGTGATACCCAAACAATGAAAAAAGAGAAGAAGAGAAACGCTAAAGGGGACAAGGGACAGAAAGAGAAGAAAGGAAGGAAGAAGGAGAGAAAAGAAACATGGGCTCAACCAGGCACGCGTGGGCGTGAAGAGCAATCCCTCATTGTAGGTTTGGGGCTCCGAATCCCAGGACCTACTAACCCTACAAGAAGGCCAGCAGAACCCCTAATATAGGTGACAACAAATGCCAATGACGAAACGTCGACACGGAGGAGAGACATTCTTCACTTCCTGCGAAGCCACACATAAAGAACGAGAGAGAGAGAGAGAGAGAGAAGGGAAAGCGGAAGGCGAAAACGCATCACCTCTAACTCTTCTCTCAATTCTCTACATGAAATATACTGTAGTGTGCGCTACAGTTTCGGAAAAAAGTTCGCCTAGAAACATAAAAATTCTAAACAGTATAAAAATTACTAATTGGTAATAATAAATTTGGTAATTGGTAATTGGTAATAAAAAATTACTAATTGGTAATAATAAATTTGGTAATTGGTAATAAAAAATTACTAATTGGTAATATTAGTGGTAATAAAATTTCAAAACAAAACTCAGTCATTATTGATTAGTAATTTTTTATAATATATAGGACTTCTACAGTACTTCTGTAGGCGAACTTCTTTCCAAAACTGTACAAGAATTTAAGTATCTAGATCAAACTATCACCAGTTTCTTGAGTGACGACTCAGACAAGGAAACAATATCGAAGTTACTGCGATAAGGCAAATATGATTATAAGAAACTTCAGATTCTGTACAAGCAAAGCTAAATACACACTCTTTTTCATACTTTCTGTACTAATAATAATTATAGGCAGCAACAATGGATTAATTATAAAAAAGGTTCCTGCAGAACCCTCAATTTGCTTTGCAACAGATCCTACAGACTGCTACATAAGTTACCTCCAAGATGCTCAGCCTCTCAAATGTTCGTTAACCGCGACGTTCCGATCCTCCTTGAGGTAACAAGACGTGCCCAATACAGTCTAATCATCACCGTCACCGTCACTCTAATGCGAAGAATTAAAAACTCAGACAATCCAACTGTTCAAGCTATTCATCAGTCCTGCCTTATGTCTTCTATACTGTGAACCTCTTGGTATGAAAGTGTTTGTCTATAGCCAGGGCCACCGAGAGGGCGGGGAAGCCGGGACAAATCCCCGGGACCCGGACCTCTAGGGGGCCCGGAAAGAGGCGAGATAAAATCTAAAAATATTAATAAAGCAATTGATTAAATAACAGAGAGAAAGTATGATTAATGAACATACATTTCATAGAGATTATCATAGTCAAACTGAATCAGATAAAATATTATCCGCGGTCCACCAATGCCCAAGACCTGACTGACAGATCTGGGAACCATCGTAATTGAAAGCTAGTTAGGCCGTACTTTAAATTTCATCAGAATCATTTACCACTTTCCTTGAGAGAAGGCGAAGAAAGTACACTTCTAATTATGAAAATCTTGCAGTAAACAATTGTCTCGCCTGCATGGACTGGTACTGCATTTGTAAATTGTATGGTGATAACATTAATATAATTGATTCAAAAAATAAAATGGTTATTTTCTTCCGAGTTGTTTATCATACTGTATGTTTTGAATAGTGACTCGGACATATAATCAGTTTGCTCGTTATGTATACAAAAAACATTCCTAATAAAATACTGAGTAAACAGGGGGGCCCATATACCAATCCTTCCCCGGGGCTCGTGGCAGCTCTCGGCGGCCCTGTCTATACAGTAGCTCCACTTAACTCCCGCAATAGCTTTTCCAGTTCACGTACTTTAATTTTTCTTTTTCTTAGTACGTCCTTTGAAATGCTCTTATTACTCATTTTATTTTCTCTCGTCTCTTTACCTGTATTATTGTTATTTTTTTATTACTATAGTCCTCTTTTGTTTTTTAAATGTATTGTTTAGTTAGTTAGTATTTATTAGTTAGTATATCGTTGATTACCGTGATGGATACTGTACTTTTTTTCCTGGGGTCTGTCTCCTGTCAATGAACATTATCATTGTCATTATCATTGTCATTATCCTTATCATCATTATCGTACTCATATATTCGTATATGTCGCTATTTTCCCTACGTGTACTTTTTATTTGTATATATTTATTTTGAAGTTTTACCCCTGGTTTGTTTTTACTCGTTTCAGTTCGTGTCTTATTTTTACTTCTCTTTTAATCAGAATTTTTAGTTTTTAAATTTTTATTGAGCGATTTATCTCATCGTTTATTACCTTCAAGAATGTTGTACTATTTTATGGGATTTATATTCTGCCAATAAAGCTTATCATTATCATTATCATCATTATCATTATACGAATATTCTTATATTAAAATTTGCACACCTGAAAATTTGGGAAAGAAAACTGGACAAACTGACTAGATGGTATACTAATACGGAAAAAAGTTCTCCGAATAATTAAAATTTTTAAACTCTCAAAAATTAATAATTAGTAACTTTGGGTTTATTTTTTACTTTTTTTATTTCCTTTAATGAAAAAAAAATTGAATAGTTGAGGTTTTAATTTTTTTTATTTTGTCGGTGAATTTCTTTCCACGATTGTACAGTACGTTTAATATGTATTAACATTACAATTTATCGTACTTCAACTGTAACCACAGAAATTGTGCTTTTGAAAAATGGAGACGTAATGTTGAAAACCTCGTCCTTATATATGAGTAACGAACGCAGCGGGAGAAGGGGATAAGCGACAAAATGGGCGAAACGCGTTTTCTGTTTGAAAAGAGCTTATTTTTTCCTCTATCATCTCCAATTGACAGATATCCCATTTCTTACCGTTATTGGGCCTAAAGTACCAAATCCCGACGTTATATTCTCACATCACCTTAATCTTCCTTCAATCTTTCACCTTTTTTATTTTAGTAAATAATTAAAATATATAATTACAAGTCGTTATAAATAGAGACTTTTAATTAATTTTACCTATTATACTTATAGACTATTGCAATTAACTGTATGCGTGTGTAATTCCCATTATTTTACCGGTACACGCGTACGCCTACTTTCACTACCATTCACAGAGTACGTACAGAGCCAGTCATAAAAGTCTTTCTTTAGTTCCCGCTGGGTTTTTTTTGGTGTCAATTTCACTGGCGACACATGCATAAGAATTATAAATTATATTTTAAAGTGTTGTTTAACTATTGGCGCTGTTCATTATTATTATTATTCTTATTATTATTATTTAGTTACCCCTAAAATAATTAAAATATTTAACAAATTGAGAGATGATTTAAAGCTATTGTTAAAATAACTGAAAACTCGTAAACATTTTCATTTTAAAGGAATAATTTCCTCGTTTCTTTTCTAAAATGAGCGAGAAAATGCGAGAAGACTTTAACTTAACTTATGTTGAAAAAAATTTAAGGAGTTCATTTCCCCCAAATATTTAATGATCACCGCCCTTAAACTCCTCACTCAACGCTAAAAATTATGATATCTCAACACCTGTTGACACAATTTTTATGAAAAATAATGGTATGGTAAGAAAGCAGTTTATAAATTAAATAAAAATGCATGTCAAATTTTATTTACTCACTCACCCATGCAGTTTTACAGAAAATGGGGAAATGTAGTTATTTACATACTAACGCATTTCTTCTACCATTAAGAACAATCATATATATATATATATATATATATATATCATATCAGTAAGTTTTGGCAAAGTTGAGAAAAAAAAGGGAGGCAAAATTTGGCAATTTAAACTCGCCCTCTTTATTCAATTTAGATTTTTATATAAATGAATTAAAGAACATTAAACCTAAACTACAGGAATACATAAAAAACACCACGTTTATTAAAATTTGGCAGCTTAACCTTTCAGTATATTTTAGTCTAACAAAATTATATGATTTGAAGATGCATTTGAATTTGGAGGAATAAACAAATAAATTACGCTTTTAAAATAGGAGTTTAATTGTTTTCTATTTTTTAGAGTTCATAGTCTCGCCATTAAAACGAGGTTTTGAACTTTATAACTTAACCTAACATAACCTAAGGGCGGGGTTTTGCACCCTATACCCTAAGCTAACCTAAGGGGGCGGGGTTTTGCACCCTATAACTTAAGCTAACCTAAGGGGGCGGGGTTTTGCACCCTATAACCTAAGCTAACCTAAGGGGGAGGGGTTTTGCACCCTATAACCTAAGCTAACCTAAGGGCGGGGTTTTGCACCCTATAACCTAACCTAACTTAACCTAAGGGCGGGATTTTAAACTTAAAAAATCTGATATTTATCCAAAAAATTAACTTTTCGTTAAAAAAAAAATAAATGATCAGACATGAGATAGAAAGAGTACGAATCCATCGGGAAAATGGTCGATTAGAAAGCTAACAGTTTCTATAAAAACAGACAAAAAAACTAATCGGTAGCGACGGGTCTTTTCGGTTTTGCGGACTGCTACAGATTTTTACGAAACAACAAATCAATTAATGCGATCAACATGGGAGGTTGCGCAGGCCGTCAAACCGAAAAGATCCGTGATGAGTGTGTTCTTAAACTTTTATCAGTTATATCATGACAGAAAAATATATACAAAGAGAAACCAAATATTAGCAACTATTACTTTTTTTATGCATTTTAAACCTTTTTTTTTAAGGGGAACTCCCTTCCGAAACCACTTCGAGATATTTACTACATTCCTTAATAGAGAATCCTCATAAATCCTCGTGACCCATTTTCTACGCGATATCCGAGATCATTAAAATGATATTCAGGATTAAATTAAAGTTAATTTAACCGAAGAGACAATTTTCTGTTGCAGTGAGTTAATAAACTATAAATCTCCATTTCACGGAGGACATCTTCGTTTGATTTATGTGAAGATGACATTTATCTTCACGCATTTTAAGGCTTTTTCCTTTACGCCTAAAAACTTTATTTAAGAAAACACTTTTTACAAAAATGTTTCCCCAAAAAACACCAAAAAAAAAAAATCAAATATCTAATTTTCTCTTAATGGCTAATGGCAAATTTCAATAAATTGAACATTTTATGCATACTTTAGGTTATATATATATATATATATATATATATATATATACTACACGGAGACCAGATTACACTATTATGTTAGGTCATTTTAGATAATTTTACATTGGTTAGTTATTTCTAAATCTACATGATGCTGCTACTACTACTACTACTACTAATAATAATAATAATATAATAATAATAAATAAATAAGTAAATAAAAGTTTAATTGACCCCAAATTCTTCACGTCTTTCTTGTGCTTTTGTATATAAATTTAAATTGTGTTTGTAAATGCGTCAAATCCCTTTTTTGAAAGTGGAATTAAAATCTTGTTTAAAAATGTCTCCCCAAATGCTAAACTAATTTGTCAAAGACAGATTATACAAAAATATGTAAAGCATTTCAATCCCTGTAAATAAGATTTCATAACCAATAAAAGAATTTAGTCTTGGTCAAATGTTCTTGTTTTGTTGTTGTTGTTGTACAAAAAGTGTCCGTTATTATTAACAAATGACTAATGGGTGAGTGTTTAAAAACTCAAAAAACCACCGAATGACGTACGTGTGTTGCGTCTTTGCCAGATTATTATCAAAATTGACTAACTTGTTAAAGAGTTGTACCCTACCCCGAAGTAGGGCTTCGCGTTAGGGTCAATAAACTTAACATTTCGGTCACTGTTAATCCGAGAATTAACTTACATTGTTTGGTTAAGGATGAGACTGCCCTCGTAAACCTTATATATTGTGAAAGGGTTGTCCGCGTTAACGAGTATCCGTTTCAGTACGTAAAGGATGTTCGTGTGAGCTCGTGGTTCACTCGCAAAAGTCGGAAATGTTTTTGAAACGTCGGTATATTTGTACTGCATGCATTGCAGGTAGAGCCGTTGAGACGACATTTGAAGTTTTATGGCGCCTAACATTCTTAATTACTTTGAGATAAAAGAATTATTTTAATGCGAACCTAACATGAATCATGTGAAATTAACGTGATGTAGGCCTGTTCCTACTGAAGCCTGTAAGCTGTAAGTGATTAAAATCTCTAGATGTTAGTCTAGCAATGGTGAAAGATTAAGATAGTTATGCACTTAATAAGCCTAGGCCTATCCTCCTGCAATTTAAGATATTTATTCGTTCGTGTTAGATTTGGGTGCTAAGAGAAAAAATTAAGGTATTTAATCGATAGTGTTAGATTTACGGACTAAAAGAAAAATCACCATCAAAATGGAACCATGAACCGCGTGAAACTTACAGTAATCATCATAATTATAAATCCATACGTTCATCAGTGTCGCGGACCTTTGGCTGAGGATTCGCCCGTGTTATCCAGAATTCTTATTTGGGATATGCACATTCAAAACACAGGCGTCCAGAAATGAAGCGTGTGTATATATATGGGCGACTCCTACTTTCCTTCTTCTTCTTATAGAAAATTTTAAGGCCTGTTCACTCAGCGGTAAGAGAATCAGAAGAAACTGAAATTATGCGCGTGATTGCCATAATCAAATCTGGAAGCAGCGACAGATTCAAAGGTTTTGGAACCACTTCCCACATGCGGTTTCAGTTCAAAAGAGGACGAAGACATGCTGGAGTGACTGCGAAAAACTTTAAAATTCCTAAAAAGAACTAAAGAGTTTCGGAAGAGGTCCATCGATGTGACCAAGAAAGGAGAAGAGAGAGAGAGAGAGAGAGAGAGAGAATTGAGTAGACGAAGAAAGGAAAAAGAAGAGTAGGAAAGCGCGAGTAGAAGAAAACGGATGATGCCCGGGCTCAATCAGGCACGCGTAGACGTTAAGAACAAACTCTCAGTGTAGGTTTGGCGATCGGAACCCCGGGACCTACTAACTTCGCAAGGAGGCCAGCAGGACTCCTAAAAAAGTGAAAACAGATGCCAACGACGATAGGCCCACCACACCTTTCTCTCAGATCGGAAGAGAGAAATTCTCTATCTCCTACAAGGCAACATCTTAAAAAATGGAGAGGAGGGAGGGTTGGTGTTTCCGTTTTACTTCCTTCGTCCACCAGAGACCGCTGACACACCCGCTAACGCCGTCAGCCGGGAAAAATAAGTCACTTTTAAAAAGGAGAATTTTGTCGAGCCAAATGTATTACGTGCAGCGGGCTCGTCACTACCCCCCTTCCCCTCCCCCTTCTCAGACTGGCTTGGGACAGTCGATGGTTGGGTTCTCTCTATTTTGGTTGTTGTTTGATGGGGCTGTTTAACCCCCTTTCGCAACATCTAAGGTGATATGACGGAGGGGACCTACAGCTTTACGCGGAATCCAAATCACGTTTCTCTCCATAATCTGGGCACAGAGGAGGGTCCTCCATCCAACTATCATCCGGATTTAATGGCGCTTAACTTCGCTGGTGATGATATTGGCCACGACGTCGCCTCTCTCTCTCTCTCTATTGGTAGAGGTCATGATTATATTCTCCATTTTATAAAAAATCAGAGACGCCTCAATACGAATGTGACCAAATTTCTGAAACTTAAAGTAAGGCCACACGCGATCGTCTTGCGATTCACGACTGACGACTCGGGTCGTGACAACTCGAGTCGCGTGTGATTTTTACATTGACAGAATGGGAACCCCGCACACTCCAGCGACCGCAACGCGATTCCTCCTTCATTGCCATTTTTGTTCTGATCACTAAAATATATTTCATTAAATTAGGGGTAACAAATGTATACTAATATTAGGCGGAAACTAATATAAAAACTGAGTCTTTCTCTGTTTAAAAAAACAATAAAATTTAAAGGAATAAAAAGAGGGTTAACTTTTACCCTGAAATGTTATACAAAAATGTATTAAAGGTGAATTAATTAATATTTTTGTCTTAATTTTATAATTGAAAAAAAAATATACAGAATTATCCCAAATTTTGGGAAGATGTTTAAGCAATCGGGTCTTATTTTCTGATATACATAAATTGGCTCTTCAAAAATTACTTTCAGTCTTGTACACAATTCGAACTCAAGTATGTATACATATTGTTTTTCATTTTTCATACTAGTAAGTTAAGTCTTTATGCAATTAGTCACAAACATCGCACTTGAAATCAAATTAAGAAATGCAGTAACTTTGTTCAACCCAGAGTTTACTCCAAGCCTTTAATATTATACTGAGTGTCCCAAAAGTCAGTTTACCGAAGAAAATGTTCTCCTAAGGTCAGTTTACTACAAAGATAAAACTTGTTTCATAAATATATTTACAAAACATAAGAAAACGAAGAAAAAAATTCCTGAAACATATTTACAAAACATGAGAATAGTTCTGGTTATAATCACTGTTCAAAATGTCGTCCATGTTGTTCGATGCACATCTTGTATCTGTCAACGGTTGACCGGCAAATTGCTTTACATAGTTCCTTATCATTGATTAAAAGCCGGAATTCTTCACAAATGTGTGTGTGTGTATATATATATATATATATACCAATGATTCCCTCTCCACTTTTCCAAAATTTTCAAGTGAGAACAACATTAAAGACATTAAAATTAATTAAAATTGAGACGAAATTCTCAATTATGAGAAATTGAGTTAAAATGGATTAAATCCGCAAAAAAAATGGATTTATTTAAAGCAAATCCATTTCTTATCGTGGCTTTATTCCTTTAAATAAAATTTAATGAAATGCAGTTAAGGATTTTAAGTAATTTTATTTAAAGTTAAAAGAAATTAAAAATCTTTCATTTCTTAAATAAAATGGCGTCGTGAGATGAGAGGATATTTAATTTTTGGCATCTAGATGCTAATAACTTCTTACCTCGTTAATTTACTTGTTTCATTCAAAGAAAGTCTAAATGTTGAGACTAGAATTGCTTTCCCGTCTCACATCCACCAAAAGCCATTTCATACAGACTTCTTTTGTTTTCAGTTCTAGAATCAATTTCTTCCAAATGATTTCGAACAAAAAGTATTATTAATAATAAGGTTTGGGGTTGTTTAACTTCCTTCGTAAGGGCATAGGTCATAATTCGAACCCTCGACCTCAATGTCTTCACTTCGCTTACAGGAAAACGGCGTTACCCAATGAGTTACTGATGCTGGCCAATGTCACTTAATCTCGCTGATCCGCAATGAAGAGGTGTCGCGCAGTGTTAAAAGAGATTATTGGATATGTAATGCAAAACAAGGCGAGAAGATTACTGAAAATACAGTAATCTTTTCCTTCGCAGTATTGTCTAAAAACAAATGAGGTCTGTACTGCGTTCAAATTTATGATAAAATCTTTGAATATCCTCAAATTGAAATTCGCAGCTGAAATTGAAATCGGAACTGGAAACGAAGAACTCTCCTTATCTCGACTCCGAGGATTCAAAAGATTTTGTTTTGTGGTGCAATCGATTCCTTATATATAACCCGGATTTGCTCAGCTGTGACGTAATGAAGTTTTGAAACTTTTGAAGTTCTCTTAAATATATGAATTAATTTTAATTTAACTTAAAAACAGACTCATTTCATTGATCGAATGATGCGGGTTAAGATACGTGAGTGAAGTACAGTGTTTTAAGCTTCCTGAGAACATGAAAACAAATGAAGAATGATTAAATTTTGCATTTTCGATTCTCTGATGAAATCTTTGATAATTATTTACGAGAGGAAAGATACACAAATAAGATGCAAAAAATGCAAAAAACTTCACTTTTTTCTACGTGAAGGTCAAAATATGATAATAAAAACCCACTCTAATAGACAGAGTTTATTTCCACAACAGTTTCGATGCCCACTGGCATCCTCTTCGGGTGGATCCACCCGAAGAGGATGCCAGTGGGCATCGAAACTGTTGTGGAAATAAACTCTGTCTATTAGAGTGGGTTTTTATTATCATAAGATGCAAAAAATGGAACTCTTATCCCGGAAATTCATTGTCATGGCAACAAAATGTCTAATTAAACAAAATAAGTTTCATTTCTGAGATAAATTCTTCCCTTTCTTCTGAAATGTAATGAAGAATATTACGACTGCATTTGGCTCGCCAGAATCCACTGTTGTTGTTGTTGTTTTGGAGTTGTTCAATCTTCTTCTTAACGGCAAAGGTCATGTGACGGAGCCTAGGAGGGGACCTGCAACTTTACGTTAGAACCGAACTATCTAAGGGTCGCTGCGTCATCTGGACCAAAGGATGGTCACGAGGGTGGGTCGAAACACACAAAAAAATAATTTATCCAAAAGCCACACAATGCATGGATTTCCACTTAATGTCCTTATCATTACATAAGAAAATAAGCACTGTGCACAAAGTACCCCCTTTACCCATTTGAGGAGCCCTTGTTATCATTTTCCTTTGACCCACTTATATGCTATATATTGCGCGATCAGCTTTCTAATCATGTGTTTTTTCTTTTCAGATGATATAGATTTATGATTTAAGTATTTGTCTCTTAAAAAATGGCCACACGTAGCAAGACGGCTAATTCTGCTTTTGGCCAGCCAACTAGATTTCCACCTGCCATGATACCTTCAAAAGCTGATGTAGTGAGGCACTGTTTTTTGTTCGGCAAACAAAAGATGCTGAGGGTAAAGGTTCATGTAGTGCCAACGAATGTTACAGGATTGTCACTACTGATATTGAAGTCATCTGGAACCGATTTTCATTCCTACCATTGGTACAGAAGGTATCTTCATGAAAGTATGCCGACTGATGATGTCAGTATCTAAATTAAATAAAATACCCCAAAAGAGAAGAAAGGAGGAATTCTTCACAAACTTGTCAACGTTTCATGATATGTTTGACGTATGCAGTTGCGATTGCTATGACAAAAAAAGAGAAAGGCCACAGTGCGGGTGTATCGAAAGAATTTCAGTCCAAGAATGGGAATCTTTCATAGGACAAAAAGAACGCAGAAATCAAGTGGGGCCAATTGATCGAGCTACAACATCTGCATTAAGAAGAAGTGAAGTTAGACGAGAAGCGCAACAACGAGCTCAACAAAGAGCTCAAGAGAAAATGGAGGCTTTTTTCAATGACATTTCTGGAAGTTTAGACATCTTAGATGATATGAAAGTGGATGCAAGTACTGAAGAAAATGATGATTTTAAACCTGAATTGGAGTTAGCAGATCATGAACAAAACGGATACCGTTATGATGAGCTGGCTATTACTGCAGATCGCTATCGCGTCAGCTGCAGAGTAGCGGCCGCCATTCTAAATGCAGCTTTAAAAGACATGGGAATTTTGAATGAATCTAACATGCTTGATAGGAAAAAAGTGGAAAGAGAAAGAGTGCGAGTTGGCAAAAGAAATATTGTTAAGGCAAAATCGGAGAACTTACATCTAGAATGCATAGGATTTGATGGTAGAATAGATGATACATTAACGCGGGGAGGTAAAACAAAAGAAGAGCACTACACCATTGTCAAAGAGCCTGGACGTTTATATGTAGACCATCTCATTGTCAGATAAAGGGACATCTCAATCCATAGCGGAAGAAATTTTGACTTTGATTTTGGATACAGACAGTAATGACACTTTGAAAGCCTTACTATGTGATGGAACAGCATTAAATACAGGAAAAATTGGTGGTGTGATTAAATTGACTGAGATTCAGCTAGATAGATCTTTGCAATGGTTAGTATGCCAGCTCCACATGAATGAATTACCTTTCAGACATGTATTTGAAGCAATTGATGGGCAGACTAGTGGACCAGACAGTTTCAAAGGTGATATTGGCAAAGCGATAAAAAAGGATTTGACAAAATTAAAAATAGTTAATTTCACTCAAGTAACTGGAAGAATAAAACAAATTCCTGCTGATGTTGTAAAAGAGCTCAGCGCGGATCAGAAGTACTTGTACGACATCTGCTTATCAGTTCAATCGGGCAGCGTTCCCGAACACCTGAGTTCGAAATCTCCTGGAAATATTCATCATGCGCGATGGCTCACTCGGGCTAATCGCGTTCTAAGATTGTATACATGTATCAACATTGAAACCAGAACAGGGTTTCAAAGACATTGTGAAGATTATAATGCAGTGCTATGCTCCCGGGTGGTTCCAAATTAAATCACATCCAAAAGCGATCGGTGAAGCCATAAATTTTTGGTACCTTATACAACTGGTAAGAAATGTTGAAGAAAAGTTCCAAAACATTATGGAACCAGTCTTAAAACGTAACTCCTATTTTGCCACACCGGAAAATATTCTTTTAGCAATGATAACGGATCAAAGACAACAAGCGAGAGAAATTTCGATCCAGCGAATAATTGAGGCTAGAAAGTCTTCCCCCAAACTGAGAAACTTTGAACTTCCTAAAACACTCAACTTGAAGGCAGAAGATTACGCCGAATTGGTTGATTGGGAGAGAGAAACCATATATCCACCACCTTTGCTAAATGAATTCAGCGACAGTGACATTATCAAAGCTCATGCCGAGTCACTGATGATTCGACCATACCCGTGTCATGGTCAGAAACTGGAGAGCGCTGTCAGTCTCGTGACAAAAGCATCAGAAGAACGATATGGCTATGAAAATAGTCAAAAATTTATTCTAAATCTTTTAGAATCTAGGAAAAAAATGCTTAATTTTAACACGAAAGGGACAATGGAAGTAAGAATTTACAAGAACAATGAAGGAAGATCACATTAGAAAAATGTCCGGTTGTAGCATTGTTTCATTTTTTAAAACTTTAACCTTTTCTATACCTTCTTCAATATGTGTATATCACTGTATAATTTAAAATCTTAATATAATGCCGCTAAGTGGTTATTGTCAATAAATAACAATACATTTTGTTTCATTTATATATCATATTTCAATTAGCATTTAATTTTGCATCATTGCAAACACGAGGAAAAATGTTATTATATGTCAGAGTACGAGACATGAGAGGCAAAAAAACCCAAAATTGTGCTACCCCTACAGCACTTCGCATAATAAAAAAAATTATCAGAAGGCTTTCCGGGGCCATAGAAACCCCCCCGCAATGCGTGGTTATTCAGTATAAAATTTCGACCCGCCCTGAATTGGTCACCCATCAAACTACCACCCAAACCCAGTGTCGTTTAACTTCGCTGATCTAATGAGAAGCGGTGGTGCCACATGGCCACGACGTAGCCCCTATTGTACGCGCTTAAAAGGACCCGTTCATCGCGAATCCAAAACTCTCGAATTGAGGAACCGAAACAACACCCGCATTCGCATTGTCAAATATTTGGCAATCGTACAACAATGTTGTTGACGTCAATCTGGATTTGGCAAGACTATCCTTTCGGAGGCTAGCCAAATTTGTGGTTTATAAGTTCTGATGAATTTACCGGAAGCGACATTTGCAGTATTTTACCTTAATTATTCAAATATTTTTACTTACACTTTCCGGATGTAAATAATAAAAGGGAGAAAAACTCATTTCTAAATTTAAAGTAAAAAAGTTTGACTTAAATTAATTCACTTCAAATGAAATAATTTATCGATGTCAAATATTTATTATTATTATTATTATTTTATTATTATTATTATTATTATTATTATTACTATTTGCTTGTAAATGGGAGTTCTATGCTTTGGATGTAGAGGAAATATCTCATTATATATATACAGGGTGGGCGGAAAGTAGCTCCCTATTTTGGATTGGTAAAAAAATACGTATATTATCCATTTATTTCAGAAGAAATAATATGAAAAGGTAGGCATACATGGTAGGTTTTCTCTAAAATTCAATGTGGGCTCCAACTCTTTCCACCAGCTTCTGGAGCCGCCCAGGAATGGCGTCCACTGACTTTAGCAGGAACTTCGGCGGGATGGAGGACATGACTTCCCGAATTCGGTCCTCCAGTTCTTCCAATGTCCTCGGTTTGGTGCGGTAGACTTCTTCCTTTACCCACCCCCAAAGAAAGAAGTCGCACGGTGTCAAGTCGGGGCTCCTGGCTGGCCATTCGCTCTTGTTGTCCGTAAGTGGCTGGATGCCCACTTCCCTGGGCGTTTGATGGGTCGTCGTGGTCCACATCAATGGCCAGCCAGGAGCCCCGACTTGACACCGTGCGACTTCTTTCTTTGGGGGTGGGTAAAGGAAGAAGTCTACCGCACCAAACCGAGGACATTGGAAGAACTGGAGGACCGAATTCGGGAATCATGTCCTCCATCCCGCCGGAGTTCCTGCTAAAGTCAGTGGACGCCATTCCTGGGCGGCTCCAGAAGCTGGTGGAAAGAGTTGGAGCCCACATTGAATTTTAGAGAAAACCTACCATGTATGCCTACCTTTTCATATTATTTCTTCTGAAATAAATGGATAATATACGTATTTTTTTACCAATCCAAAATAGGGAGCTACTTTCCGCCCACCCTGTATATTACATCTAATGTATCTCTTTTACATGTAGGAATAGACCAATAAATTGCATTATTATTATTATTATTATTATTATTATTATCTTAAAGATTGTTAAAAAATATAGTTTTCTTCTTTATAATATTTGTAACGTATAATTAATGAATATCTCTCTCTCTCTCTCTCTCTCCCTCTCCCTCTGTCAATCTATCTATTTTATTATCCGAATGCCGCCCTAGCAAAAACGCTTGGAATGCAGTTTTGTGAATCAACATTAAGCTACTTGGCCCCATTCATTCTGTTTTTTTTTTTTTTTTTTAAACTAACTAAAATAATTGAACACATTATGTGAACTAGTGAGGTAGCTGAAATGTATATCGTTTGGAGAACATTGAAATGATGGTGCTTTTTTTCTTTGCAGATCATGATCATCGTGGACGAAACGATGCCCGTCGGAGGTGAGTCACTCGGTGTCGGAGGGAAGTGTTTCCGCTTTCTGTCTTGGATTCATTCACTGGTTTTTTGATGTATGAAAGAAAATTTGTTAGCGTTAAAAGCGTATTTACGCGTTTGGAAACGTTTATAACCGTTTACCAACGGATAAAATCTTCATAAGAGACATTTGACTACATAAGAATGAAAATTAAATTATTTTCACGAAGGGATCGGGACGGAGATATCCTCCCATAAGTCCGGTCTTATAGGAAAATTTATTTTAAATTAAATTTACAAAAGTAATACAGTAAAGCTAAAACAAAACAAATGTTCAAATTGATGTCTTATTTTGGTAACTCTTTTTTATTGCGGGTATGGAGGAGTATGGAAGCGAGTTACACTCGTGGGGAAAGGGTCTCCGGAGGCCTTTTCCTCACGAGTGTAACTCAATTTTATAAATTTAATTTAAAATAATTTTATCTATGAGACCAGACTTATAGGGCACCCTGTATATAAAAACAAATGTATTTCTCCCCAATTGCGTATAAATTAAGATTTTTGAGAAAATCAAATGATTTTCATTTTGGCATCTTTAACTGATGTCAATTTTGGATTTGCGTGAAGTGATCGTACGTTAATTTGTTATTTTACATTTTTTTGCTTCTTCACATCCATATTTGTGGATTACTAAAACTGCGTGGCTCGTTTTCTCTCCTCCTGCTTTACATTTTGCATAAAACATTATACGTTCTGCGTCACCACGAAAAGTTTTCAAATAATAAACATTTCCCCTTTTGTATCTGTAAAACATGAAAGCAACCTAAACATACGTTTTTTCCATCAGTTTCCTCATTTACTCTTAAAAAGAAAGAAGGAGAAAAAGCAATAACAGGAGAAATATTTACGCCCGCAATTTTTTTTTTTTTTTTTTCGAAGGAACGCTTTGAGGGAAATACACATTTTGGGCGAGTGATATTCGCTTGAAAATAAATGCTGGAAGTAAGTGCTGACACTCTCAACCAATTCCTATTTAAACGTTTCTTTTGTCCCGAGCGAGTCTGAGAATTGAAGAAGGGGTGCAGTGACGAGCCCGCTGCGCGTCTTTTATTCGTTTCATCCCAATTTTCCTTCTAAATGGGGACGTATTTTACTCGGTTGGTGACGTTACTGGTTGTCTCAGTGCCCTCTGGTCGACCAAGGATGTAAAACAAAACAACCAACCAACCAAAATATGTTTATCCGCGACTCTACTGTTTGTCATGAGTAACAAACTTTACACTCATGCAACGAGTGTTGTCTATTATTGCCATTTATTGTTCGCCAAGGGCGAATGTCTTCCAGAAACTGATACAGTGAGAAAACGGACATAAGAAAACGAACAGATTTAACTTGAAAATTAAGCTCAGTAAAGAGTTAATTTAGAGGCACAATTTGATATAATTAAGTGTTTAATTTTAAATATATTAAGTTCTGATTTCCTAAAATGTATATTTTGCCTTTTGGTTAAACATAACTTTTTAAAATAGGTTCTGAACATCCTTCCCCCCCCCCCTCCCCCGTAAATGCGTTCTTTCATGTTGTTTTATGTGGTTAATATTTAACACTCTCTCTCTCTCTCTCTCTCTCTCTCTCTCTCTCTCTCTCTCAGGAAGTTACAGATTTATTTTATCATTTTACACTTGTGTTCTGAGTCATTTCTTCGAGTGTGTACATGCACATTTTACTCGTATGTCACATTTCCCATGTTTGTGGTCATGTTTGTTTTGGCCACTTTTGAACTTTATCTTATCTCTTAATTTTGCAACGTGCAGACGCCAGTTTACAATCTTCGTGTCTTAAATCAGTCAATAAATTCAATTGGATTTCTACTCATCTTTGAATCAGACTGATTAAGAAAAACAAATTTGTCGTAAACAATATTATAGCCACGCGCGTGTTAATGAAAGTTGATGAATTGTCATTTTCATCAACTTGTGTCTCTAAAGAGACCTATTAGCTATTCGTGAAGATAACCTTAAAACCTTTTAAATACGATAATAATGGTTTAACTGACTGGTTGCCCTGACTTTTCTCTACATTAGTAATGTTTAAGGGCGTTTTCACTTACCGAAGGTCAGTGTGTACGCGCAAGCTCTTTATTTACAATAGATATTCAACGTTATTTGGTCCTAATTGTTAAAGCCATTACTTCGTCCACTCTCGGTAATAATATGTCTATTATCGGCCGTTTAGCAATTAATTTAATTTCCCGATATTTATTTAAAGTTTGCCTCGCGTGACGCCATTAAGTCCTTCCTTCAGAGACATTTTTCGATAAATTATTTAGAGACGTGAAATAAAAGCCTTTAAATTTAATCTCGTCAACAAAAATAATGCGCAAAAATATTTTCTTTATTGAAAGGCGTTTAGAAAATGTTTGTTATTGTTTTTGTCTCTCTTTCTCGTCATCAACGAAATTTGAAAGGAAAGTAATTTTAATTTCTTATTTGACGTTTCAAGAGTTTTTTTGTTTATCTTCTTTGCGAAGAAATTCACTTTTCACCTCTACGTGAAACAGCGTTCGCTTCTCCTTTTACGCAATTGCTTCTTTGTAGCGGTGTATGGGGGGAGGGGGGGGGGTGTTTGAGAGTCTCATCTATGATTCTTTCTCTATTTCAACATTTATTTTACAGTAATATAAGAAATTTTCGGGAATCAAAAGTTTACTAATTTATTGAAAATATTATTTGATTTTGTCTGTCAAATTTCACGATATTTTTTGGCTTGAAACGTTTCCGAATGAAACGACATTTTAATATTAGAAAGAACGAAAATTATTATTTTTTTTATGTTTGAATAAAAAGTGATTATTTAAAAGTTTCGTCAACGAATCTTTTTTTTTTTTTCTCGGTCCCTTTTCTTCATCGATCGCTTCTGCAACTAAAAAAAAAATTGATCGATCATACAATTTCAACATTTTTTATTTCCACTTATTTCACTCCTTCAATTTCTTGAAATAATTCCTTCACGATCGCTTTAATTTTTGGTTTGTTATTCAAATTATACTTCTTCACCGTTTACCTATACAATTTCGGGAAAAAAGTTCGCCTACGCGTCTCTTGTAGAATTTCTAAAAATCATAAAAATTACTACTCAGTAATGTTGTTGTTTTTTATTTTATTACTTTGACCACAAAAAAAGAGAAAAATTACCAAGAGAAAACAAGAAAAAATTACCAATTAGTAATTTTTTATGCATTTTAGAAATTTTATGTTTCTAACGAACTTTTTAATTTCAAATTTAAGTCATTTATTTATTTATTTACTTTTGAAATTGAACTATTTAGTTAATTTAATTTGGCCCTTAAACCAAAAGAGAGAGAGAGAGAGAGAGAGAGAGAGAGAGAGAGAGAGAGAGAGAGAGAGAGAGAGAGAGATTTAAAGACTAACAAAGACCATAAGATCCACTCTAGGCTAGCGCGAGGAAGAAGTTGAGAAAAAAGCAAATGAAAATAAAGAATACTGAACACTAATACCATAATTAGTTGCAGTAGTAGGAAAGCATAGAACGGACAAGACTTTCTCCCTCCTCCACCAGCCACTGATGACAGAAAATTGTTGCGTAAAAAATATTTACGAGAAAGTAGGAAAAGTATAGTGAAAAGAATAGCTTCAGAGTTCATTCACACCACGCGTACACTTATCTCGTGTACCCAATCACGCATCAGAGAACGTTGGAAAATAAATGATAATATAAAACACTAAAGTATTTAATATAATCTACATCATACAATTTTTTAAAGAATTATTTATTTGTTTAATTATATCACTGATCAACAAAAAAGAACTTTTTTTTTTGTCGCATGAACAAAAATGAGTGGATCATAATTATACGGTTTTTACCGCTGAGTTCAAAAATTACCTCAAAATTTGTCTATCACCCACCAATATTGAGTGAATCGAAAATGAAATTTGGACTAATTTATAGGCGTAATAGCAATATCAAAGTAGAAAATATATATTGAACTCACCCAAAATGTAGCTACTGATGATTTACGCTCTATTTCGCCTCTGGGCCATCCCTTGACAATGTCCAGCAGTAGTCAGCCAACATTCACACCCCGTCCTCTTCCTATTCTGACTCAAATCCTAAGTAATGTAAATTCGTGTCACTCTAAAACTGCGGTGATAGAAAAAGTCTGTTTTCATTTTCGTAATCAACGTAAAAAATTACATATACAGTAGTTCAAATAAAAATATCTCCGTGACAAAAACTTTGTTGACCAGTGTTATTATATAAAAGAATACTGCTCGTCACCTACATACGCCACCAAAATCAACAGCAATTACATTTTTTTCCTTTTCACCTACCTCACCTAGTGGCTTACTAAAATACTCTTAAAATCTTTCGCGTATTCGCTCATCTTACACTAACACATTGCCGCTTTTATCTTTCATACTACCAGTCATCCCCCCCCCCCCACACACACACACACGCACTTCCTCATTTCTTTCCCGAATGGTTTTCAATTCCCCATGCACATACGATTCCGGTGCTGTTCCTCCATCTCCTCCCTCCTCTGACTTAATTATGTCCGAAATTAGAATCTCTTTCAAAGATGGTTTTCTGCCCTATCTGGACTCAACTCTTGGAAAGCGTACGGTTCCGATGGTGTCCCCAGAGGCGGATTAAGACACCTCGGGGCCCCGTGGCAATGAAGAATATGGGGGCCCTTTTCTATAGCTTTTTATTAACAATACATGTACATGTGGGGGTGATCCTAAACTAGCAACAAATTACAGGCCGGTGTGTTCGTTATCTGTGTTCAGCAAAGTTTTTGAAAAAATTGTAAAAAGTAGAATGCAGCGATATTTAGAATCCTACAATTTATTATCTCCAAATCAATATGGCTTCCGTAATAATAAAACAACGGAAATGGCTTTTTTAAATCTTATGGAAAATGTAAATATAGCTAAGGAAAACAAAGAAATAATGATATCAATATTTATGGATTTGAATAAGGCGTTTGATGTAATAGACCATAATATTCTACTTAATAAATTATATTGTTACGGCTTTAGAGGAGCAATCAGTGATTGGTTTAAAAGTTATTTGTCCAATAGATATCATTTTGTATCAATAAATAAGGTTTGCTCAGCTAAAGCGCTTGTCAAACATGGTGTGCCACAGGGCTCAGTTCTGGGTCCACTGTTATTTTTATTATATATAAATGACCTTCCACGTTACTCTGATATACTGAACTTCATAATGTTTGTAGATGATACAACTGTCTCTTTTTCTTGCAAAGATGTTAATACAGCTAAGAATATATTTCATTCAGAATTCATCAGTGTAATGAAATGGTTGACCACCAATAAACTCTTCCTAAATACCAGTAAAACAAATTTTATGATTTTTACTAATAAAAGAAATGTATATCTTGATGAACTTAATGTTAATGAAATCGCCATAAAGGAGTGTACTGTAACAAAATTTCTTGGTGTAATGCTAGCTAAGAATTTGCAATGGAGTGATCATGTAAATTATATCGCGAAAAAGACTTCAAGAAGCGTTGCTATAATGTTTAAACTTAGAAATGTAGTCCCTAAACAAGTTTTATTGACTCTTTATCATACTCTTGTTCTTCCTTATATAACATACTGCACCCTTGTTTGGGGAAACTCCACTAACAACGCATTAAATGGAATCTTTGTCATCCAAAAACGAGCAATAAGGTTATTATCTGATGCTGATTTCCTTGATCACTCTAGTGCATTATTTAAAGAGCTAAACCTACTAAAGCTCAACGATATAACCAAACTGGCACATTTTATTTTTATTTGCAAGTGTAAGAACAAAATCATTAATTTGCAATGGGTAAATAGATATTTTGTAACTCATCAAGAAATCTACTCGTATCAGACCAGACATAGATCAAAGCTTGTTATACCTCAATTTAGATTGTCTTCATCTCAAAAACTATCTATTTTCACTGGATTGAAACTATGGAATGACTTGCATGCCAATATAAAAAATATTGTGAATGTAAATTTCTTTAAAACCAAGTTGAAATCCCGATTAATAATTGTATACTAACAAAAATCTAGGATTAATGTCCATTAATATTGTTTAATATTGTAATACATGTTTTAACTATTAATAATACTTATTTACTTATTTATTATTATTAATTTATAACAACTAGCTGCTTATTTTTAATAAAAGCCCAGTAAAGCATAAAGCTTAAGGGCCAAATTAAATAAAATAAATAGTCGAGCTTCACAATTATTCATGTCATTGTAAATTGAAAAAAATTATTTATTTTATTATTATTAATAAAGGTTATTCTCTCTATCTATCGTGTACATGTCAGTACGTACTACATAGTACATTTACACGAATTATATGTACGGTGCTCAGGCTAATTGAGAAACAAACTGAAAAGAACCTTAACACAGTGTATTTTGCCGTTTGCCAAAACCGAACAGTATTAAACCAACTTTACTTTAGGGTCTATAAAACATAAAATAAAACAGGGAATTTGTCAGTTTGTGTACTCTGTCATATTTAATCAAAGAAGTTTGCGAAATCTCGAATTATATCATCGAAACTCAGTTGATTGGGGGTTCCCTCAAGCATGGAAGCCTGAGGCTTCTGCCTCAATAGCCTCAGTGATAATCCGCCACTGGGTGTCCCTCATGTCGTTCTCAAGAACTGTGCTTTCGTACTGACACCCTACCTAGGCAAACTACTTCGTCTTTGTCTTTCACCTGGTACTTTTCCTTCCTGATGAAGTTCGCTTTCATTCAGTCTGTCCTGAAGAAGTGTGACCGCTCTCAACCCTTCAACTATCGTCCAACTGCTTTGATTTCTTGAATTCCAAAGTTTTTTAATCTATCCTTAAAGGAAGATTCTTAACCCTTAAAGGTCGGGAGTGGTGCAGACTTCCGCGCATCTGGGAGACAAAAAAAAAATTTCGAAATTCGCTCATGGTTTGTGAAACAAGCCCGGCCGATAACGATAACTGGTTTGTCGACTAAGCCCGACCTTTAAGGGTTAAACATCTCTCTACTCACAATCTTCTTTCAGATTGTCAGTATGGGTTCCGCGAGAGACGCTCTACTGGCGGCGATCTTCTCGTATATCTTTCATATTCTTGGTCATCCTTCTTTCGGGATTTTGGCATTTTTGGGGGGGCTTCATCCTTGACCACTCCTTCCTGCATCAAAAAAAATACTACTCATTCATATTCCTTCCGCAGTCTTCGTCCGTCTATCTTTTTCTTATTTCAAAGAGAAAATTGTTTGAATCTTCTCCCATTTTCTTTTCCAACAAAATTCTCTTTTCCATCCTTCATTTCCATTCCACTAAAAAAAAAAGCCTCCGAATCTACGTAATTCCGAGTCGGATTTTGACTAAAACTTTTCTCGAATCCGGACTTGAATTTAGATCCATAAAACCTTTAGTAATAAACTGAAGGGTGCTGATCACTCAGCGTTAATTAACTTTATGTAAATAAGAACTCCAGCGATCCATTTAGTTTACAAATGAACCTTCAGCGAAAATCTTATCGTGACAAAATGCATTTCTGTGCAAATTGTAAACTCTTTCTGAGAACGGTTGTTGGTGACGTCATAGCAGTAATTCCATTTTTCTCTACAGTTTGAATGACGTCATTTGATGTAGTTTATATATTATATATTACAGATACCGAAATAAAAAGGTGTCTATACAACTGCGTCACGACTCTCACTGTTTTAACTAGTCACGCGCCATTTTCTGCGAGATTAATTAAGCGACGTTGGATCCGTTTAGTAGTTGGACGGGTGACCGTCTTCCGGGTTCAGATGATATAGCGACCTTAGATGGTTTGAATCCCACGTAAAATGGTCCCCTCTGTCACGTGACCTTTGCCGTTAGGAAGGAGGTTAAACAACGTCAAACATTATTATTATTATTATCACGCATAACGCAAAGAGTGCTCTGAAGGTCTTTAGCACACTAGACATTTATCTCTTAATTCAGTGCGATATTGCATTATCGCTTCATCTTTCAGCGATATTTTGAGTTTAAACTCCTTTAACTGTTAGGAGATAATTAGAGGCGAGTCAAATATAAAGATGTAAGCTAAATCAGATCCATAAAAAAAGTGACACGAAATATACTTTATAAAATTATATACATACATATAATACTAAAAAATATTTACTGAACAAATACATAAAATACAAAAAAATGTTCACGTCTAAGCCTAAGCTTATTATAGGCCCGTTGCCATGACAATCCGCGTTTTGCAGATTTTTCAACGCGTGCATTGTTCGAGTCTGTTGGCGCTTAATCTTAGAGTGATAATAAATACCAAATGTGTTTAAGACTTTAACTTAAACAACTGTTGTAATTCTTACGTACTGAAAGTTGTCTCTGAATTATTGTAAGAAATTTGGATCGCGCCACAATTAAAAGGATATTGATAAAAATGAACGAAGATGGCCAAAAACTTGTAGAGCGCTAAGGCCGGACGAAAGTAGTCTATCGCCTTAACTCTTGACTAATTATTATTAACGAGTACCACTGAGAGTCGGACCCCAGACCTCAGTGTTTTCACTTCGCTTACGAAAAAAGAACCATTACCCGCTGACCTATGAACGCTGGTTACGAGAAAATTAGCTTAGATATTTTGACTTATATTGATTGTTTTATAAAATATCCAAAAATGAAATCATTCTTTAAATGAATCACGCAAATTTTAGACTCGTAATTCACTCTGAAAATTCAATTCCGAATCATTGTATGAAAATTACCGAAATCAATTTCGATTCTTAATCAGTAAAAATGTTAATATTCAATCGCAATCTTACCCACGTTCGAGAACCTTCGAGTTCCAAATTGACATCGCCCGTTTTTAAGACAATGAAACAAATTATAGAAACAAAGAAAAAGGGGGAAAACCCAAAGAAAATTAACCCAAAACAACGACAAAGACAAAATGTCGCTTCTTAAAACCAAAATAAGAAACTTTTATCCGAGAAAAAATCCACAGAAAGTGAAAGAAATTTTTCTTAACTTTATTCGGAAAAAAATCCACCGACATTTGCTTTATTCAGCGACATTCGTCAGTGGAAAATGGAACATTTTTCACGGACGGATTTTTATGCCTCTGAAAGGGAGAATCTCAAATCATTTATTTGTAAGGATTTTTGCGAGCTTTCTTTTATTATTCTACTTAATAACCAAATGCTAAAAACAAAACACAATACAAAATAGTATTTAATAAGAAAATTACCAATAAAATTATATATATATATATATATATATATATATATATATATATATATTATAATGTTATAATGTTTCAGACCAACAAAGACCCTAGGATCCACTCATGGCTGGTCTACCTAACCGTGGTTGTAGTTATATATATATATATATATGTAGCGGATCGACAAGAAATAGACCAGCAAATAGACAGAAATCTTTTGCTTCCACGCTATCATCAAAGAACTTGGAAAACACACGTGGGCAAGAGTCAAACAATGGAGAGTCTGTTTCTTCCCAAAAGGCGCGAATGTAAGCCTTTATCAACTAAAGGACGCGCGGACAAAGCGTCTTAAGATTTGGTGCGAAGTCCTACGTCACAGGAACTACGTATAAAAGCGAGCACCCACTCTCACTCCTCCTCATTTCGTTAGCGCTTCCATTTCGTTAGACTACTCTGTACGATACCATCTCTTCAACCGCCTACCGGCTTCGGCCGGAGGCGCGGCCGCTACTTCCTTCAAGGCCTACAATTTATCATCAAGTAAGATCTACAGACCGCCTGCAGAAGCAATCCTTCGAGGCCCAACCGGAATCGCTTCGGGCCTGCGGTTTTCCGGGTCGGCCTTCAAGTTTCTCCACATTCCTCGAGATATATTCAGCACCACAGGCCTGCGCCTGCAAGATCATTGAAAACCGTCCTGCACCTCGAGAAGTAACATCACCTCAGGCTTCCGAACGAAGCCTACATCCATCATCTCAAGAGGCTTAACGGACAACGACAACTCGAGTTTTCGGTAATAGATCTTTCTTCAACCCGCCTTCAAGAGTTTACAATCCTCCTAAGATAAGTACCTCCTATTCTAAGTACTCTTGTGAAGCCTACATTAGCCTACCGCCGAACGGTAGGCTATACTCCCAAAGTGTGTAATCACGCGTTCCAACTGACTCTCGTGAAAGAACGCAGTAGGCCTGTCATCCAATTCAAGTGTCATTTCAATACCGTAATTCCGAGTATCATCCGTTATTATGTTCAATTCATATATTTATGTGTTAACTAAATATTCTCTTGACGTAATCACTTAACATCACATAATGGTCTATATAAATGATATTTGTGTATTTGTCAAGCATTTCAATCCATTATTATTAGGCCGCATCAATTATTCCTTGTGCATCCATGCAATCATTTAGCCTACTTAATCAGTGTCATGTTTTCCATTCAATGTACCAAACGCACGTGCATTCTTTATATCATGTACTAGGCCCATTCAATGTTCTATGTTGTATGCCATTTACATACCATCAACGTGTACATCATTTATTACGTGTCAATTAAGCTATTAACATTTCATCTTATTAGCTAAGCCTATGTCATAAGCATAACGTAAAACTACCAATTAATTACTGTCAATTCTTTGTTATATCACAGTGAATAAATAACGGCTTTATTTTCATAATAAACTACAAAACCCATAAGGTGTCTTTTATAACCTTAACATTAATTTGCTTGGGTGTAAACCAAGCTGGTGACCTCGCTGCCATACTGTCACTTCCAATAGTATGGTGGATCTAATCAAATAACCACTTATTCCAATCGGTGATACTGTATGACATCATAAATTATTAACCCAGCCTTTCATTAATAGCAATCAGTCATTGCATCAATTAATCATTGCATACAATTAAATCATTATCACCTTAAACGGTTAAAACTAGGTCCACTATATATAATATATATATACTGTATATGAAAATTATTTCATGAAAGTAACACGTGAAAAATATTTATGATGAATAAAACCACGAAGGAAAGGAAACACAGTGGTGCTCAAGCGCTTTCGTCTAATGACATCCTCAGGAACACTGAAGTAAATAAAGAGTTCAAGACTATATATAGGTTACAAAAGAAAAAAAATATATATATATACATACTGTATATATATATAATAAATATATAAATAAAAATTGTGGGAGGACCATACAAATTTGTAAGGAAAACTACCAATTTTAGCACTTTGCCCGAATTCAACACAAGATCAAATGGATTGTTTACAACCAATTTTCTAGATAATGCCTGGAAAAAAAATAAAAAATAAAAAAATAAAAATAAATTGAAAAATAAAAATTGTAAGAGGAGCATACAAATTTATAAAGGAAAATTACCAAAGTGTTAGCACTCTGCCCTTGTCTAAACCCGTTCTGAACGAATTCAAAACAACGGGATCGAGTTGAAAAAGACCTTTGCTCATGTTAAAGTTATTTGTAAGTTGGATATTATCAAAAACAATAAATAAATAGAAAAATAAACCTACTTTGTGACCGTCCGCGTTCATAACTGTTTTCTTTACAGATATTCCAGCTCCGTTTCCTGCCCGATGTGTGGAAGTGAAATTTGACGAGGACATGAGGGAAAACTATGACCTCAGAGCGGAAATTGGAAGGTGAGGGAGAGACTTTATCTCATCCACTGCTACGCCAAACTTTCATATCCTTTCTTCATTCGTTATAAAACATTAAAAATAAATTTGAAGTGAGGATGACGTTTCGGCTGTCATTGCACTCACCTTTGATCGGGTCCTATAAAATGTTTAGAATTAGCAATTACACGCTATTCCCGTTTAATAAATTCAAAAGTAGAACGGTTGAAATGTCATACTTTTTATATATAATTACAAAAGAATATTCTTTAAAGGTATTTCACTATTTTTGAGTCAAAAGAACGCGGCCTTGAGTAAAATAGTATCGAGGCATATAGTACACAGTTCTAAACGCTCTCATACCAACTGCTTTGAACAAAGCTTAAACATAAAACTACGCTTTTGATCTATAGATAATGGACTATTAATTATTAACTGTAACAATACGGGGAAACAGTCCAAATAATCGCGATACATATAAGAAAATTTACCTAATCAATGTTTAACAGGGACTGCATAAGCGTTTCTTTTATTTCGCTGTATTAAAGCTCTATGATGCATTAGGAAATTACTAAGTACACTCTTTAATTATATATTAAATCCACCATTAAAGTTAAGAGGCAAAGACCCTTCGTAATTCTGAGTATGAAAATCCTTCATAAAAGGGCAAAAAAGTTTGAATATTTTTAATATTTATAATACTTAAAATTACATTCCTTGAAAACAAATACAAAAATAGTAAATAGTTTTTAAAGGTAAAAATAGCTCATCGTTGTATACTGCATGGCATATATGCATACATGGACTGATTGTCAGTGTCTGCATAGCTTAAGCGTAGCTCACGTCTGACAAGGGAATAGAACCGGGTTAAGAAATGGATTTATTAGGAGATGAGCTTTCAGCCTATACTAAAGTCTTCCTCACCTTCACCATCACTCGATGAAGACCTTAGTATGGGCCGAAAGCTCGTACTTCTAAAATTATTGTGACTCTTTTCCCTCGTCAGACACGAGCTACGTTTAAGATACAGACATTGATAACCAGTCCATATACGCTATGGAGTACGCAACCACGAGCTATTTTACTTTTAAACCCCCTTTTAATTCAACTTCTCGTAATTGAGAATAGTCATATAAAACCACGCGTGACATCATCACAATAAAATAAGGTTCTGTTACTCTCTTCTGGAATATACAATAACATTTATTTGAATTATATTATATTTTAATTCATTATCTCTTAGTAATACAACCAAATTGTTAGATCAACTCGATGTTGCGTCTTCTTTATATGAGCTGCAGTTACGGTTGTCTAAATACTTACTCCGTGATTCATTAGTTTCACCCGTTTGCAGTAGTTTAAATTTCGCCTTTTCTCATTCACCACCAATCAAGAACCTGACGTTTGTACAAATTACAACCGGTTAGGTCATTCATTCATATCGGATATTATTGCATTGGTTTTAATGACAATTGCAATATGACGTACTTGTGGTATTACTATTGGTATAGGCCTATAAATTTCTTAATAATAATAATAATAATAATAATGGCTTTATTTGAAACTTAAAAATAGTTCAAATGATTAACGTAAGCAATTCAGTTAAGCAATGAAAAATATGATATACAAAATGGCTCCTAATTGCTGAATTTCTCTACACTTGCAACCTTTTTTTTAAATCAACAGGTTATTTTTTTAATTTTGATGAAAAACTTAATTTTTAATGTTTTTTAATTCATTCCTCAGACTTGACTCATACTTTAGATTTCAGAGCTCGATCTATGTTTAGATACTTTTTACGCTCGCATATTTCCGACTTAATTTTATTTATGTCTGTGGTGTATTACTCGTATATATATAATTATTTATATATATGTAACCTTTGGTTAGCTTCCGCCCGAATTGTTCATTCTGACGAAGGTCAAGCTTTTCACTCCACCTTAGACCTACAGTTTAACGTGGAATCCGAACCACTCCCCACCAGCAGCCAAGCGCCTAGGCCACCCAGGGTACCCATTTATCTACTAACCACTTTCTTTATTGTGTGGAAGGATGAACAGCTGGGTTTTGCTGCGCGCCGGCTGCAGTCACCGGGTCTCGAACCCGGGGCCGATGGATTCGCAGTCAGCGACGCTAACCACTACACCACCGAGGCGTATACTACACCACCGAGGCGTTCACTTTAATATATATATATATAGCTACTGAAGGAGTGTTTAAAACTGGTAATTATTAATCAGAAATTCTGCATATTAAAATTCTGGGAAAGAGAGAGTGTTTTAGACACGAAAGTCCCAAAGACTAAAATCCTTTTATTAAACCTAAAATGTAATTGAACAAATGAAGTTGTCGTATATTAACACAATTATGGATATTATCTCCCGTTTAGGCCAACGTTTCCTTTTGGAGAAGTGAAGATACTGAGGTCGGGGGTTCGATTGCCGATGGTGCTGGTAATAATAATAATAATAATCCGGAAGTTAACGCAATAGACCGCGTTCGTCGTCTACCTCGAGCGCTGTGCCAATTTCTGTCCCTCCTCAACGATGATGAGCGCAACACGAAGGATCGAATCTTCAGCTTACAAACTTCAGTTTCCTTTTCGGCAAACATATTTTAAACAATTTTTAAGACATTTTAAGGCATCTTTTTTCTTGAGGAATAATAATAATAATAATAATAATAATAATAATAATAATTAGTCAAGAGGGCCAGAAACTGGCACAGCGGTCAGGCCAACTAATGCGGACTATTACATTAATGCCAGAATTATATTACCAGTACCATCGGGAGTCAAACTCCGGATCTCAGTATCTTCACTTCACTTATAGGGAAACGGTGTTACTCACTGAGCTACGGGCATTGGTACTGGGGCAGGGGTAGAGGGTAGCTACTAAGCGATTTATTTTACCGATGATTGAAGGAAATTCTATAAATGCCGAGTAAAATAACGTGAAATATTGTGGAGGTGAAGCATTCTTTGGCCGTCATTTCAGCAAAGACCAAAATTCAAATTCATATGAATAAAAATTATTTTAAATTTGTGGAAACTGTTTTCAATATTTGATCGCTTTTAGAACAATTTAAATATACTTTTAATTTGATGAAGAGATTAATACCGTGATTGAGAACTATCTGTTTGAGACAATTTCTCTTCGTTTCATCGTTCATTTTAATATTCTCAGTTACCTCTCTAGCTGATTTAGTGATCCCACTTTCACCGAGGAGCTGACTATTACAATCACTAAGCTCTGTGTGTGTATGTGTGTGTGTGTGTGTGTGTGTGTGTGTGTGTTAAAATGACTCACAAATGCGTGGGCTTACTACAGGGTGTCCCGTAAGTCTGGACCCATAGGGAAAAATAATAAAATTACAAAATAGTCCAAAAATTTATTACATAATCTGTTCAAAGTGTCCGCCGTTGTGTCGCACACATAGTTGAAGACGCAATCTCGACTGCGACAGCACTTTCTGAATCACAGTCGCAGAAATTTCTTGACACGCCTCCACAATGCGTGCTTTAAGGTGGAAAATGTTCTGAAGTTTGACCTCGTACACTTTGGCTTTCAAGTGGCCCCACAAATAAAACTCCAGCGGAGTAAGATCATAATAAAAAAATAATAAAAATAATAATAAAAATAATAAAAAAATATATTATAAATAAATTTTTGGACTATTTTGTAATTTTATTATTTTTCCCTATGGGTCCAGACTTACGGGACACCCTGTACTGTATAACCCAACTTGGCAAGTGGTTCGACCTCATCCAAGAAAAAAAAGATTGATTGTAACCACATGAGTAAATCGACGGTCAATGTCACAGTAATAATAATAATAACGTTTTGGGTGTTTAACTTCCATCGTAACACCAAAAGTAACGTAAAAAATAACTTTTAAAAAATTATTTTTTTAATTACGTAACAAAATATTTATGAACTCGGTGACCAAATTATTAGAATCACATTTTTGATCTGACCGCGAAGGACGGTTACCCATCCAACTACTTAACAGAACCAACGTCGCTTAACTTCGCTGATCTAACGGGAAGCGGTGTGGCAACATGGCCACGAAGTAGCCCCCAAGGTTACAGTAGCAGATAAATTTTTTTGCTCAATGTGATTCAAATGACGAAGTATTAACACATTTATTCACGATTTGGTAAACACAGTTTAGTATAAATTAAGTAATTGAAAGCCAGTGAAGGAAGAAATTATTTAATTTTGGTCACCGTAGGTCAAAGGTGAAGGTCACAGTGGCAGGATAACATTTTTCTGCTGGGTTAAAGCAGATTTACAACCCTTTTATTAAAGGGTATAGAATATATCGCCATCAGCCACCCACGCTCGGAAATAAATTTGAAGGCAAAAACCGATACTTATAGGATGGTATCTCGACTGTGCGAGTCTTTAAATGTTCTGATGCGTCACAAGAAGAGATAATTTTGGACTTCTTTCCAATGACAACAAACCTTTGAGCGTAAATTAGTAAAACTTACGGTTTTTATTTTTTATCGTTTATTTCATAGGCTAAAACAGCATTCACAATACATTTTTTCGTGGAATTCCTACTTCAAATGACGCGTTTTCATGGAATTCGTTTAAGAGGGTGAATCCTTTTGAAATAAACATTTCCCATTCTATGTCTTTGGTGATTTTTGAGGAATTTCTCGTTTCATGTCCAAATGAAAATACAAACAATAAATGCTGGAATAGTTCCAGTGAACATTTTATTTAACTGCGCGTTGAACAAATGTTCAGAATCGATCCGCGTTCGGCCCCTCTGCGGCACCAAAGAAAGGATGAACAGCTGGAAGAGCTGTCCGTCGCCCGCTCGCGACGGGAAACGAACCCAGGGTTGATAGATTCGTAGTCACCGATGCTAGCCACTATACTACCCGATAGGGGTAATATTTAACTACATATCTCCCTACGATATGAAATGACTCGAAACGAATGTAGTTTATTTTTATCAACCAAAAAAGTAATTCTACTTGGGTAGCCCGGTTGATCGACTGTTGATACATAGTTGATATCGTTTAAATGTGATTGATATTTGTGACAGTTTAAAAATTAATATTGATATACTGTTGATGAAACGATATGTTGATAAAATGAAGCGTAATCAACATTTCCAAAATATAGTTTCCTAAACGGTGAGGATATAATGTTGCGTCTGTATTTACTGAATAATGAATTTACATCAGTACTCAGTTTCAACCCCACTTCGATATCGAAATTTTTGTCATTTAGGTTGTTATTTCGAAATTAGCAGGTCACTATCGTTTCAATAATAAGAGCTTGTTTCATCCATATTTCTTCATCATTATATTGATGTAAATGTGATACCTTCGTATTTAAATTAAAGTTTTCGAAAAAATACATAATAAATGAATGTGAAGTGGCGATTCTCTTAAATCGACAAAACCATCGTGAACGCTCAGAGAAAATTGAATTACGTTCTTAAAGGAAAAGGAATGTCACGGAAAGAGTTGGGAATCTCGTTCCTTGTTCCAAGAGTAGAGTGAAAAGGGTTTTTGGTTGATCCATTTTACGTCCTTCTTCCACCAGAAGGCGCTGAAATATTGGGGTTAGCTACCAACCGGGAAAAATAAGTCTCCTTTAAATGGGGAAATGGGTCAAGCCAAATAAATTACCCGCAACGGAATCGTTACTGTACCTCAACCCATTTCTCAGTGTGGGAAGAGAGTGCAGTGGCTCACCTTATGTGAAGAAAAGCTTCACACATTTACTTTTCGTAATTCGGTAAGAATTCCTTTACTTTAGTCTTAACTCAAATTGTAATTGCAATCAAAGCAAAAGACGTCCGAATTAATTAATTGACTAAGTAACGTGCTTTGAACTGAATTTGGAACATTTGGAACATTTATGATATGGTTTCATAAATAATTTCCCATCCGGTGACCAGATTGAATGTATTCCCAATTTTGGCGACACACATTTCGGACACATTTTATTTTAAAATGTGGAATATGAAATGAAAATTAGGATCTACTCTCTCTCTCTCTCTCTCTCTCTCTCTCTCTCTCTCTCTCTCTCTCTCTCTCTCTCTCTCTGCATCCAACTTCACTACAAATTATTATTAAAAAAAATAGTCTCATAAATTTACTTAATTTTAAGTTACATATTTTTAGCATAAATGTTATGTGCTATCTATGCTGTGTTATTTATGGAGGACATCAAATGAATAATACAGCTATGGCCAAAAGAGTTGAAACATCTTAAAAATTTTTTGGAATAAGAGAGGTATTAACAGAAATTACCTATGACTAATATAGTTTGAGTACTGATAATGAATTTAGTAACACTTGTCAACATTTGCGAACTTCCTTAGAGATTTCGTGTTATTATTATTATTATTTGCTATATTAGTTTTAATAGGCGATACTTTTTCAATTTTTGCAGTTTCTTGGTAAGTATATTTAAACAACACCGTAGTATGAAATTCAGTACATCAACGGCACATCATTACTCAGAAGTAGCATACAAGTTTCATTTGACTTTGTCAGCCAAACTTAAAAAGTTTTAGTGTGATGCAACTCTTTAGGTTTCGGTGCTTCCGTTTAAAGTCTTTACGGGAAATAAAAGAGAAAGCATTATTATTATGGATATAACTTTAATGTCATTTAAAATTCTCCGCATGACATTGACATGAGTCGAGGCACGCACAAACACACGCACAAAATAGATTCTAACGTGAATTATGTGATGCAACTCTTTTGGCTGTTGCTGGCTTTGGTCAAAAGCGTTGCATCACTCAAGAACTTTTTAACTTGGAAGCATTCTTCAATTCAGAATCAAGTTTCAGCCAAAGACCTTGAATTCCGAATTAAATTCGCTTATTTGCGTTCAATATGCAGGGACCAATTTGTTTACAAAATATATTGGCAGTAAACTTTCCGATTTTCGTTTTTGACAGAGGACGTTTTGGCACTGTTTACCTTTGTGCGTGCAAGAAAACTGGATTCAAATTCGCTGCGAAATTCGTGAACACAAAAAGAAATCAAGATCGGCTAAATGTGGAGAGAGAAATTGAGATTATGAAAATCCTTCATGATACCGGATCAAACCAGAAACTTATCCAACTCTATGACGCTTACGATATGGGCAAAGAGATGTGTCTCGTCCTTGAAGTGTAAGTATACCTAAAGATTGCCAGCGTCCGTAGCTCAATGGGTAACACCACTTCCCTATAAGCGAGGTCGGGGGTTCGAGTAATGGGCGGCATTAGTTAACCTGATCTCTGTGTCAGTTTCTGGCCCTCCTGACTGTTTATTATTAATATACCTCAGGGTTCAGAGATAGGAATCTCACACTTCTTTTTAACTCTAGAAGGCCAGTGTGGGATCGCACACATAACGACTAGTGTGGGGGTCTACAGAACCCCATAATGAAAATTACATTTATAGATTGAATTAACCAATAATAAAAATTAAGTTGCCACCAATAAAAGACATAATTTCCAGTAAAACAAATGTACTTTTAACGTAATAGGCCACGATGGCTTTCTAGGGTTGAAGTAGTTTGAAAGTAATATCTACCGCAAGTACACAATTGTTCTCACAGAAACTGCAACGAATTGGAAAGTAATGGGAAAAGCTATAGTTTTATTTTATTTGTGGTTATTTCATTTTTTTTATGCAGGAAGGAGAGGGCGAGGGCGAACGCCCGCAAAGGTGCCCCCCCCCCCATAGAAGAAGACGAGAGCCAAAATCAAGGTCTAGGGTTATCGAGATGCCTAGACACTCTGCGTTTGAAAGACTGGAGGTCATAGACAGGGGGAAAGATGGATTGAGGAAGATTGTTCCAGAGTTGACCGGTTGAGTAGATGAAGGACTGTAAATACCGATTAACCCTCGCATTAGAGAGTTGGAGAGAAAAGGAATGAGAAAGTGTAGAAAGTGTGGTGGTGCGTGCTCTCCTTAAAGGAGGAGGCATGCAGTTACAGAGTTCAGAAGAGTTTAATGACAAATTTAATAAATTTTCAATTAATAAATTAATAAATTTTCAAATTTTCAAATTTAGTTTGAAATCAAGTGATTCTTGTATTTTCGCACTGAATGATTCCTCTGTAAAATCTATACACAATCTATCTATCTATGCTTATAATAAAAGGACGTGTGTGGGTGTGGGTGTGTGTGTGTGTGTGTGTGTGGGTGTTTGTGTCTGTCTGTTCCAGCCATAACTCCAAAATGGAAGCAGTTACAAACATGAAACTTCACACACATATTGATTAGGTACCCAGGTTGTTGTTGTTGTTGTTGGTTAGCTGATCAGCTCACCCTGATCGAGCAAGCCGGTGGCACGCAGGTAACCGATCGCCCTCTCCCGAGTGGACCAGAGGTTCAGCGCACTAGTGATGTTGTGTTGTGTTTTATGTTGTGCTAGAGCGGTACAGTCTGTCATAATGTGTTCAATTGTTTGTGGTATGTCCTGGCACAGGTGGCAGGTGTCGTCTGTGGAGTTGTCTAGTCTGTGTTTATATGTCTGTAAGTTGGTGTGATGTCCACATCGGAATTGTGCTAAGTTAACTTGATCCGATCTGCTCAGGCTGGTCTCTGACCTGTCAATGGGTGGCGGCTTCGCACCAAGGACCGCATTCGGACCGAGTCGTGTCAGTGCTTTGTGGGTTAGGTGTGTGTGTGTGTGTGTGTGTGTGTATTTTCTGTACTGTGTGATGTCTGTGGGGCGTGGTATGGAATGGAGTATTTGGTTATAATGTCTCTCTGGTTTTACCTTAATGGTGCGAAGTGTCGGTGCATGATTGTACATGTAGTGGCAAGGGTGTTGTGGGTTAGTTGTCGCCGCTGCCATGAGTTGTGCTCCCCTCATGTCTAAATGTTCCCTAACTTTCAGTATTTTTGTTTCTGTGTGCAGGTGTGCACCTGGGTCTTAATAAATTAAATAATTAAAATTATTGGGCCCGAAGGCCCCAGCACCGCGATTAAACTACAGAAAAAAACGCAGCCGTGAAAATTTTGATCTTCACATTGTGTCAAGATTTGTGAATCTTAAGATTTTCATTACTAATTATTTGATTAATAAAACTATAGAAAAGAACAGTCATGAAAATCTTGAGCTTCACATATAATTAAAACTAGCGGAGCGACCCGGCGTTGCCGGGGTGGATGTTAAACGATATATATATATATATATATATATATATATATGTGTGTGTGTGTATGTGTGTGTGTGTGTGTGTAGGTTAATTGAATGGCCGGGTAGGTTAATTGAATGCCTGGTTAAGTTAATTGAATGCCCGGTTAGGTTAATTGAATGCCCGGTTGGGTCAACTGAATACCCGGGTAGGTTAATTGAATGCCCGGTTAGGTTAATTGTACGCCCTTGACGATTGGTTAGGTTAAGTCGTGATATTTTCGTTAGCTTATAGCGTTGAACATTCATCCCGGCAACGCCAAGTCCCTCCGCTAGTAGTGAATAAATGAAATAACCACAAATAAAATAAGACTACAGTATAGCTTTTCCCATTACTTTCCAATTCGAACACCAAGTATTTTTCAAAGATCTCACACATTATTTGCGATGTATAATTATGTGAAATATAATTGGTTGGTTGGCTGCTTTCTTCAAATATTAGAAAATGGGCATAATTGAGTAGTTCTGCCTTCAGAGAATCAACTCTAACTTGGATTACATCGAATAAAGACCTCAACTGCTATTTTCCAGTTCAAAAAACTCTCAATAGTGGAATCAAAATATTGCCCAACTATTATATATATATATATATATTAGGGTGGTCCAAAACGTTAAAGCATCGACTAAGTTCTCTCCACAAGGTTGGTTTTATGCCTCTTGGTGTGGACAGTATTTGTGCAAAGTTTCACGTTATTCGGTTAATATTTAGGGGTCGCCCCACTTGCCCCCTTTTTGAAAATTTGGGAAAATATATAGACAACTGAATAACTAAATTTTTTTTGGTTCTCAAAGAATATGAAAGAAAACAGTAAGACAATAGGACATGATAATGGGTGTATCTTCATTATTTCTTCTGCATCAGAGTCGCCTTGGATGGTATTGGTATCTGTTTTCGGTGGGCGGCTACGAGTTGTAGGAGGTACTGCTTCTGGTCCTCGTTTCGTGTCAAAGTGTCATTGTAGCGTTGTGCGAGAGCAATACCTCGCTCGGCAGCATCATTGACGACTTTCATCTTTAAGGCGCGATCTCTAAGTTCCCTGTAGTTCTTGTCATTTGGCCATTCCCGTGGATCTTTTTGAAGTAACTGGCGCGCTTCCTCCTTACCTCCAACTTTCAAGGCATCAAAGAGGGTCAATGTCCTTTTCGTGACGAAGGATGCCACATCATTTTCAACACCAGCTTCCACCATGTCGATTCGTCAGGGGCAGCCATTCTTTTGGGGATGTTGGAGGTGTTGAACCATTCTCCTTTTGGTATCAGGATCGATCCTATTATCGAAGAAGGCCAGTCCAATCAGATGCTCCGACAAGTACCACAGGTGGCGTCTTAGAGCTGTCTTCGCCGCTTGTGCAGCTCCTCCGTGTGGATATTTTTCCAGAAGATGCAGCATTTTGAGATCATTGAGAGGAGCTTGTGTCCCCATTGGCGCTTCATGCCAGTACTTGACGTAAATCAGACTGACAAATAAAGCCAGCTGAGTCACGTTTCGTTCTTCGCGTGCTGTGAGCTTGAATTGATAGTGAAAGAGGTAGATTTTGAGCGCATAAATCGCCTTCGCCATCCATCTCGCGTGGTGCATGGGACCCGGAGCTCGGATAAAGAGTTGACCACCAGTCTTTCCCCCCAGGAAGAGCAAAGATAGTTCAAGGAACTCCTTGTAGTCGTCACGAGGTTGGCTTGCCTGAAGAGCGTTAGGTAAGTAAGTGAGCATCTCTTTTCATCTCTTGGAGTTGAGGGTTCTCGAACAAGCTGTCCGATGCTGAGACAAATGCTTCGTGGGAGAGAGATGGCCATTCCTTTTGAAATCGCTTAAAAGGGCCTGTTTCAGGACTTCCTGTTGAGCCGAATATTGAGGCAAAGACATCAGCAAGTACGACTTCAAGTATATGATGTCGACAACCGATCCAAACTAGCTCGTGACCCAATGCTTCTTCAATCCTGACACAGGCTCCGCGATGTAAACCCGTGTTTGACGCAGTGGTATCGAAGACGAGACCTCTCACATGCTGTTCCACGTTCCATAATTTCATAGTTTGAAGGCATGCCTGGGCCTGTGCTTCTCCAGTTTCTTGTTTCATCTTTGGGACACCAAGCAGCTTCTCCTGTCCATTGAATGTTATAAGGATTGCTATCCGATGCACATTCGTCTTCTTCCCTTCAATGCCGGGGAGAAGCTTTCCGTCCCAATGGAGAAGGACAGGGTCTTCTAGAGAGAATGATTCTAGGTCTTCTCGAGCTGCCTGTTCTCGCCCACTTTCTCTGTAGCGATGAATAGAGCTCCGAGAGCACGTCATCCCAGACAGATCATGCCCCGCGGCCTGTAATACAGCTCCAGTTACGAAAACAGCATTCCGGTCAGAAAGATTGGTGCGATCCATTGCTCCAATGACTTCTGGAGATTGGAAAATGTTCGTAACCTTGTTCTTGGGACGCTTTGGTGCCGGAGCTTCAGACGAAGAAGGAATCGGAACCGATGGTCTATAGTCGTCGTCGTCTTGCGAAAAAAGGGAAGAAGAAGAAGAGGAAAG